>BLBF01000045.1:17691197-17724100 GCA_015471245.1 Laticauda colubrina
GAAGGAAGGAAGGAAGGAAGGAAGGAAGGAAGGAAGGAAGGAAGGAAATCCTTTCCGGCTTTGCGAAGAGCTTTTCCCGTCAGAAGGGAGTTGCAAGGGACGGACTAGGGAAAGATGGTGGCTGAATCAGAAGCGTAAAAAGAGAAATCTGCATTCCTTTTAATCCGATTTGCAAAGGATAGGTGGGGAGGGGGGAATATAGGCTTTGGTTAAATCAAAAACTGCCCTGAATATTAAAAGGAAAAGGGGAGGGGAGAAATAAAAAAGCCAGCTTCTCTGCCAAGAGCAAAGTGCCGTCATTCAGCTGATTGAGGTGGGAGAGCTTTGGGGATTTCAGGATCCCCTATGCTGGGACTCTGTTTTGCAGAATCGCGTTAGTTTATTTTTATTTTTTCCTTTCTTCCTTGAAGACCTCAGCTCTCCGTCATGGCTTGGTGTGTGTGTGTGTGTGTGTGTGTGTGCGCGCGCTCACGCGCAACGATGGACACATGCATTTAAATGTTTTGTGGTACCTTTGTCAGGTGAGTGACTGGAGGCTGGTTACCTGGGCAACCAGCTGACAAGGCCTAATTTCTTTGCAAAGAGGATGTTTTGTGGCACACACACACACACACTTTTCTTCCTCTGATGTACAGGTCAGAGTCATTCGGATAGAACACAGAGTAACAGAATTGAAAGGGACCTTGAAGGTCAACTAGTCCAACTCCCTCCCCCCTTCCCCTCTGCTGAAGAAGACCCTACACCCTTTCAGATAAATGGCCCTCCAGTCTCTTCTTGAAAGCATCAAATATTCTAAAGGCAAAACAACTCAACTCTTCAGTCCGCAAACTCCATTGAACAGAATAAGAGAGGTGGAAGGGACCTTGGAGGTCTTCTAGTCCAACCCCCTGCCCAGGCAGGAAACCCGATACCACTTCAGACAAACGGCTGTCCAATCTTTTCTTAAAAACCTCCAGTATTGGATCATCCACAGCTTCTGAAGGCAAGTCATTCCACTTGGCTGATCATTCTCTCCGTTAGGAAATTTCTGCTTAGTTCCGGGTTGCTTCTCTCCTCGATAAAGGGAAGGAGAAGGAGAAGAACTATGGGGTCCTTGGTGCTCTCTGAGCTCCCTTGTTTTCTTGCAGATGTTTCATGACCCAAACTAGTAACGTCATCAGTGCTAGAAAGGAGGAGGAGGAGAAAGGCAAAAAAGACGAGAAGGAGAAGAACTATGGGGTCCTTAATGCTCTGTAAGCTTCCTTGTTTTCTTGCAGACGTTTCCTTATCCAAACTAGGCAACATCAGCAGTGCTAGTAAGGAGTGCTGTTTGTTGTGCCAAACTGCATGACAGCAAACGGCAGCCTTACTAGCCCTGATGATGTTACCTAGTTTGGTTAAGGAAGCGTCTGCCAGAAAACAAGCTAGCTCAAAGAGTACCAAGGACCCCTCTTATCTATTAAATGTACATGCTGACTTTCTCTTCAATAAGGTGACTCCAGACATCTTACAAACAGTAACAAGATAAATATAAAAAGACTTAAGAGCTCTCTGAATTCTTTACAATTTGGAACAATTGGTATAAATGGCTAACAAACAGAACCAAGAAGTGAGGCAAAAATATTAATTGAATCAACCCTTAAGAAAGTAAAATAAAATTTTGTAAACTATATAAAGATATAAGAATAGTAATGACAACTAAAGTTATTATTTAATAGTAGACAAATGCAATATAATGTCTCATGATATTTAAATCAAAATCCTGTATAGATGCCAAGAACGTTGTTGATACTATGATGTTTTATGATGTAAAAAAAAGAAAATTAATAAAAATATTTTTTTAAAAAAGACTTAAGAGCTATTTAATGAACCATGAGTATTGCATAGGGATGAGATCTCATTTTCCTATCAACCACCTCCAGCAGTAAGCACCCTCAGTTGGGTCCCAAGCCAAGGTTTTGACACCTTTTCAGAAGGCCAAAAGGGTGGGAGAAGTTCTCATCTCTGCTGATAGAGGAGGCCACAGTGGAAGAGGCTCTTCTCCTTGAGATGGTTTGCATGTGGAAGGACTTTGGTCAAAACCAGACCTACATTTCTCTATCAAATCTTGGAGGACTGTTCCTAGTGTTGTAGAACCAGCCTTCCCCAATCTGGCAACCTGGGGGTAGGGTGAGAAAGTGGACTTCAACACCCATGATTTCACAACTAAGGATCATGCTGGACCAACATTGAACTAAGGGGAAATTTCTTGACAGTAAGGAGAACCATTAATCAGTGAAACCACTTGTCTCCAGAAATTGTAGGTGCTCTATCACTGGAGGTTTTTAAGAAGAGATTGGGCAGCTATTTGTCCAGAATGATGTAGGGTGTCCGCTTTGAGCAGGATGTTGGACTAGAACAAGGGTCTCCAACCTTGGTAACTTTAAGACTTGTGGACTTCAACTTCCAGAATTTGCTGGCTGAGGAATTCAGAAAGTTGAAGTCCACAAGTCTTAAAGTTGCTAAGGTTGGAGGCCCCTGGACCAGAAGATCCCTTACTCCAAGATCCCTTCCAACAGAATTAAGAAATATCTTCTCTACTTGGAGGACATCAGGTTTAGAGAACATAGCACTACGTTAGACCAGTTCTTGGTCGATGAGAGCAAAAACACTGTTTGTGACACAAACATGTGAATGGGGTATTGTGAGTCATGCTGAATTGGCTCACAATTCAGTTGTGAAATCCAGTGGGGAGCTCTGGATAATGTCTCTACCTACGTATCTGGATCCAGAGCTGGTATTCAGCAGGTTCTAACCAGTTTTGGAGAACCGGTAGCAGAAATTTGGAGTAGTTCAGAAAACTGGAAAATACCACCTCTGACTAGTCCCATCCCCATCTCTTCTCTGCCTCCCATTGAATCCCAGCAGACAACAGACTCCCCTAAAAGAGACTTAGCAACTATTGGCACTTACAACAAACTCCCCTAAAAGAGACTTAACAACTATTGGAACTTACAACAGACTCCCCTAAAAGAACAGTTTCAAAGTTCTGATATTTGTCCCCGGCCCCTGTCATGTGACCACATTTTGGGTGCTTGGCAACGTTTAACCCAGTTTACGAATATAACAGCAACTGGGACAAACATATTATTCAAATGATAGTTTGGCAAGGGGGAAGGATGAAGAGGTTTGTAAGAAATGGTGTTGGGTCTCCTGCTTGGGTGGGGGAGATTGGACTAAATGACCTTCAAGGTCCCTTCCAACTCTGTTAATCTGTAACTCTGTTATGATTTATAAAATTAAAGGTTACAGGAAGTCCTCAACTCAGGGTCACAATTGAGAATTTCTGTTGGTTGAGGAAGTCAGCTGTAAAGTGAGTCACACCTCATTTTACATCCTTTTTTGCCTTGCTTGTTAAGTGAGTCACTGCAGTTGGTAAGTAAACCATGTGTACCATTAAGACCAGCTGGCTTTCCCAGAATAAGTTTTGCCCAAAATTGGAAATTAGCTATGACCCCCTCAGAAAATATGGTAATCAATAAAATACATGAGTGCGCTGAGATGGACAGAATAACCAAACTTTTAAAAAATAATCAAGACAGTGACTATTACAAAATATGGGATGCCTGGTATAATTGGTTAAAGACAATGTAACATCTGATAACTTGACAATATATTGAAAACAAGGGAGACATGTAATTAATTGTAAATTTATCCATATAGAATCAAAGACACTAAAAGGACGAGCAAATTATTATAACAAGGCAGAATACGTCAAGGATAGAAAAATATAAGAGTAACTATCGCTCAAACTTTGCTGTAAAATGTGTGTATATATGTATTTATATGTGTGTGTGTATGTATGTATGTATGTATGTATGTATGTATGTATGCATGTTTTTAATGGAATAAACATTTAATGAATTACTTCTTTTTTAAAAAAAAGACCAGCTGGTTTTCTCTGCTGGGATGGTTGCAAATAATGATCGCATGATTTCAGGATGCTGCAGCCATCTTAAATATACGCCCGGTTGCCAAGCATCTGAATTCTGATCAGGTAAACATGGTGACAGTTGTATGCGCAAGGCCAATCAAAAGTCACTTTTTTGGCGCTGTTATAACTTCAAACATTCTTCAAACATTCTTCAAACTCTCAACAAATAGTTGTATAAATGTTTAACTTGGAAATGACATTAGGGTACAAAAATGTGATTTTTGGAATAGAGTAAATCAAGGCTCAGCACAGGAGATGACAGATTTGTATAAAAATGTTGAATGCAATCCAGAATGAAAATAGATATAATGATAAGCCTCTGTGATTTCAACAAACTGGACATTTGTGAATAAGTGCCCTTTGTGCATTATTTCAGAATAATAATCAATATCGAGTAAGTTGTTTTCATCTCCTCTTTTATTTCAAATATTTAA
The DNA here is from genome assembly GCA_015471245.1 of Laticauda colubrina. Taxonomy (NCBI): domain Eukaryota; kingdom Metazoa; phylum Chordata; class Lepidosauria; order Squamata; family Elapidae; genus Laticauda; species Laticauda colubrina. The sequence goes on from BLBF01000045.1 coordinate 17,695,584, forward strand.
TATATTTTTTAAAGATAATTGCCTGACATGCCTTTTTTTTCCCCCTGGAAACACTCAGGCAAAATTCCAAAGAGTCAACTTCTATTGAAAACAAACTTAAAGTTCATTAAAAAAAATAGCTAATGTAACTGTAATGGAACCAATATTGATACAAGAAAGCTGATATTTTTGTCATAAAGCCAGAATCTGAACAAGGAAACTTTGCCAGAAGGAAATAAAAGTTGCAGCAAAAATTTGGGGAGTTCTCTCTGAACTGTTTAGGAATTCATCTGGATGCTTTTCTACACTGGCTGGATTTATATAGGTAGTCTTTGACTTACAATCGTAATGGGGAACATTATTTCTGTTGCTAAGCAAGGCAGTTGTTAAATGATCCACTCCCAGTTTTACAACTTTTTTGCCATGGTTATCAGGCGAATCAAACTGCAGTTGTGTGAGGGAATTATGTGGTCATTATATGAATTTAGCTTCTCCCAATTGAACTGGGTTCAAGACAGAACAAATGCTGCAGTCTGAATGAAAAGTATAAGGACTACACCATGTGGATTAAATGTCAAACAATTAGTAGTTGATATAGTCCTTTCTTGGAAGATCTACTGGTTCCTGTTTAAATCAAGATCTCATGAGGTTCCCAGTTTGAACTTTAGAACAGTGGTTACTAACTGGTGGGCTGGGGACCACTGGTGGTCTGCGAGAAAATTTTGGTGGTCCGCAGAGAAATGTCCCCCCCAAAGCACACACTCCCAAAGCAATTAATCCAGGCTGCGCGGGAATACAAGGCTGCGTCACCCACATGGCCTGCCCACCCGTTGGCCCCCACCCTTCGGCCGAGTGCAAACCTTACCTTGAGTAGAGCCACGTGAGCTGGAACTGGAAGGTAAGACCAACAGCAGGAGAGAGAAATCTGCCCCGGGATGGCTTGCTGATGTTGGTGGGAAAATCAGTCCCATATTCCAGAACTGCAGTAGTCACAGGTCTACTATTAGTGGTCCATGGGATTTAAAATGATGAGTTTGGTGCTCCCTGAGGTCCAAAAGATTGGTGACCCCTGCTTTGGAGGACCATGGACCAGTTACAAACCTTTCCAGGAAAGACAGTGAAGCAATTTGAAAGGAACGTCATGGAGATTTCTTGGCATGCCTTCCTGTTGCCGGAGTTTGATCTTTGAGAGCCATAATAAATCAGCACTTTCTGCCAGATGCATTCTGTGAAAAATTGAAACATGTTTTTAGCTTTGGCACATCTGCAAAAAAACACAACAACGCCCCAAGCAATTCACTGTCAGGAAATTGGTCTAAGCCAAAATCCTATGATGGTTGGAAGTTAGGGGTGGACAAAGATTTTGTCACCAGAACGAAGATCTGTTGAGATGTCTATATTTAAATCATGGAAAAAATGCTGAAGTCTCTTGGGTGAACTTCTTTCAGGATGAAATGGGAAAGTACCAGTGGAAAGAAGGATTTGGGGTCAGAAATAGAAATTAAAAAACCCAGCCAAACTGATATATAATAATTTAATAAATAATTCGACAACACTGTCAAATTACTTACTAAGACTGTGTTGCTATTATTCTTCTCATCCTTCCTAGTACTTATCTCTTTGCACTTAAGACTATAAGTATGTTGCTTGTATCTTTATAATTTGTATAGTTTTATTTGTTTCCTAGTATGATTTTATTGCTTATTAGTAACCTATGACTAGGGATGCAGTGGTTCAGTGACTAAGACGCTGAGCTTGTCAATCAGAAAGGTTGGCAGTTCAGGAGTTCGAATCCCTAGCACCACGTAACCGAGTGAGCTACTGTTCCTTGTCCCAGCTTCTGCCAACATAGCAGTTCGAAAGCAAGTAAAAATGCAGGTAGAAAAATAGGGACCTCTTTGGTGGGAAGGGAACAGCGTTCCATGCACCTTCGGCATTTAATCATGCCGGCCACATAACCACAGAGACATCTTTGGACAGCACTGGCCCTTCAGTTTTGTAACAAAGATGAGCACCGCCCCCTAGAGCTGGGAACAACTAGCACATATGTGCGAGGGAACCTTTACCTTTACCTTAACCTATGGCTATCACCATCTTATGATTCTTGAGGAATGTATTTTATTTTTTCTTTATGTACTCTGAGAACATATACATCAAAGACAAATTCCTTGTGTGTCCAATCACACTTGGCCAATAAAGAATTCTATTCTATTCTATTCTATTCTATTCTATTCTATTCTATTCTATTCTATTCTATTCTATTCTATTCTGTTGGGCCTCCTTAGGGAAAGATCCAGTTGATTCAAGAAGGGAGAGTGCAAATCCCACAGTGACAAGTGTTATTTCCATTTGCGTGCCTTTCCAGTCCCAACTCACTGGGCTGAGATCATGACAAAGTTTTGCTGATGTCATGAAATCCTCTAGTGACTGGGGCTCATGCCTTGGCATGAGAGGTTGGGAAGGAAGGGAAAACAACCATGCGTCATTTCTAGTTTATGTACAGCATTTAGACATGCCTGATTTATTCATCTTTAATTGGCTGCCTCACCAGAAAACGAGGTCGACACACTACTGCTATCAATAATACAGGTAGTCGTTAACTTACACACCATTCATTTAGTGGCTTTCCAAAGTCACAACAGCACTGAAAAAAAGTGACTTATGACCATTTTTCACACTTATTGTTGCAGCTTCCCCAGGGTCGCATGAACAAAATTCAGGTGCTTGGCAACTGACTCGTATTTATGACGGTTGCAGTGGCCCAAGGATCTTTTGTGACCCTCTGACAAGCAAAGTCAATGAGAAAGCCAGATTCACTTAATAACTGTGTTACTAAGTTAACCAATGCAGTGATTCACTTAACAACAGTGGCAAGAGAGGTTGTAAAATGGAGCAAAGTTCATTTAACAACTGTCTCACTTTGCAACAGAAATTTTGAGCTCAATTTGTTGTTGTAAATCATATTTGAGATTCTGGGTTTAAAAAATACTGTTCTGAGCCATTGTTTTTTTAAAAATTCATTGTGAATTTCAAAAAATTTTAAAAAGCACATTTTTTTTTAAAGGTAGTGATTATAGAATTAAAGGGGGGGACCTTAGATACATTATACTGGTTTAAATAAACCAACCATGTTAAAAAAAGAAAACTAAAAACAGAAGAAAAAAAATCTACATAATTACTATAATCGAGATGTAAAATTAACTCAGTCCTTAAATTTGTGATAAGAAAGGCCATGGAAATTAGACCCTTTGATAAAACAGTAAAACATTCATAATGAATAAAATGCTGAGAAGTTTTATCATTGTCATATTGCTAGAATAAGTTTAGAAGGACCATGTTACATTTCTTTATTTCAAATCCTGCTGAATTTATTCTTGCTACCGCTGTACACGAATTACAGGGACATGGTGGCTCAGTGGCTAAGATGCTGAGCTTGTTGATCAGAAAGGTCGGCAGTTCGGCGGTTCGAATCCCCAGCCTCATGAAACAGAGTGAGCTCCCATTACTTGTCCCAGCTTCTGCCAACCGAGCAGTTCGAAAGCATGTAAAAAATGCAAGTAGAAAAATAGGGGCCACTTTGGTGGGAAGGGAACAGCATTCTGTGCGCCTTTGCTGTTTAGTCATGCCGGCCACATGAACATGGAGATGTTTCTGCCCCCTAGAGCCAGAAATGACTAGCATGTATTTGCAAGGGGAACCTTTACCTTATACATGAATTGTTAACTAATGGTCAAAGCTAAGTCAAAGCTAAATTGATGCTCGGTGAGGGTCAATGGAATTCATGGAGGGCTGGGCATGGGTCTTTTGTGGCAACACAATGACTCCATACTGATGACACATTTAACCTCACTTTCCAGTTCATCCTGCTCTTCTTCTACAGTAACCCAGGTTACTGTAGTTGACCACCAACTTGGTGAATTTAAAGAAGAGTAGAATTGCTCATGGGGAGTATAGCTGTTCAATCATAGCTCAATTCTGATGGCTAAATATTGCCCTTTTGCTCAACTTCCAGAAATAGATTTGTGCAAAAACTGGAGGAATTTTTTACTGATAGGTATTTGCTTTTAGTTTTGCAAATACTCCATGACAATTTGAAATTAAAAGTGTGCTTCAGGGCCATTATGTTACTGAAATCTTGGTAAATAAAGGAGTTAGGCAGGGTTACACTACATTGTTCAATGATTATATAAACCCCTTAATTGACAGTGTAGGGGCCATGATGGCTCATCAGTTAAAGCAAGAAACTGAGCATGTCAGCTCGAAAACTGACAGCCCAGGTTTTGAGACCCAAGCACCATGTAATGGTTGAGCTCTGGTTACTTGCTCCATCTCCTGCCCACCTAGCACTTCAAAAGCATGCAAATGTGAGTAGATAAATAAGTACTTTCAGTGGGAAGGTAACCACATTCCATACACTTTGGCATAAAGTCCTTCTGGCCATATGACCACGGAGGTGTTGTCAGATAATGCTGGATCCCTCAGTTAATAAACAGATAAGCATCACTCCTTAAGTTGAACAGGACTGGACAGGAAAAACTTTTATCTTTAATTGACAAATCATCACCACAGTTGGCACCTAAGCATGTTTCAACACTCTAAAAGTGGGTGATATAATGATATTGCTGTTAATGCAGGTTGATCTGAGAAGGACCTTGCAATTCTTTGTGGAGTTCTGTTCAGAGAAAATACTTGAGATCAATTAGAACAAACTTACAAGTTTTGCAAAGTGCTCTAAAATCCTTAAATTGAAAGGGGCATGAGCCACACCAGATCAAACAATGGAAGTACTTGGGAATAATATTTAACCTACGGAAAGTTAGAATGCACACTTACAATACTCTGCATAATTTGCAGAAAGATCAACTTTGGCTGCTCAGATCTTCTTTAAAATATATATAAATATTTTTATATATTTAAATATTTATAAATATATATAAAACACACACACACACACACACATGTTTCTCAGTACAGAAGCCTGATGATGGCAGATGAGATTCTGCTCAAACGTTGCTACAACTTTAAAAGCACTACAATGACGTGGGATAATACCCGAAGGAAGCTGAACAGCATATATATATATGGGAACATTATATATTCCAACAGAAGAGAATAGTTGTAGCTGTAGGAGAAGAGTAGCCAGAGCTGGAGGTGGTGGAGTTAAGCATGGCTTAGAGTTGTTACATTCCCACAAGTGGTCCAAGTCCAACTCCTCTCTAGACTCCTTATCTGGTGGGAAATTAGTACTGAACTTCAGTTGACTAGATTCTTGTACATTGAATCTTCTGATCTGCAACTTAACAACTTATGCTCTAAGCCACCTAGAGTCACTTCGAAATGAGACAGGAATTAACGTGTAGCCCTGATCCTTTGTGCCTGACAGAGCTCAGGGTTGAAGGGTGGAGCCCTTGGGGCTCTTTGAGTTTGGTTGTTTCCATGCAGACATTTCATTACTTGGCTTAAGTAACATCTTCAGAGAGCACAAGAAGTCCATTATATAGTCCAGTTGCAATTCAATTATTTATTACTAAAATCTTGAGTACAGTTTCTGCATAGTGCAGAGATAGGACCCATAAACACACTTGGTTGATGGAGTCTAAAGTTTTTGAGAAATACAGTATTTTCCAGATACTACAATGTGTACCCTGAATTGTTTTCCAGCTGGAAGTTTCTGTACTCAAAATTGATGTGATGACATGATGCAATATTCTGAATTATTGCTTAAAAAGAATTTTCTGTCCTAGTGGTCTAGTTCCCCTGTTCTCTTTTACTTGGTTTATCAGCAAATGAAAAAACTTTATCCTATAAAAGTTAAATCATTGTGGCTATCTCCAGAAGAAAAGGTAGAGAAAACCAGAAAACTCAAACCCATCCAGGGAGCTTGGGATCTGTCATATTAGTCCAGGCAAAAATACCTGAGACAGGTAGAAGTTTGCAAATATAGATGTATTGTGACATTAGCATAATTTTTTTTATTATTCCTGCAGCTGCCTTGGCAGGGAGGTATAAAAAATATGCTGAAACCCTTTGTTGGAAGAAATATCCAGGTCCAGTTCCAAACTGGGAGAAAGACACTGGAAATATGGAGGCTGATTGGAAAGATGGCTTACTGATGAAGTAGAACCACATGTGATTCTGGGCAGCTAACAAAATGGAGTTGAGAGTGGGTGGGTTTTTATACCTTCTTTGGGCTTTGTATTTGAGCTTCCTGTTCCTGTGCAAGAATATATATCATTTAACATTTTATTGGCTATTGTCAGATTCCTATTGGGTCATGAAGAGGTTATATAGGAGTCATAGTTGGCTCTATAGGCAAAAGAGGAAATGTAAATCCTAGGTGCTTGTCAGAATTAATCTGGTCAACCTCTGGCTTATTGTTTATTGAAATTTGGACTGCTCTGGAGGTGGTGCAGTGAAGGGGCTTGTATCCTGAAAGGGTATTGGGCAATTCCTATTGTGGCTAATGCCTTTCGCCATGTGTTAAATTTTGGGTGAGGGGCTGCTTCTAATCCTACCATTCTGCCTTTGTTTCAAAATATCCTGTCTTGAATGGATGACCAAATCTGCATTTCTAAAAGCTGGCCTCCTCAGTTTCTGCTTCTGGGCAGGGAGACTGGGACTGATTGAAGAGCATGTATCTCCATTTCTCCTTTTGGGGGAAATATAATACGTTGCCTTTTTAATATTCCTCAAAGTATTTCATTCTTCTGGGGGTGGGGCATGGGACTTCCCACGCCTTGAAAGAATACAGAGGAGAGCAGCAAAGATGGTAAGGGGACTGGAGGCTAAGTCCTACCATGAACAGTTAAGGGGATTAGGTATTGTATGTCTAGTCTAATGAAGAATAGAATAGATAGAATAGAATAGAATAGAATAGAATAGAATAGAACAGAACAGAACAGAACAGAACAGAACAGAACAGAACAGAACAGAACAAAATTCTTTCTTGGCCAAGTGTCATTGGACACACAAGGAATTTGTCTTGGTGCAAAAGCTCTCAGTGTACATAAAAGAAAAGTTACATTTGTCAAGAGTCAAGAATCATCAGGTACAACACTTAATGATAGTCATAGGGTACAAGAAGCAATTAGGGGCGACATGCTGGCTTTCTTTTGCTACTTGAAGGACTGTCACAGAGAAGAAGAGATTGACTTATTCTCCAAAGCACCCGAGGGCAGGACAAGAAGAATGGGTGGAAGCTCAATAAAGAGAGTTCCTCCCTGGAACGAAGGAGAAATTTAAGTGAAAGCAATTAATCAATAGAACAGCCTGCCTCTCGGAGTTATGGGTGCTCCATAGCTGAAGATTTTCAAGAAAAAATATTGGATGGCGATTTTTCTGGGATATTATAAAATCTCTGCCTTGGGCAAGGGAATACCTTCAGGGTCCCTTCAGTGCTATGGCTCTATGATTCATTATTCCCCCACAGTTCCCTTGGTAGGAGAAAATCCTTGTAATGATTGACTTTGCCCATATGGAACAATGAAACCATTGCCTGTTATCTTTTTTTCACATCATCCCTTTTGTCAGGATATTTGTGCACAGTCTTTGGCACCATAAATATCAAATTATTCAGGGCATCCAGGTATATTTTGTACTCTGGTATTTGTTTTTTTTTTTTGATAGGGTTAATGTAGTCTTTCCAAATGTTACTGATTAAGGGGATAATTGTATGATGGTTTTGCAAGAGCAGAATAGCCTAGGTTTTTGTACCCATCAGTTGTTGGAGAATTCTGTATTTTAGTTTATTTTAGGTTATACTAACTGTTATTTCACTCAAGCAAAGCATTCACATCATAATCTTACATTTTTTTGTTACATCCTAGCATAAATCTAGTTTGTAATGATTAGGATAGCACATTCTTCTTAGGTTTAGTTATTTAGTTAATCTTATTGATGTTATATATTTTATGCTATTAATTCTGTATTCATATACTGTATTCATAGCTGCATGGATGCTTTATTATAGCCTACTGTATCTTATTTTGCTGATCATTGAGCAGAATAAAATTTCAGTTTTTTCCTTCTCTTCATTATCATCATAATCATTCTTCATTACTTTCAATTTCATTTTCTGCATAATACGAACAGAATATGATATCTAGTCTTGCAGTGGATGGATTTATTCCTTCTTTCCTTCCCTCCCTCCCTCCCTCATTTCTTCCATCCTCCCTCCCTCCCTTTCTCCTCCCTTTCATCCCTCCCTCCCTTTCTCCTTCCTTCCTTCCTTCTGTCCATCCCTCCCTCCCTCATTTTATCCACCCTCCCTTTTCTCCTTCCTTTCTTCCGTCCCTCCCTCCCTTATTTCTTCCACCTTCCCTTTCTCCTTCATTTCTTCCCTCCCTCCCTCCGTCATTTCTCCCTCCCTCCTTTCCTCCCTCCCTCCCTTCCGTTCCTCCCTCCCTAGTTCTTTTCTTCCTCTCTTCTTCCTTTCTTCCACCCTCCCGCCTTCTTTCCATCCTCTCTCCTTCTTTTCTTCCACCCTCCCTCCTTCAAATGTCTGTTTCACTGCACCGAGCAAGCCAGGTCTTCTTGATTTATTTTGAGATGGGCAGAATCCAGGAACAAATCAAAGATGTGCCACAGTATCTCTGGAGGTTTCTTAGTATCTTCCCAGCCCCTTCCTGGGCTGGGCTGTAATTTTTACAGTAAGATTTCCTGAAGATAACAGTGCATTATGCCAACAGGTTTAAATCCTTCTGGCTCCAAGAGTTGCCAGTAGAAGAAGTAGGGAAGGCAGAGAGAGGGAAAGATTTTTTCCACTGAGAGGCCAGAGAGAAATTAACTCTGAAGAAGATCAATTTCAAAAGACAGCGTATCTTTTAAACATCCACTCTAATCTTTCCTGGCCCATCTTTAGTGGCAGACAATTTGTTCCGTACTCTCTAGCTCTCTCCTTCAAAAAGTAGCAATCACAGTTTTTTTCTGGGGAAAAAAAGTATATACTTCGAAGTCTGTAGCTATAGAGCTTAGTGAAGGTTGAGGAGAAGAAGGAGTGGTGGAAGAAGAAGAAGAAGAAGGAGAAGGAGAAGAAGAAGGAGGAGGAGGAGGAAAGCTTCAACCAACTCTAGTTTTTCTTCTAACAAGATTCTTCTGTTACGTTACACTGAAGGCTGATTTTGCACATGGAGTCTGAGGTGGGAGTAAATTAATGGTGGGGAATGTGATGGGGGAAGTAATATTTGAGCTACTGTAGCTTATTGCAATCTGCTTCATGTTTATTTTCAACTTTTTTTGCATTTCTCCCCTGCTGTCCAATCTTTATTTGAATGAAGCAAGCAGGCTAACTAACAGGAGAGCATCTAGACAGTTTTTTTTTTTCTTGTTAAACTTCTTCAGCCAGGCAGAAATACGTAATCTTCTCTGACTTGAAAACATTTGCTTTTATTTAAAAAATATTTCAGAAATATGTGTTGTGTCTTTTGCCATGCGCTTTTCAGCAAGAAGTTTGCATTGGATTTTCTTGTGAGTGCTTTGTGCGGAATTGCCATTCAAAAGATTTTAATCTAAGTAGCATTATGCAATTTGAAGACCCATCGGTTGGTTGAGATTTTTTTTTTTAAGACCGAATGTCCGCCAATCTTCCATGGTGAAAACCGGGTTTTCAAATGTTATTGAACATTGTTGGTTTTGCTGAATAGTTCTCTTCTATTTATTTTTCGGTATTGTGTGTACTTAGATATTTGAAAAAGTGATCCATAAAAATAGGAGCCAGGATCAATATATCCTTCAAAGTCTTATTGAGATACTTGAGGCCGGTTAAGAATGATTGGTGGAATGATAGGCAGATGAGAAGGGTGCATGAGGAACATCTTGCTGAAGAAGATGAGAAACAAACTGATAAACTCTGGACATTTCTGTAAATGTTAAATAACTGTTTGGTGTCTGGGTGAACTAAAGTTCCTTTTATTTCACTTTGGGCTTTTCTGCATTGGCTTCTCTTAACCATTTGACGCTGTACCATGGAACACCATAGGAGAGCTTCGTATTAAAATCCCGAGCATTATATTCTTTCCTTGTCAAAACTGAGATGGAGAGAAAAAAATAATGAGGAATCTGGATCCTGTTGTAATTACAATCTCCATCTCCACCCATCTCCAAAGCTTTCTGAAAACAAGACACCCGCTACTGATAATTGGTGCCAGTGCCCTTTGTCTTGTGGCACTGAATCTTATGGGATTTTCCTGCTGTTTCTAGAGACCTGTTGCTTTCTCCTGGAATTCAGCCATTCTGGGAAAGAAAGAAAAAAAACCATAAACCAGTTTTTCTTCAGTCGGTAGCATTCAGTCAGTGTGATAAAGTCAGCATAAAGGAGTCAGGCAAAAGTTATGGAAGTTGTAGACCAATATATATGGACGGGATCAGGGTGTAGAACGGTGATACAAGCTCTCCCTGGTTCTAATAGCTAGTTGGTTGTTCTATTATTTGGTTGTTGGTTGTTTATACTTTTGATATATTTTTGCTGTAGATGGATGGATGGACAGACAGATAGACAGAGGCATTGACATGTATATTTGGCCTTCATTGTTGTGGGTAAATTTAGTGGACCTGTTACATAGTTTATGTGTGTTTGATAATCTAAAAGATATGCTTCCAAGTAGTTGTGCATATAGTTGTCTGTTTACAATGAAATGCTTATAATTTAATATCAAGATAAGGCAATATTTTCCTCAAGCTCATAATCTATAAAAACAGAAAGCAGAAGAAAAATCGGATAGAAAAATATCTTTGCAACTATAGATTGTTTGAGGTGGTTACTCAGCAGGTCAAATCATTTACAAGTACTAAAAAGATCTGCTTCTTAGAAAACCTGATTTTTCTTTTTTTTTGTGGCTATTATGCCAATTCTTGAGATGAAATCGAAGCAATTCAACAAATTAGTGTAAGAGGACAAGACGAGAGTGATGGAAATCAGGTTTCCAAATCAGACTTTATCCAGTGTATCACTTCTCCATTTGATCTGCCTGCACATGTTTTCCTACAAAACCAAGTGAAGAACATGCTATGCAAATAGTTTCCTTATTTTAAGAAACATGGTTAAAAATCAGCGTGTTGTCCAACCTGCTTTCAGAGCTAAAAGCAGACAGAACTTGGATGTGATCTTGAAGTTAAACCTTAAGTAAAAATCCTATCTATGTTTGTTTTCTTCCTAGAAAAAGATCTACAAGTACAAGAAAGTGTTGAGTAATCCAAGCCGCTTAGAGGTGGTCTTGAAAGAAATCCGGACTTTGGTGGACATGGCATTAACTTCCCCTTTGCAGGATGAATCCATCCATCAAGCCCCTTTAGAAATAGTTTCCAAGTTGCTTTCAGAGGTAAGTCTTTGGCAATGAGATTTCTTCATTTCTGTTTTCCATGGTCCAACTAGTATATCCAGTGCAGCAGATTTTTAGGCAGAATTTATTAGAGGGTGGTACAATGGTTAAAACGCTGGGTTTATCGGCTGAAAGCTGGCAGCCCAGGGTTGAGATCCAAGCATCGCACAGTGGGGTGCCTAGTACCTGTCCACCTAACAGTCCAAAGTCCAAATGCGAGTAGATAAATAGGTACCACTTCAGTGGGGAGGAAACAATGTTCTGTGATGTCATGCTAGCCATATGACTATGGAATCGTCTTCAGACAGTAGTGGCTCAATGGCCTTGAAACAGAGATGAACACCTCTCCCTATAGTATTGATAATAGATAATCAGAGTTGGAAGGGACCTTTAGGTCATCTAGTCCAACCCCCCGCCCTGACCCTATACCATTTCTGACAAATGGCAGTTCAATCTGTTCTTGAAAGTCTCAAGTGATGGCGCTCCCACAATTTCTGAGGGCAACTTCTGTTCCATTGATTGATTGTTCTCTCTATCAGAAAGTTTCCTCTTATTTCCAGGTTAAATCTCTCCTTCTTCAGTTTCCATCCATTATTCCTTGTCTGGTCTACATGTGCTTTAGAAAATAGCTTGACCTCCTTCCTCTCTGTGGCAACCCCTCAAATATTGGAAGACTGCTATCATGTCTCCCCTGGTCCTTCTCTTCACTAGACTAGCCATGCCCAGTTCCTGCAACCATTCGTTATATGTTTTAGCCTCCAGTCCCATAATCATCCTGGTTGCTCTTCTCTGTACTTTTTCTAGAGTCTCAACATCTTTTTTATAGTGTGGTGACCAAAACTGGATGCAGTACTTTAGGAGTGGTCTTACTAAGGCTTTATAGAGTGGTGGTATTAGTACCCCCCTTGATCTTGATTGTATGCCTCTGTTAATGCAACTTTGGATTGCATTAGCTTTTCTGGCTGCTGCTGCACACGGCTGGCTCATATTTAGCTGGTTGTCCACTAAGACTCCCACAGTTACTGCGATTGAATCAGCAACATCAATAAACTCTTCAGAGACCCCTTTCCTATTATTGGGGTGTCCAACCTTGGCAACTGTAGGACTTGTGGACTCCCAGAATTCCCAATATTTCAGTGTAATCATTCTATCCATAAGTTAAGGACTCACCATTTAAAAAGCTGCCTATTAAACATCCTTCCCCATAATAAAGACATGTGAGAATCTGATTTACACCATCCTAGGTTGGTTGTCCCATCCGGTTTGATAGTTTAATCTCTTGTTTGGAATCTTTATGGTTTATTGTGAATGATTGTAGATGGGAACTCGTGAATGATTATTGTCAAGATGGGAAGTGTTTTGAGTTCACTGGTTTGGTGGTTCCAGGATAATTGGAAGAAATGGGAGATGTTGGGAGGGTCATCAGTATTGCAACATGCTCTCTTTCTCAGCACCCGGATCTTTTGAGCGATGCGTGATCTGTTGGAATCATCTAGCCCAGGGGTCTGCAACCTTAAACACTCAAAGAGCCATTTCGGTTCATTTCCCACAGAAAACACTGGGAGTCAATAATTTAACAACCAGTGTGACGGGTGGGTGTGGCCAACCCAATGTCACTCACGCCCACCCATATTCTCTGGAATATGGAGCGAGTCTCCATCCCCCTCCATCACCTTTCTCAGGCCAGGTAAGGGGGGAAGGGAGGGGCCAGCCAGTGGTGGGATCAGCCAACAGGGAGCCGCAGCAGAGAGCCAAAAGTGCCACATGTGGCTCCAGAGCCACAGGTTGCTGACTCCTGATCTAGCCTAATGGGTGATTCCCCAGACTGATTGGAAATGGGCCTCTGTGGGAGAAGAAAATAGATGTTTCTTGAAACCAATGCAGATTGATTGATGGTAATGATGGTGATTGGTCATTGATTTCTTAATGTAATCTCTCATGTAATGTAATCTCAATTTTATAAATGTAATTTTAACTCAATTTTGTAAACATAATGTTAATGTAACCTCAATTTGCAGGCGACCAATTTAACTACTCAAGAGCATGAAAATATTATTGTGGTAAGTAACCAAAACTCTTTTTTTTGGGTGGGGGAAATAATCTGTCTCCTTCCTTGAGTTTGACTTTTCTAGGGTATTCTTTCTCCCTGATTTGTCCCTGCCATTTTTTTTTTTTAAACTGCAGATTTAAAGTGGTTTCATTCCAAGCTTACGCAATCAAGGAATAGCTAAGAGCAGCATCTTAAGAGTTTGGGAACATTCTTTTCACTTCCCCCCCCCCCCCTAAAATATTTTGAGAGAAACAACAGGGTTCCGGAAGCTGCAAGAATTAAAATTTATAGCCCATTCGTTGAGTAGCTTGTATTTATTTATTTACATTCAGTATTTATTTACATTCAGAATCTAAAAAGGTTTTTAGTAGAATGTAAGGATTGAAAGGGATATTCCAACTCTGGATGTCTTACAGTATTAAATTCATGTTCATTGAGTTAATGACATCATCTAACTATCTCCTTAGAAGGCCAGATCCTGAAGATGAAACTCAAATACTTTGGTCACCAGGTCTCACTGGAGAAGAGCCTAATACTGGGAACAATTGAGAGCAACATAAGAAGAAGGGAATGGCAGAGAAGGAGGTGGCTAGATGGAGTCACAGAAGCAGTCAGCATGAGCTTTAATGGACTCCAGAAGATGATAGAGGACAGGAAGGTCTGGAGGAATGTTGTCCATGGGGTTGCAATGGGTCAGACATGACTTCGCAACTAGCAACACCAAACCATCTCATCCTCTGCCGTCCTCTTCTCCTTTTGGTTGTCTATTCAAGTCCAAGAGGAAAAGATATTCAAGCAGCTTGGTTCCCAAAGAATTGGTGCTCTGAGAAAGGATTGTCAGAAAGGATTTTGTAGAAGCTCTTCCAGTCTTTAAAAAAAAAAAAAAAAAAGCTGTTTTTGCAGTCTGGTACCTGGAATTCTTTAGCCCCAGGATAGACTAAACCTTGAAGGATCTTCTATTCTGACAATACTTCATAATTTGCAATAGTGGCAGCAGTGAAATAACCTTATTATGTGGCTGCTGTTACTCTTGGTGCCGTTATGGCATGTAACTGCATTTGGGTTGCCTAGCAATGGACTGAGAAAGGATGAAGTTGGGAATTGGAAAACAAGAGCTTTGTTGGAAAGGAAGAAGTTTCCACTTGCTTTGGAAAATACCCGTGTTCCTGATTTGTTTTTGTTAAATCAGGAAATTCTTCAAAGAGGGTTGTTAACGCCAAGGAAGAAAGATGGGTCCAAAGGATCAGAGGTAGATAAAGGTGATTTTCAGAATGTCTAAGTAATATGTTGCCCAGTGTTTTGGATAGGGCAGTCCAGATTCTTATTAAGAGTCCTGAAAAATCAGGGAAGAAGAATAATTGTTTGCTCTGATGTTTAGCAATCTCTTAAATGAAATGTGATTCAGGATTCCGAAGAAGACTTTTATCCAATCTTCTGTGGTACCTTTTTGCCTTACTAGAGCCCTTTTGTTCTTCTTATTTGAGATGGAAGAATAATATAGAGCCTATTTCTGATATAATGACCAGAGCATAAATGAATATGAATGTGGCTTCATTCCTTCATCTCTTTAGGCACTTGCTCCTTTGCTGGAAAACAATCACCCACCACCTGATTTGTGTGAATTCTTCTGCAAGGTATTTCTGATGTCTTTGTTTCTTTTCTTAATTTTTGCAACTGATGTCCAAACATTTCTTAGTGGCAGCTCCTTAAACAAGTTAAAATTTTGTTTGTAGACGGTAAGGAAGGTGGAAATACGCAGAAACTGTTATCTAGACAAAAGGGGATAAAACATTTTTTTTGCTCCAGATAAACTTGGTAGCATTCAGAAGTTGCTAAGACACATGTTTCCCTTATTGGAGCATAAATGGAGGAGATACAATGCAGTCAGTCTAAAGATGCTGTTATTGTAGCCCCTCGCAGTAAAATTTGTTTTAGCTTTCTAAAGAGCTAAAGAGTTGATTTCTTGTCTGATCTACCTAGTGAGGCTGTCCATAAATACAGCCCTCCAAGATTGGCATAGATTATAAGTGTCATAGTTGGTTGATTGGTTGGTTGGTTGGTTGGTTGGTTAGTTGGTTGGTTGGTTAGGGAAAGTGGGGTAGGGAGAGAGAAAGAGAGGAAGGGAGGGAGGGAGAAAAGACAGAGAGACAGAGAAAAATGAGCAAGCAAGCCAACTGTTTAGGATGAAAATTCAATTTGAGGGATGCTCCAGTATTTATTAACAACATTGTAGAATGCCTGTTTTGATATGTTTCCAATTATAACATAGGACCTTTCTATGCTACTGAAATAAGTAAAAATGCTGACATCTTTTAGAAATTCTCATCTAATATTGGCAATTTTGGGTTGCAAAATATTGTAATCCAGTGGACGAACCATTGATCAGTATTAGATCTCATTTGCTTTTAACTGAGACAGTTTCCAGGCTAATCCCTGATAGCTTCAGAAAGTAGATGAACAGGCAACATGAGACATTACTTCTGTGGTCCTTACTGAGAAATACTTTTGATACCCTTCACAAGATTGATCCAGTAGATTGGGGGAAAGAGCCCTTATAACTGATGGTTAACTTGTTAAGATTAATAGCAATGTTGGGGTAATTCACGGCAGTGGATTGTGCTTTTTCTCTCCTCTTTTTAAATGTAACAATCTCTTGACACAGCATTGCCGAGAACGTCCTCGATCTATGGTGGTCATAGAAGTGTTCACTCCAGTGGTACAGAGGATCCTAAAACATAACATGGTGAGTTCATCACTTTGTTGCCTTGGTTTCTGTAGAAAATCTTCACAATGCTGCTATTTATGTGGTCTGTTATGTCCATATATTTATGGAACAAAGAAGTAAGTACAGGGGTACCTTTGTACTCAAGTGTGTTCAAGCTCATCGAATTTGGTACTCAACGTATTTTGACACAAAAATGTTGTCCCGGCATTCATCCTTTGTTTAGTACTCAGTGCATATACTACTTGTTGTTGTCGGCTGCCATGTGACTCACATTATTCCTTATGGGGAAAATTTGTTTGGTAATCATTGTTTTTGGTACTCATTCATCCTCCCAGAACCTGTTAACGATGAGTACAGAGGTACGACTGTAGTCCTAAAATACTTAGCTTCATTCTTCAGTAGAAGCTTATCTCCATGTTTAGCTAAAAAGGGAAATCTGGGAATATTTGTGGTTCTTTTCCCTCCTAAAGGCTATCTCTTTGCCTTTTGAGAAAGATGGAAGATATGGAAAGGAATTGTGGAAAAAAACACCCCTTTTTCAAAAGTGAAACATGAAATGGTTAAGTAAATTCTCCTGCCTTTTTGCCTGAAATGTTTTCTAGATACTATTTAATGGGGAGACTAATCCATAGAACTTTCCTCATTTTGATACTGGTACAAAAAGAACAAGCAATGTATTACTGGTTGACAGGTGAGAACAGAAATGTTATTTCCTCCTTCAGGGGACACTGTGATTTATTTTCACAAGGGCAGGAAGGTCTTAGCCCTTCATCTACTTCTTTCATCTTTCTTAATTGACTTTTATCCTTGAAGTTGAATCAAGGAGCATGATTGGACTGTAAAAGCTTCTGAAAAAAAAAATTATGCACTGCACTTTTTTTTGCCTTCCTAGCATTTACTTGCAACGGCAAGGTCTGCTTCTTTCGGATCAATTGAGTGATGATCCATTGGTAGCGACAAGAATTGACCAACAGGCTTGTCACTCAAGATTGAGATTGGAGGCTGAGAGAGAGAGAATGATTGGCTCAAAGTCACCCAGCGGGCTTTCATGCCTAAGGCAGGACTAGAATTCACTATCTCCTGGTGATCAGTCCAAAATCACCCAGCCAGCTTTCATGCCAAAGGTAGGACTAGAACTCACCATCTCTTGGTGATTGGTCCAAAATCACCCAGCCTAAGGCAGAACTAGAACTCACAGTTTCCTGGTTTCTAGCCTGATGACTTCACCACAAGGCCAAACTGATCTTTGTGAGTCTTGTCTGGGTTGAGATACAAGACAGGGTCAGGCTTTGATTAACATTTTGATGGAGACCGTCTCCCTGCACCAAAACCCTGAAATTGCTATCAAATGTTAACAAAACTGGATTCAATAGCCTGATTTTAAATTCTTATGTCTACTTCCATTTTCCTGTTAAATATAGATCTTAATCCATTGAAAGCGATGTAATTGCCTAAGTGGTATTTTTTTTTCAATTCGGCAGTAACCTTCCTCTGAATCAGTTGCCGAAACCCTACAATGAAACAATCACTTTTATGCTTTGCAGCAAATCTTTTGTTTTACAAATAGTACAAACCCCCCTTTAAAAAAAAAGCATGCACCCAGGCTGATTTCGCAGAGTTTTACAAGACGGTGGAACATGAAACGGCTTGTGCCAAGAGGCTAGTGTTTCACCTGCAATTTTTCACTTGGCTGGTCATATGTCTGCCTTTTGCAAGAATTTGGTGGCACATTTCACATGTGCAAATTTAAAAACAAAAAATCTGCACAGCCGTTCAAGAAAGAAAAGCTATCTTAGAGCCAACTGTGGGATCATCCCCAAATAGTGCCAGTTCCATTATGCAAAAGAGAAGTTGACAGTCTGTTGGAGCTCTAGTGGAAGATCCTTTTCAACTGCACAGGGTGCTTTGACTAACCAGGGTAGAACATGAAAAGCTAAGATTGATGGTCTGCCTTTGCAACTTCATTTTCTCCCCAGCCAATGCTCAGCTTTCGCATTGCCCCAGCTCCAAAAAGACTCAATCTTCTTGGTCCTGATGAATTTGGAGAACTGCCATTTGTGATATCATGTAAACATTTGTTATGCTAATGGAATTTGAAGTGGAGGCATAAATCGGTCAAAATATCTCAACTCCTTTTGTGAGTCTGTGCTGGCAGGGGGCTGATAGGCACAAGCCTCGGCCAACGGACTGAGGAATTTCACAAAGACTGCACAAGGCAGTCACAGTAAGCAATCAATCATTTATGTCCAATACTGCTCGCTCCCTGTCTGAAGCAGTCACATATGCAACACGTGTCTAAACTGTTCCTGAACTTTTTCGTATCAGTTTTTAGAATACCCTTGCCTTTATTGCTGGATGGGACAGATATTGTGGTGTGACACCCATAACAACATAAAAGAACATGGATTACCTTCATTTGCCAATATCTGGCAATTGAGCTGGGCCCTCTTCCACTCTGAACAGAAGCAATAGCAATAGGACTTAGCAATAGCACTTAGACTTATATACTGCTTCACAGTGCTTTACAGAGTCAGCATTTTGCCTCCAACAATCCGGGTCCTCATTTTACTGACCTCAGAAGGATGGAAGGCTGAGTCAACCTAAAGCCGGTGAGACTCGAACTACCAAATTGCCGGCAGCCAACAGTCAGCAGAAGTAACTTGGCAGTACTGCATTCTAACCATTGCACCACCACGGCTCATGACTTAGATATATATGCTGTTTCATAGTATTTTACAGCTTTTAGTGGTTTACAGTGTCATTATTATTTTGGTATCATTAGAATTGGGCACTTATGGCCAACATCTAGCTTAAGGTGTCTTCTGCACTGTTTGACTTGGGGGAATTTGCTTCCAAAGACCCCCAAAACAACTGAATTCTGGAAAGATAGCAATAGCAATTAGACTTATATACAGCTTCACAGTGCTTTTACAGCCCTCTCCAAGTGGTTTACAGTGTCAGCCTTATTGCCCCCAACCATCTGGATTCTCATTTTACCAATCTTGGAAGGATAGAAGGCTGAATCATCCTTGAGCCAGTCAGGATCGAACTCCTGGCTGTGTGCAGAATGAGCGTGCCATATGGCATTCAAACCACTACATCATCACACTTTGCAATTTTCCCCCCTTTGTTTTAGCCAACAAACATGCTTAGTTATCTTTGACTGCTTCCCCTTCCTTCTGCACAGGTATTTTTCTCCCAAAATGTTTGTTCTCTCTGTCCCTTGATCTCATCAACTCCGAGCTCCCTATGGCTCTCATTTGGACTACTTAAGGTTCTGAACAAAAGAATGAGTTTACTATTGGTCTTTAATGTGGACGTGCATCCTGAAGCCTTCCAGATGTTTCTGGTGGCCATAACTTCCATCCACAATGGAAGATATAGCTTGAAACCGCTGGAGAACATTCGGTGGCAGATTCTGTTGACCAATTTAGACTACTGCATGTCCGCAATCAACCCTTAATTCCAAGTAAAACCAAAGACCCAAATGTTCAAAAGAAAACAAGGATACCTATTGCCTGAAGCTGTCCATCGAGCTTGACATCCAAAGCTGTGAAGCTCACCAGTGTTGTAATAACATAACAGCAGCAAATTAAATAACTAGCAAATTTGCTGCTTTTTCGTGACATCTAACATCAGCTGGCTGCCGCACTCTGCCTCAGAATCAGCCTGGCCCTTATTTGGCATATTTATTATTTTTGCAAACTTTCTTGGAGCACGTTTCTTTCAAGCAAGAGAAACCTTTCAACCACCCAATCTTGCAAAAGGCAAACTTCAGAGCTGTGAAAGTTTGCAAGCAATTAAAGAAATCGGTGACAAGTATGAGCATATCTTGGAAAGCGACCTCTCTGCATTGGTGGCATTTGAATTTTAGCAATGAAATAGGTGGGCTTATTTTAATCGAGTCTTCTAATCCAGGGGTCTCCAACCTTGGCAACAGCTGGTTGAAGAATTCTGGGAGTTGAAGTCCACAAGTCCTAAAGTTGCCAAGGTTGGAAACCCCTGTTCTAATCAGTGGGCAAGGCTGGCTGGGGAATATGGTTGTTGCACTCAGGGCATTTGTAGGGCACAAAGTTGAGAAAGGTTCTTTCAATTAATTAAGAAAAGAAAAAAAAAGAATACATCTCGTCCTTGACTTCACAATCATCATTGGGAACCAAAATTTCAGTTGCTAAACAAGGTTAAGTGAATCATGCACGATTTTACAACCATTCCTGCCACGGATGTGAAGAGAAACACTGCAAGTAAGCGAATTACATGGTTATTTAAGGGAATCTGGCTTCTCTCATTGACTTCGCTTGTCTGAAACCACCTGAAAAGTTCACAAATGGTGAGCCCATGATCCAGGACACTGCAAGTGTTGTAAATACATTTTTAAGTTTTTTATTATTTTTTTACTTTAACTTTTTAACTATGCACAAAATTGGAAAAATGACGAGATTCCTACGGATGAGAATTGTGATTAGGAAAATATTAGAATGCACAGAAATGAATAGATTAACGCTTGCTATAAAGGAGGAAGTACAAACTGAATATTGTGTGATGTGGCAGCTATTTTTACGAATAGTTGGAGAATAAAAACAGAAGTAAGAAATAAATGGAGATTAGTGAAATAAAGAAGAGATGTTAAGATAGAGATGTAAACAATATGATGATGAATAATATGATTGTTTAGATTATTATACCTATTATAATGTTATATTTTCATTAGAAGATATGTTAAGAGGGAGAAATGACTAGAGTCTTAATGCTGATTATTATTGTTGTTACTCTTTGGTGAGATTCACAGCCTTTGAGGCTGGTTGATAACTCAACAGCTCGAGTCCTAACCAAGGACCTAGGAACTGCTCAGGTAACATCGGAGGATATAAGTTGTTCCAAGTAGGGTGGTATTTTGTAGAATCAGGGTATTCAAGTCTGATAAATTCAGGATTTCCAAATAGCGAGATAGTTCTTTAGGTATTGCTCCAAAGGCTCCAATTACAATTGGGATAACACACAATTTATTTTTCCAAAGTCGCTCAATTTCAATTTGTAAGTCGTAGTACTGTGTGATTTTTTTTCTTGCTGCTTATCTTCAATTTGTGCATCACCAGGTATTGCAATGTCAATGAACCAACCCTTTTTCTTTTAAACGATTGTTATGTCAGGTGTATTGTGGGCCAAGTGCCTATCAGTCTGAATTCTGAAGTCTATTATTATTATTATTATTATTATTATTATTATTATTATTATTATTATTATTATTATTATTATTATTATTTTTACAGAATTTTTATCAATGTAACTATAATACTGTAAATTTTGATTGTAATAACACAGAGACATTTATATCCAGATGACATATTGTTCAACAGAAGATGATAAGTTAAAAGCCAAGCACCCAAATACTGATCACCTGACCATGGAGATGCTGTGACAGTCAGAAGGGCGAGGACTGGCCCTAAGTCACCTTTTTTAATGCCATTGTAACTTTGATCATTAAATGAATTAAGTCAAAGCATATCTGTATAAATACCGATTGAAACTTTTCCCTTCCTCAAGACAATCTTATTGAAAGTCCAGACCTTGGCACTTCTGAGTCTTAAATATCTCCTTTTCTTTTTTCCTGTTTTGGAAAGGATTTTGGTAAATGTCCTCGGTTGCGGCTCTTTACTCAGGAGTATATTCTGGCCTTGAATGAACTGAATGCAGGCATGGAAGTGGTAAAGAAATTTATCCACAGGTAAATATGCGTGTGTGGTCAAAATCTCTGTCCCTTTTCAGGGCATGTGTCTCATCCGGGCTTCAATGGCTTTCCCTGCCAGTAGCTTTGGTAGGCAACATTTTGCCATGGGTTTAACTTACCTGCAAAAACAAGGAAGGAAGGGTTGTTTGTCTATGGAGATGTCTCAGTCATCCAGGTCATGGTTGTCCCAAACATGTTTTTTCAAAAGGCAACTGGGACTTTATTTTTCCTTGAAGAAGTGTCGCTTCTCATCCAAGAAGCTTCTTCAGTTCTGATTGAATGGTGGAGGAGGGAAGGATTTAAAAGAGGGGTCTCTTTTAAGGTTTGAAAGAAGCCTTCTGCATTAAGATTGAGTAGCCCTCTCTCTACAGAGGGGGGAGGGAGACAACACTACCTATCTCCTGTTTACAACACAGCAGCTCTAAGAAGGTCCCACATCCATTGGCACTATTCAGGTGACCCAAGGGCACCGATAAACCTCCAAGTAGCCTCAATGATTCTCAGAGAGAGTACTAATAACCAGATGACTGCAAGGAATATAGATCCTTCCATTCTCCACCATTCAGTCAGAACTGAAGAAGCTTCTTGGATGAGAAGTGAAACTTCTTCCAGGAAAAGCAAAGTCCAGTTGCCTTTTGCAAAAAGCACCCTTGGGGTAAAGAAGGGTGTTTTATCTCAACATTGGCCTATAATTTAACAAACCTTCTCATCCTAGGAGGTTTCCACACCTTTGCTGTGTTTCGTTTCCATTCATCAGTGTATCAATCAATATTGATTTGGTCAACGACCAGCAAAGAGTTAAAAGAACAAAAACAGAATGAAGCAAATAAATGCAATAATATACTAACAGCTAGTAGAATGCATCACAGACCATAGCACTCACTTCTATATTATTACGCTAATACAGTTGTTACCTGGGTGACAAATCTCATAAGTATACAATGAAAATAAATACTATTTCCATTCATTGGAGTTTCCCAGCTAGAGCAAAGGAGCTGAGTATTCTGCAACCCCAATGGAATGAAGTTGGGGGAAACTGGATTTAGGATTTGTGAAGTCCTTGGTGGTTTGATGGTTTTCTTGCAGATATATCATTATCCTACAAAATAAACCCCACTCCCTTCTTATATTGATGATGTCACCCAGTTGGGTCATAAAACATCTCCAAGAAAACCACCAAGCCCAGAGAACACCAAGGACTCCATAATTGTTCTCCTCCTCCTGCTCCTTCTCCTCCTCCTCCTTCCTGCAAACCCGACTCCTATTTGGCACTGATGATGTTACCTAGTTGGGTCATGAAACATCTGCAAGAAAACAATCAATCTCAGAGGGCAGCAAAGACCTCACAGTTCAACCCTGAGCTACGAATGTTCTCTTCCATTAGACTTTATGCTTGCTCCTGCCTTAACAATGCTCTTTGTGGACACACCATCTTACATCCCTGTCCTATCGTTCCAGTATGCACGGCCCAACCGGCCAGTGTCCACATCCCCGGGTCCTTCCGAATCTCGTTGCCGTCTGTCTAGCAGCCATTTATTCTTGCTATGAAGAATTCATCAACAGGTAAGTCACCTGCATCCCCCCTCCCCTGGTGAGCCCTTTTTGGGAGAACCATCAGAGAAGGAAAATGCACTTGCATCAAAATGTGTTCAGTTTTTAGAATCGAATAGAATGAATGAATGAGCTGGAAGGGACCTTGGAAGTCATCTAGTCCAGCCCCCTGCTGAAGTAGGAGAACTTAAACCAGTGATGGCTAACCTTTTCAACACCAAGTGCCCAAGTCCATGCACGCATGTGCATCCCCAAAATCCAGTGTGTGCACATCCCTGTGCATACATCCCGTACAAACGTGTGCATAAATGCGTACCCCCCCCGCATGTGCCCCACCCCCTGCATGCACTCCGCCTGCCCCCAGCATGTGTGGCAGAGATCTGAAGACCAGCTGGCCAATGGGTGCGCATGCATGTGTGGCAGATCTGGGGTGATGGCTCGTATGCCCACAGACAGGGCTCTGTATGCCACCTGTGGCATGCGTGCCATAGGTTCACCATCTGTCCAGTCTTTTCTTAAAAGCCTCCACTGATGAAGCACCCACGGTTTCTGGTGGCCAGCTGTTCCACTGGTTGATTGTCCTCCCTGTTAGAAAGTTTCTCCTTAATTCCAGGTTGCTTCTCTCCTTGATTAATTTCCATTGTTTTTTGTCCTGCCTTCTGGTGGGAAGAAGGCAGGTGGGTGAAAACCATTGGTGGGTGAAAAAATAGGCTGACCCCCTCTTCTTCAGGGCAGCTGGAATACTGCTATGTCACCCCTAATTCTTCTTTTCTTTAGACTAGCCAAACCCAAATCCTGCAGCTGTTCTCCATATGTTTTAATCTCCAGGCCTTTTCCCAGCAAGCTCTGCAGCAGAGGTGAAATGCAGCCAGTTTGGCCCGGTTCAAATGAACCGGTCATAAAAAATGCTACTGGTTCAGCCAAACTGGTATTTCCAACGATCAGCTGTGCCACGTGATTTAGATTAGCTAGAAATCAGGAAATCATCAGATTTCTTGCTTTCTGGCTAATCTAAATTGTGTGGCACAGCTGATCTCCTCCCTCACTGTTGTACTTCCCTTGGAAGGCTTCAAAATGCTTCATTTTTCAGCACCCAGGAGGCTTCCCTGAGGCCCAATAGGATAAAAACAGGGTGCGGGGGGTGCTGCAAACGAACAAGAGGTATTTCTCAATATTGGGGTGAAATCATGAGGAACGGGGCAGATTTGGTATTTTGCAAGCATGATGTGCGAGCACTATTGGTTGGTAGAAGACAAACCAGCTCACCAGGATGCTGTTTATTAACTCTCCGTGAAGCCCAAGAAGCCTTCTGGCAAAGAGGCATCTGCTTTGTTTTTCCATCAACCCATTTTCTAGGAAATTGAGGAGACTATCCTGGTGGGCTGTTTATTGAAAGAAACATTGCATCACAATTTGCATCATCAGGAGGAGAAGATTGCCTTTCTCCCAAGGATGGCCAAGTTTACAGACTGCCACAAAACGGGGGGGGGGGGGGGCATTGCAATTCCTTTTGGGAAGCATTTGTTTTCTTCTGGTATAAATAAGACAATGTAATTGCAGCTGGCCAAGATTTAAAAAAAAAAAAAACTCAGAAAAAGGCACACATAGCAATAAAAAAAAACAAAACCATGGACATGTTGCAAGACTTTCCGAAGTTGTCATCTGGCCTTTTCCCCATTATTTCTGTTATTTATGTCTGGCAACTTCCACTTACTTATTTTTTCCTATTTGATTTTTCTTTCTTTTCTCCCCTCCTGCGACAGCCGAGACAATTCTCCAAGCCTGAAGGAAATTCGGAATGGCTGCCAGCAGCCTTGCGACCGCAAGCCCAACCTGCCTCTTCGTCTTCTCCACACCAGCCCTGACCTGATGTCCCGGGAGGCTACGCTGGCTGAATCCCGCCTCAAGTCAGTCATTGTCACGTCCAATGAGATCCAAGTTGAGGTGGAACGCAACAACATGGCTAACCAGAAGATGACCGCCAGCGTTGGCAATGACAGCGAGCCCAACCTGATTGACTGTTTGATGGTCAGCCCCACTTGCAGTAGCATTAGCATCGAACTCAGTGCTCAGGCGGACCGTATCCTCGGCTGCTTTGTGGAAATACTCAAGATGCTGTGAGTTGCTCTTCCCCATGGCTTTCCAGATATGGGTGAGCACGTGTGTGTGTATGCACACCCAGTGGGATTCTTCTCAACAACAATAACAATCTCATGAGACAAGCAAATAGCATAGCGGTAAATCTAACTGTTCTTCAAGGTTGGATGTTCAATGCAGCATCTAATTCTGCTGGTGGAACTCCAAAAATATGGAAAAGATGCTCTTCCCAATGGCTTTCCAGATAGTCCACATGGGTTTCTTGGGATTCTTCTCAACAACAGCAAGAATCCCATGAAACAAG
Organism: Laticauda colubrina; assembly: GCA_015471245.1. Taxonomy (NCBI): domain Eukaryota; kingdom Metazoa; phylum Chordata; class Lepidosauria; order Squamata; family Elapidae; genus Laticauda; species Laticauda colubrina. The sequence continues at coordinate 17,721,333 of BLBF01000045.1, forward strand.
CAGATAGCATAGTAGTAAATCTAATGCTGTTCTTGAAGGGTGGATGTTCAATGCAGCATCTAATCCTACTGGTGGAACTCCAAAAATAGTTGAAAAGATGCTCCTCACTGTGACTTTCCAAAGAGTCCAAATGACTTAATCTAAGAAAGTCATTGTGTGCCTATACATGTGTGTCTGTGCACATGTGTGCATTTCCACCTGTCTTCTCAATATCAGCAGGAAACCCATGAAATAAGCAAATTGCATAGTAATAAATCTAACACTATTCCTAGTATCTAGTCCTTCTGGTGGAATTCCAAAATTAGCATGAATGATGAAAGGGGTCGTTTTCATTTTCATGTTGATTCCTTAGCACATGTCACAGGTAGGGTAGAACCTGTGTTTCTGTGCTGTTGACAGAAACTCTTGTTCCATTGGAGGCTTATATACAGGAACAAGTTTGTGTTAAGTCAGCAAACGACAACAGAATTGCAGCTTGCAGGTTCAACAACAAGAAGAAATAGAATTAACATAGATAAAACACAGGGTGGAAATAGGTGGTTCTTAGGATTTCGTCATCAGGCCAATTAAAACATTGGAAGACAAATAAACAAAGTTGGACTTGGATAGTCTTTTCTAGGTACTCTCTAAAGTGCTGAAACTATGATTTTCAGAATTTCCATCTAGGGTGGTCAATGACCACGAGAGTTGAATTATTGGAAGTCTCACCCAGGTAACTCCAGGGGCACCAAGTTGAAGAAGGCTGCGAAAGGCCATGGTTAAACTCATGCACAAACACAACATCAAACTATGCTTACTAGAAAAAAAAATAGCCTATTCACAGCAGTAAATTCTGCACAGAGTTTAAGCTAATTGTGTTTTTCTAATTACAGATCAGATTATGAAGATTGGAGACCGGCTCTGGCCAGTTTGCTGCAGCCCATCCCATTCCCCAAAGAGTAAGTTTTCATTTTATGGATGTTTTATTTGCTCATTTCCCTGGTAGATAGTTTGCATTAGTCAGAACTAATCAATTACTGACAAACTAAGATTTAATAGAAGACTCGAATAGATGTCACTTATAGCTGATATTTGTTCATAAGTCAGGGGAAATGGTAGTTAATCAGAACAAGATCACATTTGTTTCTTTATTTTAAATACATATATTTTGTGGTTCTGGGGCATCCTCACTACTAATATTAGTTAGCAGTCAAAACAACTGTTAATTGTTAAAAATACAGTAAAATTCTATTCAGTGTAAACATAACGGTGAGAGGTCTAATCATAAAGCAAAGGCATTGCCTACAACCAGTTCCACCATTTAAACTGCAGCCACTAAGGAATTCTTTTGTTGCAATTTACCTTTTCCTCTTAAAAAAAAAAAAAAAAAGATACCGCAAAGCTGAAAATTAAAATAATTTTGAAAATGTAAAAACAATGATTAGAGTCTTGGGATAATTGCACAAGGACTTACATGATCATCCCTTGAGCTTCTGCAAGATTTGAAAGGTGGACTCCTAGGCTTTCACAGAAGAGTGGTCATTAACTGAGAATAGCAAAAGCATTAAACTTCACAGTACTTTATAGCCCTCTCCAAGCAGTTTACAAAGTCAGCCTCTTGCCCCCAATAATCTGGGTTTTCCTTTTACCCTCCTTGGAAGGATGGAAGGATGAATCAACCCTGAGTCAGTCAGGATTGAACTGTTGGCAGTGGGCAGAGTCAGCCTGCAGTACTGGGTGGATGGATTGATGGATGGAAAGGAAGGAAGGAAGGAAGGAAGGAAGGAAGGAAGGAAGGAAGGAAGGACAATAGCACTTAGACTTACATACCACTTCACAGTGCTTTACAGCCCTCTCTAAGCGGTTTACTTTTGCCCACAACAATCTGGGTCCTCATTTTACCCACTTCAGAAAGATGGAAGGCCAAGTTAACCTTGAGTCTGGTGAGATTTGAATTGCCAAATTGCAGGCAGTCAGCAGAAGTATCCTGCAGTACTGCACTCTAACCACTGTGCCACCACGGTCTCAGAGAGGATTGTCAGACCCACCGAAATCTGCAAAAATTGAGTTCCAGTGTCAGATGTAGATGGAAGGGATTTCCCAAAAATTGAAATTAAAAGTATACAGGGTCATTTGTCAGGAATCAAACACGAGAGGTAAGCAGTTGCCTCAGCAGACGTATTAGAGGCAAGGCTAGTCCCACCGAAGGAAGAAGCATCAAACCACATGTCATTCCGCAAACATAGTGTTTGAATCCAGCGAAAGAGTTCCTGATGGTCCCTCTGCAGCCTATTAATGACACCAGTGTTTATGAAGTGAAGATATCTCTGCGGGGCAAACATTACAGCCTATAATCATCCAATTTGCCAGCTTAAGCCTCCCTGGGGAGCCTTGTGTCTTGGAAGCCCCCTTTTTTTTCCACCAATGTGCACGTTCTTCTGAAAGAGAAGGAGAGAGAGGCCCTTGGTGTCATTTCTGTGAGTTGGTTTTTTGTTTTGTTTTTTCACCAAGGACCCCAGGGCAGAGCGAGAATGTGATGCAAGGAGCTCTCTGTGCAAGTGACCATTAATTGCTTTGCTAATGTTAATCAGAGGCAATGGGCCTTAATTGCAGTGCAATTAACAAACACACCTGGGACATGAATCAAGCTGAAAATCCTGTTTACCAATGCATGGTTTTGGTCTCCTGGACCTAGAAATTTCCATTTGCATCTTTGATGACACACAAGTGGTTTTTCTTTCTTTCCTTCCTTCCTTCCTTCCTTCCTTCCTTCCTTCCTTCCTTCCTTC
>BLBF01000045.1:17724110-17736463 GCA_015471245.1 Laticauda colubrina
TTCCTTCCTTCCTTCCTTCCTTCCTTCCTTCCTTCCTTCCTTCCTTCCTTCCTTCCTTCCTTCCTTCCTTCCTTCCTTCCTTCTCTCACTCCCACCTCCCCTCCCCCTCCCCTCAATATATCTTAAGAATAGATCAACTCCCTTTAAACCTCCAGGGTTCCATACAGTAGTTTTGCATGGATTGAGGTATAGGGAAGCTGTGGACTTGTTGGAGGAAATTTTGAGGCCATTTCTTGTCTTTTTCAAAAATAACCCATAAATGCATTTGGCACACTGGGTGTGTAATGCACTTACTCATTTCATCATGAAAATTAGCACGGCATTTCTTGTAGTTTGCTTGAGTGGTCTAGAGGTGAAGCTCTTGTCTCACAATCAGGAGGCTGTGGGTTCAATCCCAGGTAGAGGCAGATATTTCTCTCTCTGAGCATATTGAGAATATATCTACTGAATATAACTCTGCATTGGGGACAGGAAAGGCATCCGTCCAGCTCCCTTCAATTGCCCAGACTCTTCCCTGCAAGGGATTATGGGCTCGTTAAAAGAAGAAGAAGATGAATGATGTCTCTTGTAGTTTGCTCAAATTATTGTAGGATACTTCCTTGCTGCCCAATTTTAGATGTTTCATTTTGCAAGACTCCAAGATGCTCATCCAAAGAACGCCAATTGCCCAGCCTCGCTCTTGATTTTATTAACTTCGATTTAGATCAGGTTGAGTTGACTTTGGGTCACAGGCTCTCTGGGATGATGATGATGATCAAGAGGCTACAGCCGGTAATTGAAGCTCATCCTATTAATCTGAATGTTGAGTCATGGCAACTGGGCTTATTTCCTTGTTGATTTAAGACATTTCTCTGCCCACCAAGCAGCTTCTTCAGTCTGAACAAGTTGGTTAAGGGAATCTGGAGAAGAAACTTTGAGGTTGGGGCAGGAATGCCCCTAAGATTTTTAGGAGTTGGACATTTTAATAACACTCTTGTTCAGACTGAAGAAGCTACTTGGATAGGCAACAAAATGTCTCACACAAATAAGAAAATAAGTCCAGTTGCCATGACAATTGTGTGTAGATGACGGAGAATCTTCATCAACATTCTAACAATGTTTTTCTTGCTGAATTCCTCATTTTACTTCCCATCTCCTCACCAATTAGGGGACAGACTCAAAAAAGATGACGATAACCAAAATTCACTGAATTGACTTACTTCTGGTACAGTTTCTCACATCTTCATAAACACATACCTGGACTGATCTTTTTGGTGCTCAAACCATAGTTCTCTAAAAGAACAAATTCCGAAGCATGAAAACTCCCATCAGGTCTGCCTTCATCATGAAAAAAGCTGGTGCATTTCAGGATAAATAATATTAGGATAGTGCAAGGCTTCAGATCTTATTAGGAAGTGACCTCTGAAACATGTAAGTCATAAATGTAATTTCTGTATGTGGCTCATTAAAGCACCTGGGTCGCTGGGTGGATGCAGCTACTTTTATGAATCTCAAAAAAGTTTCATGTTTGCACTCTTCTGCTTTAAATTGCTCCTTCTGAATTGAATCCCAAGTATCCTAAAACGTAATCAACAAATTGGAAACCCTTTCTATCAAGGGATTACTGATTCAAAGGTTGTTTTTGTTCAGATTTACCTTTGTTTTTAGCTTTATTTTGTTTTATTAAAAGATTGTTTCTCCCTCTCCTTCCATTTGTTTTGTTCAGTTTGAAATAATGCCATGTCCTAGCAGTGTTCCCCAAAACATAATGATTCTTAAAGCCAGTGGCCAAAAAGGCTAGGATGATGGGATTAATAGTCTGAGCTGAGAGGACAAAAGACAGTGTAGCTTCTAAGTCATTTCTTGACATGCATTGGGCCTATGGGTTTTGTATTATTATTGTTGATGTTTTGAGGTGGGGAAAACACTCCATAATAATTCTGTGTTTTTATTTCAGAGCTCTGGCACATGAGAAGTTCACAAAGTAAGTGCTTATTTGCTTGAAATTATCTCCTGTAGTGATGTAAAGGGGGTTGATCCAGCCTTTCACAACGCAGATGTTTTAAAACTTTGTGATAGACTCTTCGTTGTAAAGGCTAAAAAGAGACCTCAGCTACCCACCACACCTGTGGGCAACTAAGAATGCAACTCTGGATCTTCCACTCCAACTCAAAAAAGATCATACTTCCCTCAAGGGAAGTTTATGTAGTTTATGATGCAGTAGCATCCAGTCTGGACTGTTGTAGCATTTTCTTAGCTTGGACTATTTTGGCTCCTAGTTCAGCAGGTTCAAATCTTAGCTTGGACTATTTTGGCTCTCAGTCAGGAAGAGAGGTTCTAGACTAGCCATTTAACTGTAATGCTTGTTTTCTACCTGCAAGAATTTGTAGAATCATAGGTCTTCACAAGACATTTATAAACTAAGGAGAATAGGACAAGAAAATCCTGCTGAAGATGCTACCTAGTCCGATAATGAAGCTAAATTGAAACAAGCTTGGAGAGCCAACCACTGCCAAATTAGGTCTTCTTGTCCAGCTCCCTGCCCAAGGCAAAAAATCCTCATCCCATCCTGGACAAATAAATCAAGGATTCCAAACATCCTCCTTCCCCTGCATAGAATTCCCCCTTGGCTTACACCCAAAGGTTTATGGTCTTGAGAGGTCTCCAGCTGTGGATTTGTCTGGCTAAAAGAAACTGCAAAATGGGGAAGGGATCTCCAGGTGTTCGAACACCAGCGTTTTCCAATCCCCGAGGATTAAAATCCTTATGATCATGGATGATTTCTAGGCTGTTTAGAAGACCTTTTCCCACTATGAAAAGCCCCAGTTCATTAGAACGTAATCATCCCCTCTACAGTTCCTTGTAACTTTTCACTTAGCACATAATCCAAATGAAATGCAACAGCTGTACTCTATTTCTTTGGAGATGACCAACTGCATACTTCTGCTTCTCTCTCTCTCTCACTGTCTTTTTTTTTTTTTTGTCTGTTTCCAGGGAGCTGAAGTACGTCATTCAAAGATTTGCAGAAGACCCAAGACAAGAAGTAAGTTTTCCATTCCGCATAGCCCCAAAAGAAAGGGAGACTGGCTATTTGTCAAAACATTCAGGCTATAAATTGCTTGGAGTTCCATGATGCAGTCAGCCTCTTGGCTTTGATCATGGTTCCTGAAAAGACTTTTTGGAGCCTGTTGCTGCCTTCTTATAAATGATTTCATGCCTCTTTGTGTCAACACGAAACACGGTTTGGATATCTCAGAACTTTGGCTGGAATTGCTGGATCTGGAACGTTCAGTGTAAAATGAATCCAGACAAATGCTTTGCGTCTCTTGAATAACCGGGACTGAACATTTGAACCCTTGCTTATGTTATAAAAATGCCCGTTACTGTAAAGGTGGCATGCACAAACGGAGGGTGGGTAGTTATGTCCACATTGGTTACAGGTGTGGATGGATAGCTGGCTGGGTGGATGCATAGGTAGGTAGGTAGGATGGAGGGATGGATAGGTGGATGCATAGGTAGGTAGGTGGATTGATAGGTAGGTAAGTGGATGGGGGTAGATGTATGGATGCATAGATTGGTAGGTAGATGGATGGGTAGGTAGGTAGCTAAGTGGATGGATGGATAGGTAGGTGGATGGATAGATAGGTGGGTGGGTGGATGCATGGGTGGGTAGATTCATAGGTGGGTGGGTGGTTGCATGGATGCATAGGTAGGTAGGTAGATGGATGCATAGGTAGATAGGTGGATGGATAGGTAGATAGGTAGGTGGATAGATAGATAGGTGGGTGGGTGGGTGGATGCATGGATGCATAGATTGGTAGGTATGTGGATGGTTGGATGGATGGATAGGTGGATGTATAGGTGGGTGGATGGATGGATAGCAGTGGTGATATTCTACCGGTTCGGCCCAGTTCATGTGAACCTGTAGTCAAAAATGTTACCTGTAGTTGAAACCTGTAGTAAAACCTGTAGTAAAAACCTACAGGTTGAAACCTGTAGTAAAAAAACCAGCTACCAGTTCAGCTGATAGCTGAATTTCTTTTTTTTTCTTTCCTCCCAATGATCAGCTGTTCCAACAATCAGCTGTGCTGGTATCTCCCTTGATATCTTACTGCTTCGCCCAGGAGACAAAAAAACAGAGTGCAGTGGTGGGTGCTGGAAGAAGAAGAAAAACCATGCACACCCACCCAACCACACCCACCTAGCTACACCCATAGAGCTGGTAGTAAAAATATTTGCATCCCACCCTGATGAGTAGATGGATGGATAATCAACATAAGAGGGCATATTTGTGTTGAGCATCCAGGACAAAGTGCCAACATCTGGATGGAGAAACTGAATTCTTCAGAAACCCCAGACCTAAAATGGTTGGGTAACTGCAACAAATATATAAAACTTTCACTTGCAAGGAGGCAAAGTCATCTTCTCCTTCTTTCCTATCAGCTCCAGGGTTTTAGATCACATTTTGCAGACTCCCTGCCCTGCTGCAGATTGGTGTTCCAGTGGAACACCTGGTGCCTCATCAGGAGCAAGGAAGAACACCTTTTGTTGCTAAGCTGGGTACCCCTCCAATGAGAAGGAATGTCTCTTTCTGCAAGGCTGGAGCATCTTATACTGCACCTCCTAGTAGCCTCATCAGCAGGAGCAACCAAGAGGAATGCTGGGAACAGGAATTGAGTAGCATTCTAGAGCCCCACAGGTCTCCACCTTTCTTCCTCCTTTCTTTGCAGAATTATTTTGAAGGACACCTTCTCACATGTCTTTCTTCTACCAGGTCCATTCCTGTTTGTTGAGTGTGCGGGCCGGCAAGGATGGCTGGTTCCAGCTCTACAGCCCCGGTGGCGTGGCATGTGATGATGATGGGGAACTGTTTGCCAGTATGGTATGTGCCAGTTCTTCACAGTCTCTTTTGCTGTCGTGTTGTCAGCTTTGCAAGGTGATCCAGATAGGAAACACAACCAGATCAGCTAATTCTATTTGATTGTAAGGTTACACTGATAGAATCTTTCACGTCTCAAAGGACATCTGTCCCCCACTCCCCTTTACAGCCCAAGAAACTAGTCCCTTCTGAGATATTTGCCTTCTCCCATTCCTTTTGTGGGCTAAGTTGTCCTTTTGTACTACCATTCCCCTGACTGTGGCTCTTCCTCCTGCTTCCCAAGGCCATTCCCTCTACCCTTACAGTCTGATTGTATTCACAATATACCAAACTTACAGCTTTCATACTAGATATAGGATACCCATTCACTCATCTCCTATCTAAAGTCTACATCTTCACAAAGGAGAAAACACACACTCCACATTATGTACAGACACAGATTTCCCCCCTCTGATCTGGAGAAAAAAAAGTTTTGGTCCTTTTAGAACAAGAGCAAAAATTGGGCACCAGAAGTAGATGAAGGAGTGAAGAAAAAATCTCCTAAGACTGGAAAACACAAGAAATTGAAAAGAGAAGCAAGTTGACTTTTGTTTTAAGAATTGCCTTGTGTACACCAAGTTACCTCTTTTCATAGAGATAGAACAAGAGCCTTGGTGGTTAGAATGTGGTATTTCAGGCTAATTCACTGCTCACTGCCAGAAGTTTGATCCTTTGTGGCTCAAGGTTCACTTAATCTTCCGTCCTTCCAAGGTCAGTAAAATGAGGACCCAGATTGTTGGGGGCAATAGGCTGACTCTGTAAACCGTTTTGAGAGGACAGTAAACACTGTAAAGTGATATATAAGTCTAAGTGCTATTGCTAAGTGTAATCAGAAAATTAGAATTTTCAACTTGGAGCATCTCTTCCCTAAAACATTTTCCATAGATGTAACTCCAACTCTTATCATCTCATGTTGAGTTGAGAGCAATAGGTAATTCCACATATCCAGAAGACATTAATTTAGAGAAGTCTGGACTGTATTTAAAACATGCTTGCGAGATTTGGCCATTCACCTTCTTGGCTATGTTGGAAAGAGGGCCAAAATATGTTTTGTGTGTGTTTGTGTTTTTCTCACTTGAACCTTTCTTTCTCCTGCAGGTTCACATTTTAATGGGCTCCTGCTACAAGACAAAAAAGTTTCTGCTTTCATTGGCTGAGAACAAACTGGGGCCTTGCATGTTGCTGGCACTGAGAGGCAATCAAACCATGGTGGAGGTAAGGCTGCCCTTATCCCTTGGTCAATTTGCCATGCCAGACGGAAGCAAGGAAGCAGATATTTCATGCCTGCATTTGGTCTGTCCTTCCTTTGAAAAAGAAATATCCTAACCAACTCTGTGCAATGACCAGTCAGGGAGAGAAGCAGCGATCACAAGCTTTAAAAACACAGCAGATCAACAGTGAATGGTGCAAATGTATTTATCTCTACTCAGAAGTAGTAGATTTGATTGTGTTTTGTGTGATTCTCTTCCAGTGAATGGGAGAGAAAGCGCAATAGGATGGGTTAAAGGCTATCTTGGGTTCAAGCCCTTGGAAGTCAATGGATTTGGGACCACTCACTCAGCCAAGTGTCATTTTGAGAAAAATTGCAAGGGAGAAAAACTAGAGCAAAAGTGGAACATAAATTTAGCAACCAATGAGGAAATAAAGAATGGGAATTTCAGTGTAGCAAGAAAAGAAACTTTAAAAGAACAGATGCACAATGCAACCCCTAGAAATCGGGGGATATAAAGGCATATAAAAATGCCAATGCAAATTGGACTTGCATTTCTTCTTAATAGGACAGTCACAAAAGTTACTCTTTCCCTGGGCGTCTTAACAAGCGAATTCTCAGCCCTCTCTTTGCTCCCATTTTTGAATCTATAATTCCAAGGTTTCCTCTCTTCTATTCTGGTGCTTCCAGGTCCTGCCACATCCACTATCCAGACTGTTTTGTATTTTTTATCAACAATGGTTAAATCCACAGTGTTACATGGCAAGTCATTGTCTGTTTGAATTCTTGTTATATTATAATTTTAAATAAAAAGTCTATTTATAATTCCTGATTGCAATAAGGGAGAATATTTATAAGTCCTGGGTTGAAATGAAGGGTCCTTGGTGTTCTCTGAGCTTGGTTGTTTTCTTGCAGATGTTTCATTACCCAACTAGGTAACATCATCAGTTCCAGTCACTAGTTACTAGCACTGATGATGTTACCTAGTTTGGGTAATAAAACGTCTACAAGAAAACCACCAAGTTCAGAGAACACCAAGGACCCTAGAGTTGTCCTCCTCTTGCCCCTCCTACTACTGTTTCCCCTCCTCTTCCTCCCACTCACTCCTCCTCCCCAACCTCACTCCTTTCTAGTACTGATGATGTTATCTAGTTTGGTGAATGAAACGTCTGCAAGAAAACCACCAAGTTCAGAGAACTCCATGGGCTCCTCCTGGTTCCTAACTTGTGGAATCATGAAGAATTACAGGGTTTGCCCTTTTGAAGAGATGACAAGAAATGAGTCTGGGCCGTGCTGTGAGCCTACCTCCAATGATGGGCCATCCTTTCTCTCTCTTTGTTGCTCAGATCCTTTGCTTGATGCTGGAGTACAACATCATTGAGAACAAGGACACGCAGCTTCAGATCATCTCAACCCTTGAGAGCACTGATGTGGGGAAGAAAATGTACGAGCAGCTTTGTGACCGGCAGAGGGAACTCAAAGAGTTGGTGAGCTTCTCAGATTTGTATTCTACCTTTCTACTTTGGAAGGGCAGGTGTTCTCCGGTTTTCTTCATGGGATCCAAACCAGTGGTGGGGTTCACATTTTTTTACTACTGGTTCTGTGGGCATGGCTTGGTGAGCGTAGCTTGGTGGGCTTGACAGGGGAAGGATTCTGCAAAATCCCATTCCCTCCCCACTCCACTCACCTGCTTTTCAGCTCCATTCTCCTGTGCGGGGCAACCAAAGAAGACCCAGTCGATCATCTGGGACTCAATGGGAGGCAGAGAAGAGATGGGGTTGGTGGGGCCAGTCAGAGGTGGGATTTGCCGGTTCTCCAAACTACTCAAAATTTCCACTCCTGGTTCTCCAGAACTGGTCAGAACCTGCTGAATACCCACCTCTGATCCAAACATAGGGTATAACACACATGGAAGCCCATTTCAAGACTCCTTTGACTGAAGACTTGGCTCCTTGCTGACATGTGGTAGCTTTCATGAACGAAAGAAAGGCCACTCCTCCAAGACTTGGTTTGACATACAATTCTGGCCCACAGACTTGTTTCCTGAGGTTCTCCCATCTAAGATTTGGCCAGGTGTGGTCCTGCTTAGCTTTTTCATGATCCACCCAAATTAGCTAGATGTAGCCACCTGCTGGTTGGTCAGAAATTCCACACAATAAATGAACAGAGACAAAAAACCAGAGTGGACTCTAAGCCTTAGTTAGTTAGTTAGTTATTACTAGACTTATGTGTCACCTGACGTGTCTAGAGTAGACTCTGGGTGGTTTACAGATTAGTTTAATTGCTTAAGCCATTGAAGTGTACTCAAAATGGATTCTTAAACAACCATATTTTTTTAATAGAATAGAACAGAATAGAATTCTTTATTGGCCAAGTGTGATTGGACACACAAGGAATTTGTCTTGATGCAAATACTCTCAGTACACATAAAAGAAAAGATACATTCGTCAAGAGTTGAGAATCATCAGGTTAATAATAATAATAATTCTTAATTTAATAATAGTCATAGAGTACAATAAGCAGTCAAATCATACGAGGAAACAGTCAATATAAATCGTAAGGAATAAAAAAAATATTATTTTAATACTTTGGCTAGGCATGTCCATACGCTTTTCCATTTCAACCCTTTATTATATTTAATATCTTCAATTTGAGGCCATCCAGCGCCACATTATCTCTAGGTGACTCACAGTTTGAAAGGAATGAAAAAGAAAACAACCAATATCAAAGAAAAGGGAATATTACCAACTGGAAAACTGTCTCCGTAAAAGAGAAAAGATCAAAAGGATAATCCCAAAACCCAAAGGAGCTCCATCACCATCCTAATCCAAAGCTTAGAAGAACCAAATTTGGGGCAATTTCAAAAAAATCAGAAATCAGAATCCTGACAGTGGGAGCAGTATAGATGCTGGGTGGGGAAACTTATCATTCCAGAAGGCAGGCCACATCACGGAGAAGACATTTGATTGTAATCCATTGAGGGATGTACTTTTATTTATTTTTTCTTATACTATTTAGCACTGAGCAATAGCAATAGAGAACATCATATATATATCATGGGGGAGTCCAACCTTGGCAACTTTAAGACCTGGGGACTTCAACTCCCAAAATTCCCCAGCCAGCCTGGGAGTTGAAGACCCCAGGTCTTAAAGTTGCCAAAGGTGGACACGCATGTTGTAGAGAGAAGATGTGGACTTGAACTCTGGACCTTCTGCAGACTCCAGCCTATGTTTTACTACTCAATGGTGGGATTCGTTTGTTTTTTTTTACTACTGGTTCTGCGGGCGTGGTGTGGCTTGGTGGGCGGGCTTGGTGGGCATGGCAAGGGAAGGATACTGCAAAATCCCCATTCCTTCCCCACCCCACTCACCTGCTTTCCAGCTCCGTTCTCCTGTGCAGGGCAACCAGAGAAAACCCAGCCAATCAGCTGGGACTCGGGAGGCAAAGAATAGATGGGGTTGGCGGGCCAGTCAGAGGTGGGATTTACCGGTCCTACTCAAAATTTCCGCTACCGGTTCTCCAGAACTGGTCAGAACCTGCTGAAGACTGCCTCTGTTACTACTGTAGATCCATGGTTGCCACATTTGTAAGCAATGAATCTGTTCTTTTGCAGCAAAGGAAAGGAGGCCCCACCAGGCTAACACTGCCATCAAAATCCACGGTGAGTTCCCCTTCTAATCTCAGTGTGAGCCTGTGGGACACAGATTTTCAGAGAGCATCCGAAGGTTGTTGACGGACAGGAGGAGGAACTGCCTCGGATAGCATCCATCATTTTGGACTCTTCTTAATGGGGCTAGTGGGATTCTGCTACATCTGAAAATCCCAGTTTTCCTTCTGATGAAGCATTGGGGGTATTTTCTTTTTTTTAAAAAAAAAAAAAGAATGGCCCTGATTAGATTGTTTGCCTGTGCTATGGAAGGCAGTCTTAAGAAAGCTTTCCCCCTAGTTTGCAGGATTGGGCCAACATACACTAAGATGCCACTAATAAAGGAGAATTATTTGTAGCTCTGAGTTGACATGAGGAGCTCTTGGTGTTCTCTGAGCTTGATTGCTTCCTTGCAGACGTTTCATTACCCGGAACCAGCTAACATCATTGCTGCTCAGATGAGAAAGAAAACAAGAAAACAAGCAAGCTCAGAACATACCAAAGACCTCTCACACTAAGATGGTGTGTGTGAAGAAAGCCCAGCTTTTGTACTGGGGACCGATCTACCTCTCCTTTGAATGGTGGCTTAGATTTAAATGCCCCCATATCTCCCACTTAACCTTTATTTAATCTGTTTACTGAATTAACCCAGATTTCATATGGGTTAATCCTACATAGGCTAGGCTTCATAACACAGAGAGGTGCAGAAAAATAGCAAACTCAGGTTAAAACTAACCAAGTTTAGCTTGAGGCGTCTTATGTGGTCTCTAGGTCTTCAGTTGGCCCGGGTAAACCTGTGATGGGAAGCCAGCCATTGTATTGTTGTGTAAGAGAATCAGATAGCATGTTCCCTGCCCCCCCCCCCCCCCCGCCAAGGATTGTTAAACAGAGTCATCACCAAGGACTTTTCAGTCAAGGTTGTCCTGATGCAACGGAAGAGCATTCCATGTGGGTGTTTATGGGAAATTAAAATGGTGCCTCCAAGTTTCTGGATGCCAAAGTCACTGGGACCATGAGGAGAAGATGACCTCTTGGTCAGCAGCCTTAGGTGTCTGGGTTAACAGAACTGAGGGCCTTGCCCACTTAGTTGGGATTTATAGGATTGAGTGTTTCATTCTGTTTGGTGGGATATTAAAATGGTAGATCCAAGCTGACATTGGATCCAAAAATATGGAGGGTGACACTCATGTAGAAAACCTTCATATTTCCATTCCTCTTCAGTACAAAGTCAACCTTGCTGCTTGTCATCCTCTTCTTCTCTTTCTTTCCACCTTTCTCATCATCAGATCCTTCTAGGACTTCACATAAAGGACCAGAGTGGGATAATTTGAGCCTTAGCCAAGTGTGCCTTAAGTGAGACCTCTGGGTTCGTTATTCAGTGATCCATTGGTTTCTTTTCTTGATTTCCCATTCTCAAGAGTCTTTCCTAATGACAAAGTCCAAAAGAGACAATATCTTCCTATCTTGCTTCCTCAAACTCCAGCATTTGCTTCCATGCAGTGTCACAGGGAATGCCATTCCTTGCACAATTCCGCTATCAGGCATTATATAGAAGGCATGCACAGTATAATTTATAGAATTAAAGACTCCTCTGCCAGTCGTCATCATCTTCTTTTAACAACTCCATAATCCCTTGCGGGGTGGAGTCTGAGCAACTGAATGGAACTGAGTGTTTACTGGCGGGATGCCTTTCCTGTCACCAATGCGGAACTATACTCAGGAACTATATTCTCATGCCTAGAGAGAGAAATATCTGCCTCTACCTAGAATTGAACCTACAGCCTCCTAATTGTGAGGCAAAAACTTCACCTTTAGGCCACCGCATCACTCCGGAGACTCCTCTGTCAATGCCGTGCCCTATTTCTCTGTGGAGGCGGGGGGGGGGGGAGGAGAAAGGGAGAGTTTCCTTGACTGATCTCTGCAACCTTCTACTTTTTTAGGATGCGGACTTGGCTCGTCTCTTAAGCTCGGGCTCTTTTGGAAATCTGGAGAACCTCAGCCTGGCCTTTACCAACGTCACAAGTGCCTGTGCAGAGCATCTAATTAAACTGCCTTCACTCAAGCAGCTGAACCTGTGGTCCACTCAGGTACGGGCTGTGCAAGTGGCCGTGGGCAGGGAGGTTTTTGTGCAAACTCAAACCCGGGAGGACCCGTAATGTCGCTGCTTTCATTCTGTGCAAGAAGCCCAGCCCTTTCAAGGAGATTCCTCTCAGGTGCAATCCTTCCTCTTTCAAAGCCCACCTGTTCCACGCATTTCAGTCATCTTTTCTTGCACCTCAAATCCCAGGGGTGGGCTGCTGGGGGTTTGCAGGGGTTTGGGAGAGCCCCTAGCTAAGTTTCTGTGCAGTTTGGAGGACCCCCAAATCCCACTTCTGGCTGGCCCAGCCCATCCTGCCCCTCCCCTTCCAGGAGCCCCCACGTGGCCCATTTTGGATGCAGGTAAGTGCAAGGCATGCACACGGAGGCTTGGGGAGGGCAAAAAAGAGCCTCTCAGAAGTTTGGAAACTTTGCTTTGCTTTGCTTTGCTTTGCTTTGCTTTGCTTTGCTTTGCTTTGCTTTGCTTTGCTTTGCTTTGCTTTGCTTTGCTTTGCTTTGCTTTG
>BLBF01000045.1:17741482-17759701 GCA_015471245.1 Laticauda colubrina
AGTTCGATCCAATTCTATTTTCTATTCTGTTTTCTATTCTTTTCTCTCTTCTATATTCTATGCTATGCTATGCTATGCTACACTATTTCTATCCCTACCCCACCCCTATCCCAAGTTGTCGCAAAGCCATTACAGTCAATCACTGTGTGCCTGGCCAATTAGCAATCACATGACAACGTATAGCTCCTGTTTCTTTACAGTTGCTAACTGCACAGTACATTATAGTAGCTTTAACAAATAGAACTTGTAGAACATGACAAACTTCCTTATCATACAGGCAGTCCTTAACTGAACAATGGAGGATTTTTAAATGATTATTTGAAGTAACAACATTCTCAGGGGAAAAAAAGACTTACAAGCAAGCTGAGAGAGAACCCAGGAGCCCTCATGTAATGAATTCTCCATCATTCTTTCTATCTCATCTCTCATTTTTCTTTCTTTTGCTCCCCACCAGGCTAAATTGCCCAATTTGAAGGAAGTGGACGTCCGCTATACTGAAGCTTGGTGAAAAAAAAATCCCCTGTGGCGCATTTGTAGAATTTTTTTTCTTTTTGACGGGGAGAGAAGAGAATGATTTCTAAACCATAAAAAAAAAAAAGCAGAGAACTTAGACTTTTGGCGTTTGCCTCTAGAGAGCAGGTTTCTGAGGACATCCATATTTTTAGGTGCTCCGTGTGTGAAATAGTGAAGTATGATTTTTTTTTTTCCTTTTTCCGGGTGGAATTTCACACACCAGACCTAATTCTTTCAGCTTCGTACTCTCGAATTCAACATTGTTTAAATTAAGGGGCAGGAAGTGAAGAAGGCAAGACTGAATAGCCTGAATAAGATTTTGGGGTGGGGCGGTTTAAGGGGGTGGGGAGGGTCATCTCTCGGTTCTGGTTTGCTCTCTCTTTTTTTTTTGTACTTTTTTTAAATTGTGTGTCAAGATATTTTTTTTTTTGTATACAAGAACATGCACCGTTTTTTTTTTTTTCCAGTTTTCCTTTAACCTTGGCCTTTTCCGTAGATGCTTTCCCATCTCTTTTGTTCTTCAGCGAGAAATAGAAAGGAAAAAAGAAGAAGAACATAGGCAGAAAATCAAGAGAAGAAACATTGGCAACAGCTCATCCAATTTCTTTCTTCCCCTTCTTCGTTCGTTCGATCCTTTCAATCATTATGCAAAGTGATGTTCTTGTAAATACAATTTACATAATACACCTATTTAAAAGAAAAAAGGAAGAAAGTTCAGAAAGAACAGGTCTGGGACCTGTCTTTTATTTATGACTTGTTAATTCATTGTTTGTTTCATTATTTTTGTTTTGTTTCGCGTAGAGTACGGTGTAAACAACTTTGGCGTCTTTTGGTTGTTGTTGTTGCGCTTAAAAAGGCAGAACAAAAGAGAATTGCCCTCCTGTATTCTGTATTATATACATCCTTGGTCCAGCCCATCTTAAGTTTTTTTTTCTTTGTATATGCCTCGAGTCTTTCAACCAGGGGAAAAGAATATACTTGCATAGATGTGCATATATCTGTGCGTGTATGTGTATAGACACACACACACACATATGCATATACACACATATAAGAGAACACTGGGTGGGCTGTTGGGAATAAATTTTTGAATTCCTAAAGCCGCATTTTCAGATTATGCTAGATGTAGGAATTAGGATGGGTAATTAAACCACTTCTGTTTATATATATGATTATTTCTAAGGCTAGGGAAAATGCTTAGGTTTTTACCTGGGAGTGAAGATTGAGCGGTCAATCGTTTGAGTTAGGATTTGCCAAGGTTTGATTTCTGTTTTATGTCCAAAATTTCAAGGGTAAATTTCACCTTTCCATGCATCCCTTTTTAGGAAGGTGTTTTCCACTGGTTCTCTCCTCAACTGTTGGCTTGTGTTTCATGGAAACTCTCCTGCCATATTGGTCTACAGTTGACTATCAGCCCTGTAGAAAATTCTAGAAGCTGCTAGGCCTATTGGGCTACAGGGAGAGGAAGGTTAGTTCAGAATCAATGTGGCCTTTTGACATCCAGAGATGGGCACTGAATTGTCTTTCCTGTGTTCAGTTTCTCAGAGCTTCTGGTGATTTCGCGATGAAGGCACCAGGCAAGAGATCAGGAGATGGTGAATAGAATAGAATAATAGAGTTGGAAGGGACCTTGGAGGTCTTCTAGTCGAACCCCCTGCCTGGGCAGGAAACCCTACACTGCTTCAAACAAATGGTTATCCAACATCTTTTTGCAAACTTCCAGTGTTGGAGCATCTACAACTTCTGGAGACAAGTTGTTCCACTGATTAATTGTTCTAACGGTCAGGAAATGTCTCCTTAGTTCTAGTTCCATCTCAGATATGAAAGCCAGCTGGGTGATTTTGGGCAAGACCTTTTTTCTCAGTTCAGCCTACCTCCCAGGGTTGTTATTTTTGGAGAAAAAGGAGAGGAGGAGGAAGGAGTATTAAGTACGTTCACCGGATTAAGACAGGATAAAAATCCAATGAATAAATACATGAATCCTCCTGAAAGTATGACCATATCTTTTTCTTTACCCTCCTATGCGATTATTCAGATATGTGACAAAAGTTTTTTTTTTAAAGTGTTTTCTTTTAAAAATACGCTTTTGGTTTTATTTTATTTTTCCACGCTAAGCTTTCTTTCAATGAAACAGTCGCTTCATCCTTGGGTTTGTTTTTTTTAAATAATAATAATAAGGCAAAGGTTTTGTCTTATGTTCCTTTTCAAAGTTAATGCAGGTAAATATAAATATTCAGTTCTTTTGGTGATGTAAGAGATTTTTAAAAACCAGGTATGCTTATAAACACACACACACCTGCGCATAAATAAATAAAAATCTTTGTTTTTTTTCCTCTTGAATGTGGTTGGATCGTTTCACATTTTGAATCCCTTGTATTTCTGAACTCTCTGTTTTTATAACCATATCAACAACAACAAAAAAACCACCATTGATTTGAGTCTTAATTCGTATGCTGTGCCACAAATGTTTCAGGGTGACGTTCATTGTTTGAATTTTTTGGCCGGGGGGGCGGGGGAATGGGACAACAGGTGTGTTTAAGTCAAGATTGTGCCCCCCTCACTTTTTATATCGGTCCCAGGCACCTAAAATAAAAAAAGCTTGAGTGCAGCCATCTTGATTTTCTTTTCTTCTTTTTTAACACAGACACAACCCCACAAATGCTCCTGTTTCTGCCTTAGACCCCTTAATCCTGTTTGATAAAACTCAGTGAGGGGAAGAACGAGACAAAAAAAAAAAAAAAAACTCATGCCAACATTTTATCCTTAGCTGCTTTTACTGATGGATTGCTACTACTGTTCTGTAGTCATGTTTAAAAGAGAAAATAATTTTAAAAAAACGTGGAATAATTTCAGGCGACAAAAATAAATAAACTGTAACTGAATATCTTTTAGGAGTGTTTGCTGCCTTTTCTTTGAGTAGGAGAAGTCTCAACCCAGCCAACCTGTGGCACATGGCCTAGAGTAGAATTTGAGGTTCCAAGATGTTTCCTGAGAAATTTTAAGCAGAAGCTAGTCTTGTTAAGGAGTTAGTCTGAAGTAGTGAAGCTGTCATGTCCCTGTTGGAGTCTGAATCTGAGGAGGAAGATGAACAGCTGACAGGGAGTGGGAGTGTGGCTCCATTGGCTGTGTAAGAGGCTGTGGAAGGGCAAAGATCAATTGGGCAGAGCAGGGAAAAGGTAGAACAAGGGAGAGGGAGTTCAGAGGAAGACTAAGGCCCACTCCCTCTTCATCCTAAGGCACGCAGGGAAGAACAGAGAAGAGAGCAACATGGGTTGCATGACTTACGGGGGAGGAAAGGGCCCTGATTCCCTTCATTAGCCACACCTGGGAAGACAATTTAAAAGAGATGCAAGCTGAGTGCTGTGCCTGCTGGGAACAAACGTGAGTTTATCTTGTGTTGACTGGTTATCTGCATTCCTGGCATCCTCCCAACCAAGTTAAATTACTGCCGTTCATGTCTGGAATTCCTTCTCTTGCCCTGCTGGACTAATTACCTCATCTTGCCTTGATTGGACTTATAGTTACAGTTTTTGTTGACCACATTTTGGACTTGATTCTCTGCAGCCAAAGGTTGTTCCTCGAAGAGTTTTTCTCCAGCCCAGAAGGTAACCAGGACATTGGGGGCAAAGTTGGAGCTTATAAAGGGACTCCTCACTGATTATCTGATTGTGTTGCCTTTGTGCCACGCCCTGCGTCATCACAGAAGCCTGTATTTCTCATGGGTGGTCTTATCCCTGTATTCTGGATTGTGGAAATAAACCGAATAATAGTAAGTTGTGTTTCCTTGGAGAAAGAAAACTATTGAAAGTGTCGCCACATCCTTCTTGACAACACCAAAATCAAGCCAGATTGTCTCTTGTTTATTTCTGCTCTTTCTCTCCTATAAAATGATTTTTTTAAAAAAGATGGGTGGACTCTCCTGTTTTTGTTCCAGGAAGGTTGGGGGAGGGGATGCTGCCTCTACCTTTATATTTGTTCATTCTGTGAATCCAGATCCTACAAAGCTCAGGACACTCAGCCAAGCTGTTCTAACCATGTACTGCTTTGCTTAATATCCTCTGTTTTTAAAGCCAGCAAACGTGCATGTAGGTAGGAGGTAAGAACCTCACCTGCTGTTACCACCACTGTACTTCTGTCAGAGCAATGACATCAGTGTTGCCATAGTGATTGCCTCTTCACCGAGATGCTCAGCCGCCAAGGAGATGGTGGCAAAGGACATGCCAAGCATCATCTTCTGGCACCAAACTCTGCTTTCAGTGTTCCACCCTTCCAGATGGACTCTTTTCTGAATCTCTTCAAAGGATTTGTAGGGCTCAAAGAATTGGAACCGTACTTTTAAGTTGCAGTTCATGAAGAACGTACATTATGCTGCAGGTTTATTGTTCAAGCCTATACACAAGAATCTAGTCAACTAAAGTTCAATACTAAATTGGCACCAGAAAAAAGTCAATAGAATTCAAGAAAGATTTGACTTGGACCGTTTGTGGAAACAACAGATGCTAGGCTGATGGCTTGCTTAACTCCCGCTCTCAGGCTCTGTCCTCCTTTCAAGATGTGAGCTTTTGTTGAACTGTATTGTTGTAGATGTTCTTTACTCATTGGTAGAGGCTTGCTGGACTCCAATTCCCACAAGATTGTCAGGCCCCAAGAAGTAGGAACAGCGCATGGAATTACTTAAAGAGTCATTCCCTTTATTGAATATGCAGTAGTGTGCAGGAGCAGCCAAAGCAATCCTAAATTGCATTAACAGGGATACAATCAAGATCAAGTGAGGTACTAATACCACTAATACCACACCTACTGCATCCAGTTTTGGTTACCACATTATAAAAAAGATGTTGAGACTCTAGAAAAAGTGCAGAGAAGAGCAACCAGAACGATTAGGGGACTGGAACTGGGCATGAACAACTGGAACTTGGCATGGCTGGGCTAGTGAAGAGAAGGACCAGGGGAGACATGATAGCAGTCTTCCAATATTTGAGGGACTGCCACAGAGACAAGGAATAATGGATGGAAACTGAACAAGGACAGATTTAGCCTGGAAATGAGAAATTTTCTGACAGAACAATCAAAACAATGGAACAGAAGTTGCCTTTGGAAGTTGTGGGGGCTTCATCACTGGAGGCTTTCAAGAAGAGATTGGATTGGATTTGTCAGAAATGGTATAGGGTCTCCTGCTTGGGCAGGGGTTGGACTAGAATCTAGATGATCTACAAGGTCCCTTCCAACTCTGTTAACCTTCCTCAGGTTAAGAGAGAGTGACTGGCTTGGGAACCAGCTGTCTTCATGTCCAAGTTAGAACTAGAGCTCACGGTCTCCTGGTTTCTAGTCTAGTACTTTAACCACTACACCAAACTTGCTCTTTTAACTGGTTAGATCTTGGATACAGCATAACTAGGGATAGCTATTGGTTGATCTTAGCTGACTGATAAACTGAGCAGTGCCAGATCTGGAGAAATTTTGGATGGAAGACTTCTACCCTGTAGGCTACACTGAGAAGTTAAAAGTAGGTGATAGCAAACAATTTCTATCGTGCTGGCAAACAAAAAAACATGGCCCTCCATGTCCCCATTAAGAAAGCTCCTCATAAGACACCCTATTTTTTTGGACATGGATCCAGATTTTTGGAGGCAATAGACTGACTGTAAACCACTTAGGTCTGTAAAGCACTGTAAAGTGCTATATAAGGCTAAGTGCTATTATTATTCTGTATCTTGACTGATTGAAAATCATCTGCCTGAATCAATGTGGGAATTCCTATTTATTCTTGGTTTAAAATTTTATTAGTTCATCAGAATATAAAATAGAAGGAAAATGAAAACCATGAAAAACTAGGGGAAGAAACAGAAAAAGGAGAAAGTGTGAGATAGAAGAGGAAAAAGGAAAAACAAAGGTGTTGACTTCTGACTCCTTTTATCACTGTAGAAAATAACATTACATCCTCATTTTTTTACTTTTACACAATATATGTTAGCCGTTTCTATAACAACACACCTATCGAATCAACAACTATTTTTTTCCCCATCAGAAACACAAAATCCAGAAGCAATTTTCAAATGGCAGAAAAAAGAAGGGGTCAACCTATTTTCCAAAGCACCAGAAGGCAGGACAAGAAACAATGGATAGAAATAAATCAAGGAGAGAAGCAACCTGGAATTGAGGAGAAACTTACTAACAGTGAGGACAGAACAGTGGAACAGAAGTTGCCTTCAGAAGTTGTGGGTGCTTCATCACTGGAGAGACTTTTAAGAAGGGACTGGCCTGCCATTTGTCAGAAATGGTGTAGGGTCTCCTGCTTGAGCAAGTTATTAGACTAGATCTTCAGTTATTCTATTAGTTATGTTTTTTTTCTTCAAACAAAGCAATCAGTTAAGCCACCTCCACTTTATCTTGTTGTGTGGGAAATAATACATATTTCTGCTTGTAGGGGATTCCTATTTCCTGCAAATGTTTGGCAGAAGAAGTTAGAAGGTGCCCATCTGCTCAGCACTGCTTTCTGGTTTTGCAGTTTTTGACAAAGGAACAAATGTGCATTCTGGGGTTATTTCAAGAGATGGCAGCCAAGGACAAAGTTTTTGTGGAAGGTGACAAGATCTCTTAGAGCTAATCTAGACGACCTTTCAAGGAGATTGGGGATTACCCTGGGATTTTTCACTTTTTAAAACTGCCTGGTACCCCAGAAGGCAGTAAAAAGCAGTATTGGAATCTGTTGGAGGGGAAGTGATGACGAAAGAATAAATTGGCAACCAAATCATTTTTTTTAAAGATGAGATGGAAAATGGGGAGTAAGAAATGTTCTGTTTGGATGAAAGTTTGGTTTTATTTTATTTATGTTATTCAGACTTTTCTTCCTCGTCTTACTTTCCTTGTGAATTTTGATCTAAAAAAAATGTGAAGGACTTTAATGATGTTTTGTTAGGAAAAGGTGTAAGATTCTGATGAAGCTAATGAAGTCATGTTACTCATTTTTTAAAATGGTATTGTATGCTTTTAAGATTATGGAAAGAAAATTTTATATAATCTTTGCCATGACTGACTGTGTGGGTGGGAATGAATTAAAAGGGGTGGGAATTGATCAGTTTTAATTGTTTTTCTGAGTTTATTTTTCTCCTTGTCAACAAGGCATTTTGTGTGTGTGTGTGTGTGTGTGTGTGAGAGAGAGAGAGAGAGAGAAAGAGAGAGAGAGAGAGAGAGAGATCAAATAGAATTGTTACAACCACAGTTCCTTCCTTCCCTCCCTCAACCTGTATACCTACTTCTTCCCTTCCCTTCCCTTTTTTTCTTTTGTTTCCTTCTCTCGATACTTCTTTTCTTTCTTCTCTTCCTTCCTTCCTTTCTTGTAGCGCTACCAAATTTCAATTGGAAAATACAGTATCCAAATAACCCATAGATGGCAGCAAAAAATTATCCTGCAAAAATTACCCTGCATCCTGCTGCTTCCATCTAATGGTTTGCTTAAGAGTTTTCTGTTCCCAATCTGACCCTCCCACTTTAAAGGAACGTGATTTTTCCATTTGCTAGAGCTCAGTATCAGCCAGCTTTTACGCCTAAGGCAGGACTAGAACTCCCAGTCTCCTGGTGATTGGCCCCAAATCACCCATTCAGCTTTCATGCATAAAGTGGAACTACAAATCCCAGTCTCCTGGTTGTTTTCCCAAAGTCACTCATCCATCTTTCATGCCAAAGACAGGACTAGAACTCACAGTCTCCTGGTTTTTAGCCCAGGATCTTAACCACTAAACCAGAGGTCTCCAAACTTGGCAATTTTAAGACTTGTGGACTTCAACTCCCAGAATTCCTCCCATAGCTGGCTGAGGAATTTTGGGAGTTGGAAGTCCACAAGTCTTAAAGTTGCCAAGTGTGGGGAGCCCTGCACTAAACCAAACATGCTTCTCTTACCCACTTCTCAAAATGAAAAAAAGACAGATAGAGTAAAATCATTCAAGCATTTTACATATCAATGCATTTCCCCTTCTTCCTTCTTTTAATATGAGACCATAATTTGCTATTCAAAAGATGAGCTGGCTGCCTAAGCAAATCTCTTCGGTGAAGGACGATGCTTCTTGTGAACATTTGGTATTCAAAATCCCAACAAAGACTGTGTGGGCAGGGGAGCTAATGTTCATTCTTTGGCACTGTTCAGGCTGTCTCAGTTTATTTCCTTTAAGCAAATAAATGAGAGCTTGAATGGGGAAGCATAATAATTTTCCTTCTCATCAGCAAAATCAACATGGCAAGTTTTGCCTAGTAACTCTTACAGGTTCCTTTACCATCTTGTATATACAGTATACCATTTTGGCATACTGTGTAACGGTGTGGTATGCTGAATGCTCTGTAGTGGATAAGATGCTCCAGAGAGTCATAAACACAGCACAAAAAAATCATCGGTCGTTCTCTTCTTTGGAAGAGATTGAGAAGACCAAACTCCTCTCAAGAGCACTAAAAATCTCGACAGACTTCTCATCCTGGTCATTCATATTTCGAACTGTTACCATCAAGGAGACGTTACAGGTGTCTTAAAATGAGGACTAATAGATTGAGAAACAGTTTCTTTTCCAAGGCAATAATTGTCTTGAATCAAACAGCTCATTTGTGATCTAGTCCTATGTATACAGTGGCATTTTTGAACTATTTAACTTACTAAATGATTTAGATAGGTTTTAGACTAAGTTTTTAATTATTATTATTATTTTAATTATTTTAATTTTTAAATACTTGTGGTGTGATTGTGATGTGGTGTTTGGGGGACTGTGCTGGAGTAGCTTTCAAATTTCACTGTATTCGTGGAATGCAATGACAATAAAGGTAAAATTCTAAAATTCTAAAAATTCTAAATTCATCATAGTAACACAAAGGCACCGCTGGTCTGGTAGAGGAGTGATCTATAGGATTGATGGACAGTCTGATCCAGTTGAGAACATCCAATGTCCCACATGGATTCATCTTCAGGTTTTTAAATCCCTGATAGGATTAGCTCAGAGGTTGGCCTAAAGTTCTGGGAGGAGAAGGAAGGAACTGAATGTCCCAGTAATTAAATGGCAATCAAACCCATATCAAGATTATTAACACAACCACATTCCAATGGCAGCGATAAATACCTTGAGTCAGTTATCTAGGAGAGCCTTTCTTAATGTGGCATTTTCCAGAAGTCTCATGACTGAATCTTCTAGAATTTCCCAATAATCTTAGTCAAGTTTGGATTCGGATTTGTTTGGATTTCTGGAATGCTGAGAATTCATGGAGGCTGAAGGCAAAAGTTTGGGGAGTTTCTGGAGGCCTCCAGAATGTCTACCAAAAGCAGAGGTCTCCAAACTTGTCAACTTTAAGACTTGTGGACTTCAACTGCCAGAATTCCTCAGCCAGCCATACTGGGAGTTGAAGTTCACAAGTCTCAAACTTGCCAAGTTTGGAGATCCCTGACCAAGAGGGTGAAGGATCACCATGAACTTTGGCCTTCTCTTAATTCTCCTGATCCTACAAATGGAATCTGAGAAACTAATCTCAAATTAGCCTTGTCCTTTTTTGGTTCCTCCAAAGTCAGAATCTTGCCCCCACTCCACTTTTCATGTCCTCGGATCAAGTAGGGAGGCAACTGTTCCTCATCAGAAGGGATTTGCTGCCTCTCATCCCCAATGCCCATCTGCAGCCAATCCTCCCCTGTGTTTGTGAGGATGGGCAGCTCCCCATCTGGTTGACCATTTCCCCTGATGCCAGATGGGCCTGGGACAGCATCGTCCTCAACCTTTGGATTTCCAGACATCCTGGGGGATTCAAGTCGTCCTCATCAGATGGTCCCAGTTCCAACTCTTTCCCCTCCTTCAAACTGGGATCCTGTTCTAACCAAGTCTTCCCAAGATTGTAATTAAGCACATGCTTAGTTAAAACAACTCTTGTTTTATTTCAATGCTGGGAATTATGTTCATTCCCAGCTGGTAATGAGTCCCAAACAGTCCCTCGAGATAAGCGCCCACCTTTCTCTCCTTTGAATTGCTGCCAACAACTAGAGTGCCAAATGAACTATAAAAAAACCATATGAAGTACAAAGTCCAAACAGAGCTTCAAGGATTAATCTGAACAGAGTGAACGACATTGCTTCCCACAAAGGTTTCTTTACCTTTGCCTGTCCTTTATATCTTATGGGAGGGGCAATCACCTCCAAGTTACTCCCGATTTTTCCCTTTTGTCCCAGCTGCTCTCGCCTTCTAGCAGCTCTGTGCACATGCGCACTGGGAACAGGCTCCCCTGGATCCTCTGGCTCACTGCTGCCAGCCTCCGGAGGCTCCGGAGTCAACACACAACTCCCAGCTGGTCCTGGCCCCATCTCTGCATCGGATGCAGGACCCTCGTCCAAGTCTTCTCCAGATTCCCTGACTGGTCCCCTTTCTTTTCCAATGTCTGATTCTGCTGCCATCTGCACAAGCTGCTGACGGACCACAACAAATCTGATGGGGCATGACAGTGTGTGTTTGTATGTGTGTAAGAAAATCAAGACAGCTGCAGTGATTGACACATAGAAGAAACATGAGGATTTCAATTTTCATGAAGGTAGCTGTCACATTGATTGTTTAGATATGCACACACACACCCTTGGTGGGGCATCCTTGAGGATTTTTCATCTACCTAAACGCCAGCCATCTATCACAAGGCACATGGGGGAAAAAAAGCTGAAAACAGATCATCCTTGATTTAGAATAGTTCATTTACTGACCAAAGTTAAAACAGCACTGAAAAAAAAGGGACTTGAGCATTTTTCACACTTGTAGCATCCTCCATGGTCACATGATCAAAATTCAGACGCTTGGCAACTGGTTCATATTCATGATGGTTGCAGGCAGTGTCTTTGGGTCAACATAAATCATCTTTTACAACCTCCAGATCAAAAAAGTCAATGGGGAAGGCTGATTCACCTAACAACTGCAGGGACTCACTTAACAACGAT
This sequence comes from Laticauda colubrina, assembly GCA_015471245.1. Lineage (NCBI taxonomy): Eukaryota > Metazoa > Chordata > Lepidosauria > Squamata > Elapidae > Laticauda > Laticauda colubrina. Next base: position 17,752,935 of record BLBF01000045.1, read on the forward strand.
GGCAAGAAAGCTCAAAAAAATAGAGCAGAACTCCCTTAACAATTCTCTCACTTAGCAACAGAAAATTTGGGCTCCATTGCAGTTGTAAATTGAGGACTACCTATATACAGCATGCTAACATAAATTCTGCATATATCCCGTGTAAGTCTCCCATTGTTGCTTTGGATAGTGAGTTAGGCAGCATATAAATTCAATAAATAAATAAAAGGGAAATATAAAATGACACACTACTAATGAAGCTCACTCATAACTTAAATAATAATTTTTGCCCACTCTAGGCTTTTTCAGCTAGAAGGAAATTTCATGCTAACAAAGTCAACGAATGAGTAAATGATTAGCAGGTTTTGCATGATGAGGAATATTTATAGTACAGGGTTGTCTGGATTGAGAAACAGTTAAGCAAATGTATGCAGATTTGAAGCTTCTACTGCCCCCCCCCCCCCCCAGTTGTGCCTGAAAAATTTGGTGGATGGGAGTTGATTATTAATCCGATTTGAATGGTTAAAAATTTAGCTGGGGTATATAATGCAACCGAAGACTTCAAGCTCCCAAGCTTATCACAAGACTTTTTATTGCATTTGTATTGTTGGTGGGAGAAAAGTAGAAAACAGCAATGTTTTAGCTAAATCTACAGATAGTCATTGACTTTTAACAGATGGATTAACCATTATTTGCCACAGAGGAGGAAGTGTGCAAACTACACTAACATTCTTCCTCTGTTTTACAGGATTGATTTGAATACCTGTGCAATTCTAGCAATTAGAAAAAAAAAACCACAAAAAAAATTTATCCTGTTTTTTCACCCCTTTAAAAATTTAGGCCTGCTTTCATAAGGCAGACCCATTCCATGGAAAGAGCTGTATTTTTAACAATTTAGTGCCATTCTCTTTCTTGGTAGGCTAAGCATTTATTTTGGGTGAATGTTTTTGATGTTGAAATAAGTAGATTGTAAATTAATTGTGAATTATGCATTTGTTTTCCTGGGTTATTTTCAGGCACATGCTTACATTTTTTTACTGCACAGTTGTTAAAATTAATGGGACAAATAAACCAATTCATTACATCTATTTGGTTTTGAGTTGGTCCAGTCAGTAAATTGTGCTTGCCCAGAAAAACCTAACCATAACTTATGTGAAGTACATCTGTGCAGCGCTCTTGGTAACGTTAGGGAAGTGGTTACACTTATTACATCAAGAAAATTTAAGAAGTAGCACAGTGATGGGATTCAAAATTTTTACTACCAGTTCTATGGGTGTGGCTTGGTGGATGTGGTGTGGCTTGGTGGGTGCAGCAGGAAAAGGTTATTGTAAAATCTCCATTCCCCCCTCACTCCTGGGGGAAGGTTATGGCAAAATCCCCCTTCCCTCCCCACCCCACTAACCTGCTTTCCGGCTCCGTTCTCCTGTGCAGGGCAACCAAAGGAGACCCAGCCAATCAGCTGGGATTCAATGGGAGGCGGAGAATAGATGGGTTTGGCGGGGCCAGTCAGAGGTGGGATTTGTTGGTTCTCTGAACTACTCAAAATTTCCACTACTGGTTCTCCAGAACTGGTCAGAACCTGCTGAAGACCACCTCTGAAATAGCACCTCTCTGGCCATCATTTTCTCCTGTCCAAGGAATAAGCCTGGCTGACTTTTTTTAACTTCTGAAATCAGCCAGGATTAGCTAAATGCCACTACCTAAAATAGCACCGAGAGTGTTAAGTTAGAAACAGGGAGACCATGGGTTCTAGTCCCACCTAGGCAGAAAGCCAACTGGGTTAACTTGGCCGATCAGCTTTTCCTTAAACCTCAGGAGGAGGAAATGGCCAACCACTTCTGAAAAATCTGGCTAAGAAAATTGCAGGCAGTTTTCAAGAATCAGACATGATCAACAGAAGGGGGGGGGAAATACAGTTGGGTGGTATCATGGCTGTGTAAGTGGGGTGAATGTTGTGAAATAGTGGGCACATCAGGGCAGTCAAAAGTTCCAACCCTTTTTAACAGACACATCTTATGTCAAATGTGATCCCCAGAATTTCAACGATGGTTGGCTGGCAATTTGGGGCATTGAACTTGACGCATGTGGAAAGTCCCCAGTTTGGAGAAAGCTGTTATTAGGTTTACTTACCTGAAATATCTTTATTTGGTCCTTTTTGCATTGCTGGAGATTGGAAGCAAGAGGAAATCAGCGGGAGGCTTAATGCCTTAATGCTTTCACTTGCACACAAGGTGGTTTTCCATCCGTTGCTTCTTGTCCTGCCCTCAGGTGCTTTGGAGAAGAGATCAACCCCTTTTTCTCCCCTTCAAGTATCATGCTATCATGTCATCGCTTATCCTTCTCTTTCTTAGACTAGACATACTAAGTTCTTGCAACCATTCAGCGTATATTTTATCCTCCAGGCCCCTAATCATCTTTTGCTCTTCTCTGCTCTCTTTCTAGAGTCTCAATATCTGTTTCGTATTGTGGTGACCAAGTGTGGTCTCACCAGTACAGGAAGATAATTCTTAAGCCAAACCAAAGCATACAAACATTACAACACAATGAGACAGGCTAAAAAAACAGGTTGCTGAAAATGTGGATGGTTGGCATTTGACTCTGGACAAATGCTTAGAGATGAAGTTCAATTGCATTTGGTCTGTAAAACCCAGACAATTACTAAGTTGCATCCAAGATTTAGAGCAGAGTTGTCCAACCTTTGCAACATTAAAACCTGTGGACTTCAGCTCCCAGAATTCCCCAGCCAAGCTTGCTTAAGTTGTATCCAAGATTTAGAGCATAGGTGTCCAACCTTGGCAACTTTTAAGACCTGTGGACTTCAACTCCCAGAATTCCCCATGTAATCATCTTTGTGATTACAAGCTTGTGGTTACAATCTGGTCAGCTACATAAGTCTTCAAAAAAATAAAAACAAATACATTGATGAGAAACAAATGCTTTAAAAATAAATAAATAATTGTTGCCTTGTGGGCATCTAGTGGCATGCTCCTTCTTCTCAATAGCAGTCCATACTTGGCATTTCAACAGAGGTAGTCCTCATTTAGTGACTGCCTCGCTGCATAAGAAATCCACCAGATGGAATCACATGTCACTTATTTTTTAGTGACTTCAAATGGTTCCTAAACAAATGAAGATAATCTGAGGACTACCAGTAGAGAAATATTCCAGGGAATTGTGGTTTTTTTTTCCCCTCCTGGGAAGAAAAGAAATGGATAAGCTACACTTCTCTTGAGACTGGATGCAGAATAAAACCTGAAGAGCAGTGACAGGGATAAGGGGTTGGATGGGAAATTGGGCTCCACTTGTGTAATGACCCAGGGCATGGCCCAAAGGCAACACAGTCAGATAATCAGTAGGAGTCCCTTTATTATCTCCAACTTTGCCCCCAATGTTCAGGTTATCTTCTGGCTGGAGAAAAACTCTCCCAGGAACAGCCTTTGACTGCAGAAAATTATGTCTAAAACATGGTCAACACAAACTGTAACTTAAAGCCCAAACAAGCCAAACTGAAGCAATTAATTTGGTAGGGCAGGAGCAAGAATTTCAGACTTGAAGGCATGGCAAAACTCACACAGTTGGAAAGATGCCAGGAACACAGATAAGCAATGACAACATAAGATAAAGTCACATTTGCTCCCAGCAGCCTGCTACATGCAGCCGCCCTTTCTTAGAAACTGTGTTCCCAGCTGTAGCTAATGAAGGGACTCAGGGCCCTTTCCTCCCCCATAAGCCACACAACCCACATTGCTCTCTTCTCCGTTCTTCCCTGCGTGTCCTAGGATGAAGAGCGGGTGGGCCTGGGTCTTCCTCTGAACTCCCTCTCCCTTGTTCTACCTCTTCCCTGCTCTGCCCAGCTTCCTCCACAGCCAACGAAACCACACTTCCATTCCCTGTCAACTGTTTGGCTTCCTCCTCAGATTCAGACTGACAGGGGCATGACAGCTTTTGAGTTTTGGAGAAAAATAAGAGATCTAAAATACCAGAAAGACAATGCTTAACTTCTCTAGAGAAAAAGTAAAGTTAAATATTAACACTGTTGTTCATACACAACTTCCAGCATTTCCTAGCTGCTTCAGATGGGCGGTGTGGCATAATCAAGGTGTGGCACACAAATTAATTAAATCCTGACCTCATTTCCCCGACGCTAGTCATCCAAAGGAAAGGTCTGTGGAGGATTGGTGTTCCTTCTCATTCCAAAATCAAGTTTTTTTTTTGTTAACCAGGATAAGCATCTCTTATCCTAACATCAGAGATTGTTTCCTCAGGTATTTGAATCTGAAGTAATCATTTATTTTTTTCAGAGCATTTCTAAGCAATGAAATTTCACATGCATTTGGGAGTTGCTTGGAGCAAATGTCAGGAATTCAGATCTGGGTCATAAGTCCTCTTTGTCAGGTTGGTCATAACTTCAAAAGGTCGCTAAGCAACTAGTGTTAAGTTGAGGACTAACTGCAGTGAATCACCCATCCAGAAGATTTAAAATGCTTTCTGGTTCTCCCAGGAAAATCTCTTTGGGGGCAACATCCATTGCTGGTTGATCCGATCTGCTCAAAAATACATCAGTGGGCTCTCCTGTTTGAAAACAAAAAATTAATTGCAGTCAGGGAACATATTTTCACATGTGGTGGACCTGCCCTCAAGCATGGAGATATTGGCTGAAAATTAAATCTTGGTTAGAGAAGTTAATGAAACAAAAGATCAAAATCACACCAGAAACTTTTCTGCTAGGCGTGTTAGAACCTAACTTAAATAAAAATCATCAACATCCAATACTTCATATTATAACTGCTTCTAGAATTTCCTTCACCCAAACCTGGAAACAGGCTACGACCCTCTCAGAAATTGCAGTAATTAATAAAATATTTGAATGTGCCGAAATGGTCAGATGGACGATGTTACTAAAAAATAAGGAAGAAGGAGAACATTACAAGATATGGGATGTTTGGCACAAATGGTTAAGGAAAAGATGCAAAGATGTCAAATGATAATGAATAAGAAATCACAAAGTAATATTATTTATGTGTAAATATATGTATATATGTATAAAAATGCTTAGAACAAGGAAAAACCTAATATAGTTATGAATATCAAAGCTATGGATGTTATTAACCAATGTAAGCATTGTTACAATATCAGGTAACATGTGGAAATTTGTTTTTAATCGTTGAAATGTTGAATAAATAAATTTCTAAAAAAAAAATTAACTGGCCACAGGTTTTATAGGTTTCCAAAAGGAATAGAAACGTTTTGATCAGATGCCTACGTTTCCTGGGCTTTAAAATACTTTAAATAACTTGCACAACCTGTTCCAGGTTTTGCAAGAACACCTTTTAACATACAGTGTAGTCCCAAGTTGGAATTCTTCTTGCCCTCTGCCTTTAATTCAAATTTAATTAAATCCCGATGATTTCCACCATTCGTTACAGGAATAGGAGCTGTCTCATTTTTATCTTTTAATGAGTCCCTAATCCCAGTTCTTCCCAGATCATCTGGGAAGAACTGATGATCCCAGGGGCTTAGGATCCTATCCATGAGAAAGGTGAAGCATATGTACACTGTCAGTATTGCTGGCATGCACAAGGCTTATAAATCTATAAAGTTTGTGATTGTTAACTATGTGATCAGCAATGGTTACCTTTAAAGTGCAATTCTGTGGAAGTCACCTGAACAAGAGAATAAACACAAATGTATAAAGATAGGTGATTGGGTGGGCATGGCACCCATGGCAATCAAAATAAATGCAGCCTGAATTTTGAGAGTTGAAACCCTGTTTTTCCTGACCCTGTTGAAGTCCTGTTTTTTTTTTTTTTTTAAAGGTTCTGTTTTGTTCCCAAAAAATCTGCTGCTTCTGCCTGGGTGCATTCTAAAGGCCATGTTGCTTTTCACCCAGATTTTGCAGGCTGATCTTGCAGCCAAAGAATCTATTGCGTGTTTTGGCAATGGGCTGCGGCCGTTCCCGAGAAACCTGATTGGCTTCATTTTGTTGGGATGAGAAAGGAAGAGTGTGTCTCCTCTTTCTTCCTTTCCCCCCCTTCTTTCTTTTCCTCCCTCCCTCCTCTTTTCGTTTTCTTTCTTTTCCTTCCTTCCCTCCATTTTTCATCTCCTTCTTTTTCTTCCTTCCCTCCCTTTTTGATCTCTTTCTTTTCCTTCCTTCCTTCTCTCCCTCTTTCATCTTTCTTTTTTTTTCTTTCTCTTTTCTTCCTTCATCCCTCCCTTTTTTCTCATGCTGTAATCCCAAAGTGATTTCCTGTTTGGGAAAAAGCTCCAGCATCCTTTACCTAGGGACCTACACCGGCTTGGGGCACATGGACGCTGAAAGTTGCACTAGCAGAGGGATACAATCAAGAGCAAGTGAGGTACTAATACCACTCTATAAAGCCTTGGTAAGACCACACCTAGAGTACTGCATCCAGTTTTGTCACCACACTATAAAAAAGATGTTGAGACTCTAGAAAAAGTACAGAGAAGAGCAACTAGGAGGATTAGGGGACTGGAGGCTAAAACATATGATGAACAGTTTCAGGAACTGGGCCTGGCTAGTCTAGTAAAGAGAAGGACCAGGGGAGACGGGATAGCTAATATCTGAGGAGCTGCCCCAGAGAGGAGGAAGGGGTCAAGCTATTTTCCAAGGCACCTGAAGGCCAGACAAGGAAGAATGGATAGAAACTGAACAAGGAGAGATTCAACCTAGAAATAAAGAGGAATTTTCTGACAGTGAGATCAATCAAACAAAAGGGACAGAAGTTGCCTTCGGAAGTTGTGGGAGCTTCATCCCTGGAGGCTTTCAA
>BLBF01000045.1:17761928-17792375 GCA_015471245.1 Laticauda colubrina
GAAGAAGAAGAAGAAGAAGAAGAAGAAGAAGAAGAAGAAGAAGAAGAAGATGACTCTGGGGGTCCTTGGTGCTCTCTGAGGTTACTTGTTTTCTTGCAGATGTTTCATGACCTGGCGAGGTAACATTCAGTGCTACCGGTAGTAAGGAGTGTGGTTAGCTGTCACTTTATATTCTGGCAAGTCTTGCTCTGTCAGTGTTGATGTGGATGGTCTCAGAGATCCTTTGTTTGGGCTGTTTGCTTTCAGCTTCTTTGGCAGTTTCTTGATTGGGATCTTGTTTGCTTGATGTTTGGTCTGATATTAACCTTGGAGTTAATCTATGCTGATCTGGTGGAGAGATTCCTTGCATCTTTCCCCCCCCCCCCCCCTTGGGCTGGGTGATTGTCTCTTTTGTAGATAGAGATCTTGTTAAATGTCTGTGTGTCAAACATGAAACTATTCATTCTATTCACAAATTCAAAGATAAGGCTACGTCCTTGACTTACAACGGTTCGTTGAATGACCGTTCAAAGTTACAAGGGCACTAAAAAAAAAGTGACTTAGGACAGTTTTTCATACTTACAACCTTTGCAGCATCCCCTGGTTCATATTTACGACCGTGGCTGTGTCCCTGGGTCATGTCATCCCTTTTTGCAACCTTCTGGCAAGCAAAATCAATGAGGAAGCGAAACTCACTTTGCAGCCAGGTAAGTAATTTATCAACTGCAATGATTCGCTTAACGGCGGTAAGAAAAGTCATAGAATGGGGCAAAACCCACGAAACAAATGTCTCAATTAAGGACAGGAATGTTGAGCTCAATTGTGGTTGTAAGTCAAGGACTACCTGTATTTATACAATCAATACACAATGGGGTTTCCTCGATGGGCACTCAATTTGAAGTTACAATGGCACTGGAAAAAAAAAAAAGACACTTACGGCCAGTCATCGCACTTACAACTGTCGCAGGTCACATAAATCGAAATTTGGGCACTTGACAATCGGTGTAGGGTTGAATCTACGACAGTTGCAGCATTCTTGGGTCATGGGATTGTCATTTCCAGATGGCTTACAACAAGCACAGTCAATGGGGGTAGGATTCACTTCATAACTCCATCATTAACTACAGTGGTTTGCTCAAGAACCACACTGTCTGGGGAATTCTGGGATCTGAAGTCCGCCCATCTTAAAAGTGTCTAGGGTTGAGACACGCTGGCATAGAGAATTCTGGTCAAAGGACAAATAGGCTGAAAAACAGCTTCTATCTCAGGGCAGTAACTCTATTGAATTCTACTGTACAGTGCAATATTAATGCAATATCAGGGGTTTTCAATGTGCGGAGTGCGAAGGATGTGCGTTTGTGTTTCTATTTTCACGGTCATGATGTGCACTGAAGATGGTGTTTGATTTCATAAGTACAAGGTACAAGGACAATAAACTAAACTAAACTAAACTCTTGGGCCCAGCCCTTGCAAAAAAAAAAACACCAAACAAACAGGGAAGGAAACTCGATGTCCACCCCATTTCCTTGCTGCCTTTTCCTTTGATGCAATGGCAAGAGGGTTAGCAGCAACACACAAGACTAGCTGAGAATTGGGGTTAAAAAAATGATAGAAAAGTAGTTGCTTGGCGAGACAGCTGGAATCTGTTTTGAAAGTGTGTGGTTTGTAGCAAAAAAAAAAAGAATGCAAGTAGAGTTTGTTTGTTTTTGTTCATCCCCTTCAAGAAGGGAAAGTTGGAGTTTATTGCTCCAAGTCAGCAGATAGGTGTCCAAACATAATGCAAGTAATCCTCGACTTAAAATCACAATAGAATAGGAATAAAATAGAATAATAACTTTATTGAATGGACACTAATCGGCATGTTTTAAAATGAAATTTCGTTGCATGCAGCTCTCTCCCTTCTAATGTACTCTACATAAATATAACCATTGAATTGAATTCTTTATTGTCATTGTACGAATATATGCACAGTATACATACAATGAAATTATATTAAATATGACTAAATAAATAAATATAGAATTAAGTATATACCTGCAATAGAGCCTATTGAGGGTTTCTGTTGCTAAGTGAGCTAGTTGTTAAGTGAGCTTTATCCCACTGATCTTTCTTGCCATGGTGGTTAGGTGAATAGTTGCGGTTGTTAAGTGAGTAAAACAGTTGTAAATTAAACCTTGCTTCCTTCTGCCTTGACTTCGCTCATCAGAAGGTTGCAAAAGGGGATCAGGTTACCTCAGGATGCTTCAACGGTCATTAATATGAGTCAAGGGTGAAGCCAGCTGCATTTTGATCGCATGGCCATGGGGATGCTGCCACAGTCACCTGAAAAATGGTCATAGAGATTATATTACCTGAGACTTCTCAGGAAACAACTGAATGAAAAACTGCTGGTGATCTTCTACCGCTGTACCATAGGGAGTATCTTAACTTACTGCACCTCTGGATGGTTTGCCCATTACACAGGGACAGATAGGATAGCACTCCAGAGGGTAAACGTCGTTGCCCAGAAGATCATGGGTTGCCCTCTCCTCTCTTTGGAAGTGCTTTATAGCTCCCATTGCCTTAAGAAAGTTCAAAATATTCTCAAAGATCCATCTCATCTTGGGCACTCTTTTTTTTTTAACTGTTACCATCTGGCAGACGGTACAGGATAATAATAAAAACAAGGAGAAATAAACTGAAAAACAGCTTCTATCCCAGGGCAGTAACTCTATTGAATTTTACTGTATAGTGCAATATTAATGCAATACCAGGGGTTTTCTATTCAATTGTATAGAATGTGAAGGATGTGTGTTTGTGTTTATTTTTATGGTCATAATGTACACTGAAGATGGTGTTGTACGAGGTGCAATGACAATAAAGTAAACTAAAGGAATAAGTTACTCTTGAACCTCAATCTCTGCCACTATTTGTAAGTCCCTGTAATTTCAATGATACTATTTATAACTTCAAAGAGTCACTAAAAAAATGATTGTAAGTCGAAGGCTTCCTGTAGCTTTTAAGGTAGAGCTCATTACATGGCTGGTTGGGGAATTTTGGAAGTTGAAGTTCACATGTTTTAAAGTTGCCAAGGTTGAGCAACACAGTGCAAGAGAATTTGTAAGGGAACATAGGTTGGAAAGCTGGCAACCTGGGTTTGAGACCCGAGCATACACAACAGAGTGAACTCCTGTTACTTGCTCCAGCTCCAGTTCAAAAGCATGCAAATACAAGTAGATAAATAAATACCACTTCCGTGAGATAATAACAGCATTTGATGCACTTCAGCACATAATCATCCTGGCTATATGACCACAGAAAATGTCTTTGGACAATGCTGTCTCTCCTTTGGCCAAGAAACAGGGATGACCGCTGAGCCCTGGAGTTGGACACAACTGGACAGGGAAACCTTTATTTTTGCCTAATGGAAGATCACCCTTTATAGTAGAGAAATTATACATTACAAGATTATACATCTGAGATCATTCATTTCTCTTTATTGTAACACATTTGTTCAATCATGTCAAGATATCTGCTTGAAAGAAATGGTTGTTACCATTAAGGCTGGATTTATAAAACATTAGCCTTTATTACTAATGTGCAGGATCCTGTAACTTCAGTTTTGCACATTTCATATAAGCAGAAAGACAAAGCAGGAAATTGCACTTTATGTGTAAACCAGGATCAGGCCTTTCCAAGCAACATGGCAGTGATGCAATGAGCTAATTTAAAGTCCTGCCTTTAATCATGTTCTTTCTCTTTCATCCAGCGAGATAGTATTTTACATTTGGTATTCGTCTCTTTTATCTTCTCAAGCCCCACATCCTATCCAAGGAAGCCAGGATTGGAAACAAATAATCGCCCAGAGTTTGAAATTGAAGTATAAATCCTGGCTAGTTGACCATCGTTACGACTAGTTCAAAGAGAGTGAAAAGGTAACTTAATAAAGCTCATTCACATAATGAGGGAGCACATTGCTAGAAGGTGGAAGTTGCATTGAATGCACATCTTTTATTATTTCACTTGCAACCTAGGCTTGACAGGTTAAACCATCAAAATTCGCCTTTTGAAAAACTCTAGGAAATCAGTTCGTGGTGGAGATGAGTATCCAAACTTTCATTTAGATTTGGTATAGACAGAAGAACTACTGATTGAGAAACATGGGTTTCTGTTCATTATGGAGATGATGTTTGGTGGTTATTTATTTGTATCACACTTTAATTTTTAAAAATATCTCAAGACAGCAGACATATCCAATACACCTCCTTTGTCCTATTTTCCCCACAAAAAACAGATTTCTGGGGTGGGGTGGGGTGGGCTCTTTAACAGATTGACAGAGAGAGGGCTCTAAACAATTTCTGAGAGAGAATGGCTAAAGCAGGACTAAAACTCACATCTCCTAGTGATTGGTCCAAAGATTGGCCCTTAACCATTGGAACTGGCTGATCAGTTTTATGTACTTTGATGAAAGTGCAGTTAATATAAACATTCCCAATATATATATTGACTTGTAGTTTGAAACAAAACAATGAATAATTTTTCATATTTCTCACTGTCCCCTGGTGATTGGCCAGCCAGCTTTGATGCCTAAGGTGGAAGTAGAACTCGCTGTCTCCTGGTGATTGGCCCAAAGTCAACCAACTGGCTTTCATGGGTAAGGTGTGTCTTGAATTCATGGCCGCATTCTTTCCTGTTTCCTTAGCCAAAACCAGTTGTTGGTTTTGCTTGCAATAATTGCATTTTGGCATAGCCAGCCACCCCTTGTAAGGATGCTGCTTTAGGAAGTGCATGGTTTTAGTTCTGTATAAAAGCGACCACTTTTGTGCAGAAGTTGGCGTAACTTTGCTTAAAGCCTGCTGTTTGCACCTGTGGAAATACACACAGGTGAGAGCATGGTATGTAAGTAGGAAAAATGTATCTCATCTCTCAGAATGCATTTGCTTGTTTATTTATGATGGTTTGCAGGTTGCATTGTGCCGGATCCTTCTTTGTTGTAATTTCAGGACTATTTCTCCCACCTGTGTTATTTTTAGGTCATAATGCAAATGAACAGGATGTGTAATAAATGTGAGTGTGATATATTCTCTTTGGAGCCACAGGAGGCACATTTACTCAAGGTATCAATATTTAGTCAAAGTTGCAGAGGGATGAAGAATGTGACAGTTGTCCAAACTTTAATAGAAATGGATTTGAGAAATACATTACTGTATGCAGCTGTTTAAATTCTTCCCAAATATTTGTTTCTGGCCCAACCACCAAAATTCTGTTTTCCTCATAAACTGTTTGGCCTAGAGTTGCGTCTTTTGAGACCAAGGTGTTGTTGTGGCTGTGTTTGTTGCTGCCAGATGTTCATCCTGTATAAACAGTGAAGTTTGTTTTGCTGTTTTCTGTTTAGAGTGCAAATATCTTCTCAGGTGTTGAGTAAATTTTTATGGTGTGATCTCCCAAAGACACAGAGAAGCTAAAGTTTTGGGGGTTTGAAGGTGGTTTCTATAGAAAATTGTACTATAGACTTCAGACAGCTGCATTTTCACTATAAAGTGTTCTTTGTCCAGGGAGATTTGGAGAAGGCTGCATTCTGTTGTTGTTTTTTTCCTACTGGCCATTTGCAAAGTAGAAGACAAAGATGAGTTTTGTTGTGGTTTGCTTCATGTCTTCCCACCCGGCAGGGAGTATAATGGATGTTGAACCAACGTCTGTCTTGGCTTAGGCATTGTCTTAAAGTCATGAAAAGGTTATGTCCAGAGCAACTTTTTTGGGGGGTTAAACGTATAGACTAAGGTGTTAGTTTATTCAAAAGGAAAGTGAAAAAATGTTGATTGCAGGAAAGCATGAACAGTGGTAGACAAAGAAGACGAAGAAAAAAAGGGTAAATGCTATGGTAGAAATGTTTTTATTGCCTTATTGACCATGACTGGCGCGGTGGCCTAGTGTTGGAGATGCTCACCTCCCACTCAAAAGGTTGAGAGTTTATACCTAGGTAGCATCAGGTGTTTCTCTATCAGGGTGCAAAGAAAAAAAATATCTGCTGTGAGCTCCATATAGGCATCAGGCAGAGCCCCCAGCCAGCAAATGCTCAGCGCCATCCAGTCTCCCCAATTCTACCTTGGATTCAGGAATTACAGAGTCGTAGAAGGAAGTTTTATTGTATGGTGCAGGGGTTATGATTCCAGAAGAAAGCATGGTGCTTTCTGCTGCTATCATGAATGCAAGCATGAATGTGTGAGCTCTTATATAGAAAAATCCACAATTTTGGATGATATACAAATCCATCTATTAAATTTTAGTCCGGTAATGATTTTAAATTAGAATTGAATTCTGTGTCAGATACATTCTTAAAGGATGAAATTATTCTGAGCATTGAAGCATATTTTTATAATTTATCTGTTTTTCCAAGGAGGGCATCATTTTTTTTTTCTATAAAGCATATGATATAGTATCCTTCAAATAGTTAGCATATATGAAACTAATTCAGTGTTCTTTGAAAGGATACGTGGTTTCATAAAGTTTAATAAAAATATTACTGATTGTCATGGGAATTCAGCTTCTAAATTTTGGTGCATTTTAATGTGGATCATTTTTACAAAATTGTTACGCTTTACAATACTGTAACGAAATATGAAACATTTTGTTTTTCACTTAATTCAACTGCTTCTGAAAACAAATTCCTAATCTTTTAGATTTACAATACTTATCTTCTGGGTTTACTTTAATCTCCCAGATTAAGTGATGTATTAATTAAGGTCCAAGTTAGCGATTTTGGTTTGGTATGTTTAACTCATCCTCTGAAGCATGTCACTTTCCTGTTTATAACTGTGTCTTCTCCTATTTTTTAAAAATGTATGATCTTTTACACTAACTTGTAATTAAGGAAAGCAGTTTGTTTGAAGAATGTGCAGAGTGTAGAATATCAATTAGACGATTTTCAACATTCAAAGGCTTGTAAAGTTTTACAAGTAAAGGCTTGTAAAGTTTTACTAACAAATAGAAATCCAATCAAAAAAGTTAATCCATCTCAGCAAGATCTATCAGTGTCACAAGCCATTCCTCCATAGTGGATAGTTTATTTTATTTATTTATTTATTTATTTATTTTATTTGTCAGTCGCTTACAAGATAATAGGTATAAGTATAAACATGAGTAAGAATACAGGAAATAGGTACGAATAAATGGGAATAATAGGACAGGGACAGTTGGTACGATGGTGTACTTTAACACGCCCCTTACAGACCTCTGTAAGTGTTGAACTGAACTCTGCATTTAATAATTTTGTTGCAGAAATCAAACATTGAAATCATCTTCAGTGGCTTTTTCTAATTGTATTTCCATCAGTCCTAAAAGGAAAAATTCCAGCTTGAATTGAATGTTAATATTCAAAATCCTCTGTATCAAAGTATATACTTGAATCAATTTTTAAAACTTATTAACATACCTGCCAAGCATAATAAAATGTACATTTACAGCATATATTTTGAATGCCTTTATACATTCTAGATAGTACCTCTAGCATCAAAAACCAATGATATACAGTATTTTCCAATTGATCCATCTTTATATTATAACCAAAATTCTTAGCCTACTTTATCATACATTCTTTAACCTGTTTTTCCTCTCTTTCAACATTTCAACAAAAAAATTATACATTTTCGCAACTTCGTGTTCATCAGCAGGATATTAACTCTTTCTATGTGCTTTTAAAAATTGCAGTCTTTGCTACCTTGAGGTGCCATTTCATCAGCTCAAAAATGTATGTACATTGCTAGTTAGCAGTGAGGTAGAGATTTTGTTGGATCAAGGTATATAGAAGGAAAAATTAAATACACCTTTGGTGTCCCACTGCTATTTGTGAAAATTAAATGAAAATTTATTTCTCTGTCCTCACATTTAGTTTGGACTTTGCTGATAATTTTAAATGCTGCTGGAGGTGCAGAAAACAGAACTAGTAAAAGCCTGATACATTTTCTTTTCCTGATTATTTCTCTTATCTTGATGAGCTAAGTTTATTTCTTTGCAAAGTTTATTAAGATATTTAAAACAGGCATGTGTGTTTAAGGCAATGACTAACTTTAGGATTGGAATTTGCTGAATGAATTCTGGCTGCCTTCAGGTTGTGAGACATAGTTAATTTATCATGTATTTGGTTTCCTGACAACTTGAGCAAACCTAATTATTTTTTAAAAGGATCTTATTTAAATCTATATCAGCTTGAATATAGGCAAACCCTAGAATTTATAGAGCAGTCTGGTAACGTAGAACTTCCATTGACTTTGTGAATTAGTTCTGTGAAAGTTGTTTACAAATCATGTAACACTCTGTGTTACTTTTTCTATCTCAAAACAAAAGTAACAAAATTTATTTTGTGTGTTTTCCCCAAAACTTTTTAATGTGGAAAGATATAGTAAAACATTTTTGCTTCATTGAAATATACAATTAATTGAAAGCTAGAATATAAATTGCATTGGAGAATATTGTGTTGGTTTGAGCCTGGAGAATAACCAAGATAAATTTGACAGGTTGGGAAAAACACTACTGTATTAATCCAGATAACAAAAGCTGAATTTAAGTAATGTACAATTTATTTGTTTTAGAAAAGACTTTTTCCTTCTCTAATTCAAAAAAATGCAATACAATTTTTAAAGTATACATTTTGTAATTTAGAGGAATAGACAGTTTTAATGCACCAATTAAATGATTCAATGAAAATATGATATATGTAGGTAATTTATATTAATTTAACATGTTAAAAGTTTTGCTATATATCTTAGTCATGTTTTACTTTTGGGTTATATTTCACCACTAATGAACTTGTTAAATACTGCAGTTTTAATTGGTAGAATTTTACCCTCCGTATTTTTTTTAAAAAAATATGCATTGAAAAAAAACTCTATTTCTGTTCAGAGGTGACCCTAAAAGAAAGCAGTACAACTGAAAAAAAAAAAAAAAGGCTTCCCTATAAGCTGGGCAGGAGAAAAAATCCAGTTGTAACCATCCACATGTAAAGGAAGGAGTGGTAGAAAGAGGAGTTAAAAGAGGGATCAGCCTAGAATCCCTACATAGTCAGAAGCAAACTAAGTCCAACCTCCTTTGAATTCCATGAATCCTTATCTAACTCCAAACAGGTGCTAACTGTTAGTTGAGAAGAGTTCAGTGCATAGACAGAAGTATCAATAAAGCTAAAGGTAAAGACTCCCCTCGCACATATGTGCTAGTCATTTCTGGCTGTAGGGGGCGGTGCTCATCTCCGTTACAAAGCCGAGGAGCCATCGCTGTCCGAAGACGTCTCCATGGTCATGTGACTAAACTCCAAAGGCACAAGGAACGCTGTTCCCTTCCCACCAAAATGGTCCCTATTTTTCTACTTGCATTTTTACATGCTTTCGAACTGCTAGGTTGGCAGAAGCTGGGACAACGAATGGGAGCTCACTGTGTTACGTGGTGCTAGGGATTCGAACCGCCAAACTGCTGACCTTTCTGATCGACAAGCTCAGCGTCTTAGCCACTGAGCCACCAAATCCCTAAGTATCAATAAATTAATTTAATTGGACCTTCATGGGTGGACCTCATCTTTCATGTCTGATGCCACATCAATTTTGTCCTTCTAGGACAAAATGTATCCTATAATCTTGCTGATCCATGCTGCGACTTAGCAGATCTCTGAATTTTTGCTGAGGTTTTGACTTGTCTGTGATGGCTCAAGTTTTATCGGCTTCTATGACAACCCTGGGTCTGTCTCAAATGTTTGTTTAGTCTGACTCATATTGCTGGGCATACACTAGCGTGGTGTTTTTGTGGTCTCAAACATGCTTTTGGTTTGGGTTTTCTTCAAAGCCCTGCTAGGTTGAAGGACCCCTTTCATTCTTGGAATCAGATGGACTTGAATGAAGGATTTCTGGCTCGCATAGCCGTCCGCCTTGCTGGTGCCTGGAAATAAGGAAATGGGATGATAAAGGATATGCTCCAAGGCTGAATATTGTCTTCCAAGCCACACACAGAGGTGGTATTCAGCAGGTTCTGACCAGATCTGGAGAACCAGTAGCGGAAATTTTGAGTAGTTCAAAGAACTGGCAAATCCCACCTCTAACTGCCCCTGCCCCCATCTATTCTCTGACTTCCAAGTCCCAGCTGATTGGTTGGGTCTTCTTTGGTTGCCCTGCACAGGAGAACGGAGCTGGAAAGCAGGTTAGTGGGGTGGGGAGGGAATGGGGATTTTGCAGTATCCTTTCCATGTCACGCCCACAGAACCGGTAGTACATATTTTTGAATCCTACCACTGAGTACACAGTTACCTTCATGACTTTCTGTAGAAATGGGGCTACAAGTTTTGAGAGAATGGATAGAATACAAGTAGCTGAAAAGTGGATAGAAGTAACCAAGCATAGCTCATGGCCCATTTTACGGCATATAATTAGGGGACAATGCATATTTTTTTGCCCAGGCATCTGTTCCATCTAGTAGACCTCTTGTATGTTGTAAGAGAGCTGTTGCATTTTAGGAAATGACATCTTCATTGACTCTTAAGATTCAACCTACTCGTCATTTTGCAAGGGGAAAGAGCCAAACTTGATATTTATTGTTGTACCAAATCTGATATTTCAGTTTAAACAAGCAAAGCTGTCACCCTTACTCTAGATTAGAGGTGTCCAACCATGGCAACTTAAAGATCTATGGACTACAACTTCCAAAATTTCCCAGTCAGCCATGCCTTATGGGGAATTCTGGGAGTTGAAATCCACAAGTCTTAAAGTTGACAAGGTGGGACACCTTTCCTGACCTAGAATGAAGGTGATAGTGAGTGAGATATGGAACCTGAAATATTATGGACAGTGATTTTATTTAGTTACTAATTAATGAATACTAATTATTCCCGAAATTAGTCCCGAAATTTGAATTGTGCAGTTGGGTGGAACCACAAAGATGATCCATCTTCTGAAAAGATTAAGAAAATCATTTTAATCATCGTTGAGCGGTAGCTGTTCAGAATTCTTAAACGTCTCCAGACATGGAGAACCCACAACCAACTGTTGCATGTGGATAGATCAAACGAGCAAGAAGTTATTCCTTAAAATTACATGAATTTAGGTATCTATAACTTAACACCTGATATTTTTTGTCCCGGTTGTTGTGGGAGCAATGGAGAAGAGTCCTTACCCACAATCTCTATTATACCTTTTATATCGTTGAACATTAATATTATGTCTTTCCTCCCACCCTGAATCTTCTCTCAAATCGAACATCTCAAGTTCCAAGTCTTCATGATGCATGTCTAAAATCTCACAATCATTTTTGTTGGCCTGTTCTGAACCTGTTCTACTCTTGTCAGGATATCCTTCTGAAAATAAAATGCCAGAATAGCAATTGCAATCACATTTAGACTTATATACTGCTTCACAGTAGTTTACAGAGTCAGCCTCTTGCCCCTAACAATCTGGGTCCTCATTTTAGGATGGAAAGGCTGAGTCAACCTTGAGCCTGGTGAGATTCGAACTGCCAAATTGCAGGCAGCCAGCAGTCAGCAGAAGCAGCCTGCACTACTGCGTTCTAACCACTGCGCCACCACAACTCTTGTCCTTTATTGTCCCCTTTCATTCTCATCAGCACAAAGTACAGATAAAGGTTTCCCCTGTCCAGTCAGGTCCAACTTTAAGGATGTGGTGCACACCTCAGTTTCTTAGCCAAGGGAACCAGTATTGTCAGGAGCCAGCATGACTATATGCTGTGGCGCATGGAACCTTCCCACCAAAGTGGTACCTATTTATCTCCTTGCATTTGTGTGCTTTTGAACTGCTAGGTTTGCGAGAGCTGGAGCAAGTTACAGGACTTCACCCCATTGCAGAGCGTTGGGTCTCAAACCCGGGCTGCCAGCTGATAAGCCTAGCATCTTAACTGCCGAACCATCAGGCCTCCCCAGGTATATGAAAAGTATAGGAAAAATAGAACTTTGCTTTTGATACAGTGCTTCTTCAGATTTATTCCTGGATTGTGCTGGCTCTTTTAGCAGCTCTATCACACTCCTGGCTCATGTTCAGCTTGTTGGTGATAAGCAGGCTTCTTCTGTTTCACCCTAGACATAGTTAATCAGCATGAGAATTGTTTTATGCTAGCAAGTGGTTTGCTCGCTTCTGCTTTCTATAACAGCAAAGTGTTGGCATGTTTTTGTTTTCTATATAACTTGGATAAAACCTTTTGTTATCAAAGTCAGGGACCAGTGTAGAACCTTGTAACCTTGAGCTCATACGCTATTGGTTCATGTGAGCCTAGTTTCACTTCTTGAAATTCTTTTGTCTTTTAAGAGGAAACAACAGCAAAATCGTTTGTAACACAAAAGGGCCAGGTTTAAAATAATACATTTCTCTTCCTCACTGCTTCCCTTCTAGACTTCTGAAAACCTGCTCTCTTCAACCCAAAAATGTCCAGCCGAAGTATGGAGTATGGACAGCTCCCGGAGTATGAAAAGAGTCAGATCAAAAGGACCTTGGAGCTGGGGACTGTGATGACGGTATACAGCCTCAAGAAAAGTAATCCAGAGAGAAGAACAATTCAGGTCATTATGGAAACCAGGCAGGTGGCTTGGAGCAAAACAGCGGACAAGATAGAAGGATTTTGTGAGTATCTGCCTTCATGGCATCACTGTAAATTATTGGAACTGATTGCGTCAGGTGCTGGGGAAATATGAAAATCCGGGCAGTTCAAATGAGTACAAAGATTTTTACTGCAAGCTTAAGCTCTCTATAAGAATCTGAACTACTAACTGTCAAAGCAAATTGGTAGTAGAGAAGAATCAAAGGAATTCAAAGTGGGCTGGTCTTAGATCTCTTGTGGGCACAAAGGGACACATGGCTGATGACGCATTTGACCCCCTCCCTCTTCGGGCTCAGCCTGGGCATCGCCTATAAATTAGTTGCAAGCATTCTTGGAAAGGATGAAGATGACAGATGTTACTACAGGTAGTCCTTGATTTATGACCACAATTGAGACCAGAATTTTCATTGTTAAACAAGGTGATTGTTAAGTGAGCCATGCCCAATTTTACAACTTTTTTTTTTTGCCAGAACTATTAAATGGATCATGTGGTCGGTAAGCGAATCTGGCTTCTCCCATTGACTTTACTTGTTGGAAACTGGCTGGGCAGATCACAAATAACGAACACGTGACACCTGTAAATACAACTGGCATGCACTTGTAATGTGCAAATATATTTTAAATACACGCCAGTTGCCAAGCACCTGAATTTTGATCATGTAATTGATGCTGCATTAGTTTTAAGCCCAAGAATCAAGTTGTAAGTCACTTCTTTTCAGTGCTGTTGTAACATTAAAGAATTGCTATGTTTTCACATAAAAGAATTGCTAAACAAATTTAGTTTAGTTTAATTTAGTTTAGTTTACTTCATTGTCATTGTACCTCGTACAACAAAATCAAACAACATCTTCAGAGCACATCCATGACCATGAAAATAAACACAAACACACATCCTTCACACTCCCCACATTGAATTTAAAATCCCTGATACCGCATTAATATTGCACTATACAGAAGAATTCAACAGAGCTCTTGCCCTGGGATAGAAGCTGTTTTTCAGCCTATTTGTCCTAGTTTTTATCTTCCTGTACCATCTGCAAGATGGTAATAGTTAAAAAAAAGAGGGTGCCCAGGATGAGATGGATCTTTGAGAATGTTTTGAACTTTTTTAAGGTAGCGGGAGCTGTAAAGCTCTTCCAAAGAGGGAAGAGGAGAACCAATGATAAGGAAGGGCTGGATTCTGATCTGTTCCTTCTATAAGGACTACATGAACTCCAGCCTCATGCTCCTAATCCACCTGTGCTTTAGCATTTTGTTGCAGGTAGCAACAAAATGAATTTCCTGCAAGATTACAGTTTAGTTTACAGTTTTGGATGATTAGATGTTTTTAATGTATACCTGATTCCAGAATTGACACTGCCATGTATTTGGTGGCTTTAATGACACCCAAAGAAATTTGGTGTTCATGCTGCTGTAAATTCCAGAGCACTTCTTCTGAATCAAATTGAAAGACATTGTGCAACCCTAATAAATAATAGACCAAAATACAGTTTGGTCATGTTAATGAGATAACCCATGTGTGATGAAAAAAAAAGGCTTAATGCACTGGCTCAGCTATTGCATCACGTCATGGTTAAGAAGGTTTATCTAGGGTTTGGAATAAAATCTAAACTGAGAAAGCATTAACTGTCTCCAAAATTACATATCCTGTGTGATT
Source organism: Laticauda colubrina (assembly GCA_015471245.1). Lineage (NCBI taxonomy): Eukaryota > Metazoa > Chordata > Lepidosauria > Squamata > Elapidae > Laticauda > Laticauda colubrina. The sequence continues at coordinate 17,776,123 of BLBF01000045.1, forward strand.
GTAATTTACTTAGTCAAACGGCAGATTTTAAACGTGGACTACAAACTATAGTATAGTTATAGTTATGGTATAGTATAGTATTGTTTCGTGTATTGTCATTGCATCTCATACAACAAAATTAAATGCTATCTTTGGTGTACATTCTAACTATAAAAGTAAAATACAAACCCACATCCTTCACATTCTAACAATTGAATTGAAAACCCCGTGATACTGCATTAATATTGCACTATACAATAGAATTCAATACAGTTACTGCTCTGGGATAGAAGCTGTTTTTTCAGCCCAAACTAGGCCTGAAAAGGGAAAATCAGAAATGGAGAAGGAAGGCTAAGTCATAATTTGGCTTTAAATCATGGCTATTGCTAATCATGGTTTAGTCTGACATCTGAATGGAACTGATTCATTGCTTTGCTTGTTCCTAAGATATGTTTGCTATGCTTTGAGGCTATACTAGTATTAATAAAAGCCATTGTGCATTTGTTAAACATCCATAGTAGTAAGGTGTACCAAATAAAACTATCCATTTATAGTTCTGGTATTTGATGCTGCCCATAGTTAACCTCCAAAAAGAAAAGGCTGTGATGTTAGAGAGCTTCTTTTAATTGATGAGAATAATTATTAATCAGTGGTTGTACATGTAAAACATAATATAGCATCCGTGTCTTGGCCGATCTACTATATGAACTGGAAATAACTTCCCTTTTCATAATTGCTATGATAGCAGAGTTGTTAATATCTCAAAATAAGATCAAGTATAGTCACGTTGTTAAGATATTCATCATGTTTGTACAAATGTTTCAGAATCAGATGACATTTATATGTTGCTTTATCCGTCCATCCATCCATCCCATCCCATTCAATTTTTAACCTACCATAATAGCATGAAAGCATCCAAAGCATGAAACTTAATCCAATTAATTGGAGACTAGAAGTTACATCCAGTGTATTTTTATGAGGAGTCCTTGGTGGTCTCTGAGCTTGGTTGTTTTCCTGCAGACATTTCATTACCCAAACTAGGTAACATCATTACTGGTTACTGATGATGTTACCTAGTTTGGCAATGAAATGTCTGCAAGCAAGCAACCAAGTTCAGAGAGCACAAAGGACTCCTCATTTCAATCCTCAACTGCAAATATTCTCCTTTAATAGTGTGCTTTTAAAATAGTAGCTAAAGAATTAAATTCTATAGATAGTCCTTGGCTTAGTCCATTCAGTGACCTTCTTGAGCTGCAATGACGCGGTGGTTAGAGTGCAGTACTGCAGGCTACTTCTGCTGACTGCCGGCTGCCTGCAATTTGGCAGTCTCACCAGGCTCAAGGTTGACTCGGCCTTCCATCCTTCCGAGGTGGGGAAAAGAAGGACCCAGATTGTTGAGGGGGCAATAGGCCGATTCTGTAAACAGCTTAGAGAGGGTTGTAAAGCACTGTGAAGTGGTATATTGCTGCTATTGCTCTTCAAAATTACAGCAATGCTGAAAAGGGAACATATGACCTATCCTTGAAGTTTTGGCCATTGCATCCTCCCTGCGATCACATGACCATAAGATGGGCACATGTGTGTCCAGCTCGTGATTATGGCATCCTAGAGAGCCATCAGTGTGTGTAACCTTCCTTGCTGGCTTCCCACAAGGAAAGTCAATGGGGAAGCCTGCAGGAAAGGTCAAAAGTTGGACCTGGTAGGTACCTCTCGTTCTTCTGTGTTCACGCTCTCCTATCCATATACTAGCCTGTGTTTGTGTGGCACCATGCCCAATACCCCATGGCCTTCCTGAACTTGCACAGTGTTGCAGCACTGGGCTCTCCCAGCCTCTCCTAAATGTACATGCAACCTGCACAGGGCCTCCTCCATCCTTCCATAGCCCCCCTTCACTCCTTAGCTGAGTCTCCTGCCACTTCCCAATTCATAACCAGTGCATCATGGGGTTATGATGGCAACCAAGATTACTGGGATTATTGTCACAAAGCAATGCAGTCCCAGAACTTTGCACTTTTAAGACTCATTTAGTGATGGCCATTCCAGTCTTGATTACTGTCATAACCCAAGGACTACCTCTACCAGTGTTACCATTTCTAAATGAATGAATTTATTTTTGATTCAAGCGGACTAGAATTTAAGTGGGTCTCAAAGATTGCATTTCAAACTGAACCAGATTTTTTTTCATCAGCATGCAGGAAGATAGAATTATCTTGGTTTCATGCCCGAATGCAGTTTAAAGTAACTTTAAAAAAAAAAAAAATTAACGTATTAGTAAGAACGAAATTCCCTTTGCAAATGGGCTGATATTCATTCTTTTAAAATAACGGTCTTGAAGCAAGTGTGTGTGTATTAATATAATATGTGTGTGTGTGGTGTGTGTGTGTTACATTAAAAATATCTTATGTGGCAAAAATTAAAAAACATTTTTAATGCTGATTTGGAATTTGTATTTTTTACTTTTATTGTTTTGAGTTTTTCTAGATTGTGGGAAACTTTGGGGTTTTACATTTTTATCCTACATTATTTATCAGCATAAATGTGTTCAAAATTGTTGGCTTACAATTAAGTAACTTCAAATCATTAGGAGTAAAAGCCTAAACTAATTACAGTAACCTTTGTGGTTGAAAAATTTGCAGTTTTCATAATGAAAGCAGCATGTTACAAATCGTACACTGTACAAATCAGAATGAAACCGCCTGTTGGAAAAAAAAATCACATGGGGATCTAATAAAAATTCAACACACCTTTGAGCAGGTGTCAGTAGACCTATATAACACAACAGGGAAGTGTAACATGTAAAACATGTGTAAAATTCTTTTGCACATGTGTAAAATAATTAAACTTAAATAGACACAAAATCTTGTTCAGATTTTATGGGCATTCTATTTAATGGAACATGCCTTCTATTTTATTATTCTTAAATTGATAACTTTAGGATGTGTGGGCTTCAGCTCCCAGAAATCTCCAGCCAGTTCTGGATGTTCACAAGTCCACATCTTAAAAGTTGCCAACTTTGAGAAGCATCATTACCTTAAAGCTCTTTGACATATTATAAGATTGTGTTATAATTTATTAGAACAAAGCATGTTTAGTTTCTACTATTGCTTCTTGCTGCTTGATGTTCTTGTTCTTTTGATTTCATTGAATTTTTTTAGTAACCTGACTTTTCTGCATGATCCGATCTTTGATTTAAATAAAGTACTTAATAGCCAATTGAACTACTTGGTTCTTACTCCCAAGAAATGAGGCATAGCATTTCAGCCTGGACTTCTTTAAAATATTTGATCTCTTTCAGGAATGATGTCCTGAGCCCCAGAATTTTGAAAAATGTGCAAGACATCTACCATTCCAGTTTGTGGTTTTTGCCTTCCTGCCACAAATATAGAGTTGGATCATGCCTTTTTTTTTCTTTGCTTTTCAAAGCAGACTATAAACTGGTTCATTGCAAATTTTAGGTTGTCTTTTTTTCAATCCAATCCAAAATGTAACTGTTATAGTTCATAAAACTGTTTATAACATACAGCTTTTGTGGGTGATCCATTCTGAACATACCGCAGGACTTGTGCCTATGATCCTGAATTTTGCAACATAAACGAAAATGTTGATGGCAAATTATTATTTGGTTTCAAAAGAAGTTGTTTGGTTTCCTTTAAGGATAGTTAAGAATACATTTTGCTGCTTTCCAGTGTCTTGAAAACATCATAGCTCATTGAATAAAGTTGTATTCCCTTTGCTCTTTGTCTTAGATGCAAAGTCTTACATCTAAACTGATTATAAATTTGCTTAGAATTTCTGAGTCAACTTCTATTTTTACAGTTTCATTTCCCCCCCCCCCCCCCCAATGTAAGCATTTTTGCTGAATCTGGTGTTGGGTTATTATTGGAGCTGATGTAACAGAGCACTTAGAAATGCGGAATTATTGAGCAATCTTATGTCACGGCTAATTTATATTATTGTAACACTGAAAAGGTGAGACAGATTCAGATAAGGAAGGTAGGATGTTCCTTTGAAACTTGTTGAATGTGCACCAGAAACTTGTTGGTTTTGCACAAGAAACACTTTGGAAATAAGCATTTTGCACACCTTTGAATTCAGGTATCTGAATATGTGGAAACTCCATTTACTGCTTTCCAGGTAGAATCCTTGGTGTTCCCTGAACTTGGTTGTTACCTATAATAGATTGCCCTATCAGGGTTGTTGGGAGTATAGTTTTCTCCTTGGTAGTTCCTAAATTAGAGTTTTGATTTCTGCTTGATTGGCTGATATTAATTCTGACATTCACCAGCACTGAGAATGTTACTTAGCTAGGTAATGAAATGTCTACAACAAAACCACCGCACTCAGGGAGCACCAAGGACTCCTCAGCTCAACCCTGAGCTACAGATATTCTCCTCCATTGGTCTTTTCTCAGTGTCTGTGGTTATGTCACTAATACACACACAGTATTCCCTATGTAGGGACATGTCATTGCAAGGAATGATTTTACTCTCACCTTCAAGTCACAGGGCCCTACGTTTACTGAGTAATCGTTTGCATCGCTAGTGTGTTGTGGTTTGCTGGCAGCTGGTGCAGACAGCAGCGGAATTGGACAGTGGGAAAGAAAGAGAACCAGTCAGGGAGTCTGGAGAGGACTCAGATGAAGGTCCTACATCTGGTGCAGGGGTGGGGCCAGGATCATTTGGGAGTGGGGTGCTGCCTTTAGAGCCTTTGGAGTCTGGCAGCAGCGAAGCAGAGGACCCTGGGGAGCCTGTTCCCAGTGTGCCTGTGCGCAGAGCTGCTAGAAGGCAGGAGCAGCTGAAGCAGAAGGGGCGACTCGGGAGTAAAGCTGGGAGGTGATTGCCCCTCGCATAAGGGATAAAAGTCAGGCCAAGATGACGAACTCTTTGCAGGAAGCAAAGTAGTTTGATAGATTTGGAGTCCTTCTTGAAGCTCTGGTTGGCTTTCTCTGGTATTTTGGAGGGTTTCTGTGATAATTGGAGACTTCTGTTTTTGGCAGCATTCCACAGCACTGAAAAGGGTGTGCTTATCTTGGAGAACTGTTTATAATTGGTTCTGGCAGGGAATGAAAGTTATTCCCAATGTTGCAATAAAATAGATTTTGCTTTTAAAACAAGTTTCCATAGTTAATCCTTTTTGATAACAGAAGAAGGTGCCATGGCAAAATAGTCAAGTTGCAATCTTAATAGCAAGAAGTCCTGTCCAGATTCAGGTATCACTGGGTCTGAAGGAAAGAAGAGAGCCTTTCTTTAAACATGAAAGGGAAGATCAAAGGCAAGCAAAAGAAGCCAAAATTACATGCTTATAGAAGCCATGGCTCTTAGGTCACCGGCATAGGACAACAAGTGAGACACTTCTGAGACAATAAAAGCCTGCTGAGATAACTCAGAGTCAGGATGTGTAAGTAGGAATGAGAAGAATCTCTTCTTATTATTCATTATACCAACGAAGAGGGGGACCTTGTGAGATTGTGAAAGCTTCTCTTGAGCAGGGTTTAACATGGAATATATCAGAGAAATAGTAGCTAAATAGGATTAATTACCCTGCTTTTGGCTGCTGTATTCCATGCAAAATTGCATGAAAAAAGCAACCCCTCAACCTTCATATATCCCGTCCACCGATGGCCATGGTGGACTCTTCACCAAATAATCATATTATTTAACACTGGAATATTGCTCCGAAGTGTTCCATGTCCTCTTGGTGGCTGAGAGAAAGTGGTTGAACCTCCTCTAGTAAGGCAGGACATTTGGCTATTCTCCCTTCTTCCCTATCATTGGAAGATAATAGAATATAACAGAGTTGGAAGGGACCTTGGAGGTCTTCTAGTCCAACCACCTGCCAAGGTAGGAAATCTTAAATCACTTCGGACAAATGGTTATCCAACATCTTTTTAAAAACTTCCATTGTTGGAGCAGTCACAGCCTCTGGAGGCAAGTTGTTCCACTGATTAATTGTTCTAACAGTCAGGAAATTTCTCCTCAGTTCTAGGTTGCTTCTCTCCTTGATTAGTTTCCACTCATGGCTACTTGTCCTGCCTTCAGGTGCTTTGGAGAATAGCTTGACCCCCTCTTCTTAGGAGAAGCCCCTGAGACATTGAAATGCTGCTATCATGTCTCCCCTAGTCCTGCTTTTCATTAAACTAGACATACCCAGTGCCTGCAACCATTCATTGTATGTTTTAGCCTCCAGTCCCCTAATCATCTTCGTTGGTGCAGACTTGGTTGTTGGAAGCCAGCTGGGAAGGTCTTAAATGGCGACCATATGACTATGTGATGCTGCAACCATTATAAATACATGCCATTTGTCAGGTGCCTGAATTGAGACCCCAGAAAGAGAAGAGCAACAAAGATGATTAGGCATCTGGAGGCGAAACCATGATGAACAATTGAGAGAACTGGGAATGTCTCGCACTGGGGTCCCCAAACTTGGCAACTTTAAGACTTGTGGACATCAACTCCCAGTCAGCACAGCTGGCTGAGGAATTCTGGGAGTTGATGTCCACAAGTCTTAAAGTTGCCAAGTTTGGAGATCCCTCATATAGCGTAATGATAGAAGGACTAGGATGACATGATAGCAGTCTTCGAAAACCTGACTGACTCTCACAGAGAAGAGGGTGTTTATTTATTCTCCAAAGTTCCTCACAGCAGGACAAGAAGTAGGTAGAAGATCATTAAAGGAAGATCCAATTTAGAACTAAGGAGAAATTTCCTGACAGTGAGGACAATTCATCAGTGGAACAACTTGCCTCCAAAAGTTGTGGATGCTCCAACACTAGAAATTTTTAAGAAGAGATTGGACAGCCATTTGTCTGAAGTGGTGTTGGGTCTCCTCCCCAAGCAGAAGGTTTGGATTAGATCTTCCATTCTAGGGTTATTATTATAAAAGGTAAAGATTCCCCTCGCCCATACATGCTAGTTATTTCCAGCTCTACGGGTAGGTACTCATCTCCGTTACAAAGAGCCAGTGCTGTCCGAAGACATCTCCGTGGTCATGTGCCCGGCATAACTAAACACCAAAGGCACAGGGAACGCCATTACCATCCCACCAAAGTGGTTCCTATTTTTCTACTTGCATTTTTACGTGCTTTTGGACTGCTAGGTTGGCAGAAGCTGGGACAAGTAACAGGAGCTCCCCTCTGTTGTGTGGCACTTGGGATTTGAACCGCCGACCTTTTCTGATCGACAAGCTCAATGTCTTAGCCACTGAGCCACCGTGCCCCTCCACTAAGACCATAGCACTTGAAATTGCACCTTACTAAAACCATAGCAAGGTACAATTTCAGATTCTCTCTCCAATTGCTGGTTCCCAAGAGGGAGAAAGCTGTTGACTTTCCTGCACTATCGCTGAACTATCACTTCTGCCTTCATGGGTGATTCATGACAGAGCAAACCTTACCCTAACTGGATTCACTGACACTTCCTCTTTGGTGAGAAGCAGCAACTCTGCAAAAGTCATTTTATCTCTTGCACTATTCCAGGTGTAACTTAGAAAGCCGGTGAAAGTGCCAGAGGCTGAATCCCAGACCCTGTGTTTTATGCACCCAAACCAGCTTCAAAATTCATCCTGATCTAAAAGCCACTTTGAAGAGAATCACAGCTTTTCCTGTTCTAAAAAATTCAGGCTTGCATTCCCCACCCGCCACCCCCCACTTCTTTCAGTTGGTTCTTGTCTGCAGTGTCATTCATTGCTTAAAACTAACTTCCTGGCCCTGGAGGGATGGGGGGGGGGTTTGGGGGAAGAAAGAGGGGGCAGAGAGTCCCCACCCATCTTGGTTGTTTTTTTTCTTTTGTACTATATCTCTTTGGAAATAAGCCACCCAAACAGCTGTTGCTCCAGCTGCATACTTTGCTGGGTGCCCTTGGGATGGGCCAGTTTAAATATAGTCCGTCCCTTTTCTAAAAGTTAATGTTGTGTACTAACGTAGCACAAAACGTCCATTTCCTCTTTTTTTTTTTCCACACGGCAGCCCTGCAGTGACCTGCAAACCTAACTCAGTGTTTGCTGTTCCCACACCATCTGAAGGCAAGTTGTCCCCTGCTGGTTAATTGTTCTCACTGTCAGGAAATGTCTCCTTAGTCCTAAATTAAAGTCTGCAGAGATTCTCCCTTATCCAGGTCATGGTTGTCCCAAGAGGCGCTTTTTTCAGGAGGCAACTGGACTTCCTTGTTTTTTTCCTTCTGAAGACGTTTCGCTTCTCATCCCAGAAGCTTCTTCAGCTCTGACTGGATGGTGGGGAATGTGAGCATTTATGTTCCTTGCAGACAGCTCAGATAATAGATAATCAGACAGCTAAAATAACAGATAATCAGAGTTGGAAGGGACCTTGTAGGTCATCTTGTCCAACCCCCTGCCCAAACAGGAGGCCCTACACCATTTCTGACAAATGGCAGTCGAATCTCTTCTTAAAAGTCTCAAGTGATGACATTCCCACAACTTCCAAAGGCAACTTCTGTTCCATGGGTTGATTGTTCTCACCGTCAGAAAGTTTCTCCTTATTTCCAGGTTGAATCTCTCCTTGTTCAGTTTCCATCCATTATTCCTTGTCTGGCCTTTGGGTGCCTTGGAAAATAGCTTGACCCCCCACTCCTCTCTGTGGCAGCCCCTCAAATATTGGAAGACTGCTGTCCTGTCTCCCCTGGTCCTTCTCTTCACTACATTAGCCAAGCCCAGTTCCTGTAACCGTTCATCCTACGTTTTAGCCTCCAGTCCCCTAATCATCCTGGTTACTCTTCTCTATACTGGTCATTTGCATCCTTTTAGAGGGTCATTGAGGCCACTTGGAGTTTTATCTGTGTCCTCAGGGTCACCTGAATAGTACTTCTGGTTCCTATAGTCTACAATTTTTGCAGTTCTAGATTGCTTCTCTCCTTGATTAGTTTCCATCCAATCTTGTTCTAATCTAATCTTGAATCCATTGCTTCTTGTCCTGCCTTCAGGTGCTCTGGAGAATAACTTAACTCCTTCTTTCTTGTGGCAGCCCCTTGGATATTGAAACACTGCTATCATGTCACCCCTAGCCCTTCTCTTCATTAAACCAGACATACCAAATTCCATCTTTAACCTCAATTAATTACCACAGTATTTCCAACTATTTTCATATTGGTAAATGTTATTTTGTTCTTGTCCTTTTGGAGAAAATGTCACATGGACTTGTGACTGACCCTCTATTTTTTCTCCTTCTCACCCAAAGTGAAAAACTAAAATTAGTTAACTTTCACCTATATGGAAACAGGGGTGAACATTTGCATAATATGACAGCATGACGGAAGAAGTCATGAGGGCTCTTCCACCATCACTTGACTGCCTATTTTTACCAATTTATCTCCCCTTGTGCACCTGCCCGATTTAGAAGCCATCCTCTGGGGAGGAAACTCAACCTGTTGAAAATTAGAGGAGGAAAAGAAAACAGTGGCAGAATAAAAGATACACCTTCCAGCCATCTTTTTTCATGCAATGTGCAGAAAACCTCTAAACTCTTCATCATATATGAATTGTAGATCTTTATTTTTTGCTTTTATTTCATAAGTCATCGGAAGGGAGGGAGGGAGGAAAAGAAGGGAAGACAGAGAGGAGGGAGAAGGAAGAAAGTATAGGAAGGGAGGAATGGAGGAAGGAAGGATGGAGAAAACAAGGAAGGAAGGAAGGAAGGAAGGAAAAGCAAAGGAGGGAGGGAAGAAGGAAGGAGATACAAAAATTATAAACCTAGGATGAACATTTTCAGTTGATTTTCTGGCTGGCCATCTAGGATGCTAGAAAACTGCCACAATCCAACAACATTCCCCCTCTCAAATTGTATCTCTATCCTGTCTTGTGGCATTTAAAAAAAAAAAAACCCAAGATGCTAGGCAGCTTGGCTATTTTGTGGGTTGCAATGAGATGGTCCATTTTGTGAACTCGTTTCCATAGAGATGGCTACAGAGACATGCTGCCGTTGGTCCCAGCAGGCTTGCTTGCTTAGTTAGCCTTTCCAGAAGTTGGCTTGGTGGCAACCTGGGATGTCCCTCTTCCTCTGAGAGGTCAAGCCTCCTCATCTTTTGCTTTTGTATTTCCAGAAATTGCCAAGAAAGGATGTTGAACTTGTGCAATGGGGATAGGTTGCTTTAAGGGAGAGGTCTCCAAACTTGGCAACTTTAAGGCTTGTGGACTTCAAGTCCCAGAATTCTAGGCTGGCTGAAGAATTCTGGGACTTGAATTCCACAAATCTTAAAGTTGCCAAGTTTAGGGACTCCTGCTCTTTAAATTGGTGGTCCTCAACACCAATAAGACCAAGGAGCTTATAGTGGATTATAGAAGGAACAGATCAGACATCCAGCCCTTGCTTATCAATGGAGACCGAGTGGAGCAAGTGGCCAATTTTCAGTTTCTGAGTGTTACCCTAAAAGAGAACCTGACCTGGGGTGCCCACATTGCAGCCCTGATCAAAAGGGCCCAGCAGAGATTATACTACCTGACGCTTCTCAGGAAACAACAACTGAATGGAAAACTGCTGGTGACCTTCTACCGCTGCAGCATAGAGAGTACCTTAACTTACTGCACCTCTGGATGGTTTGCCAATTGCACAGGGGCAGATAGGACAGCACTCCAGAGGGTTAAGGTCATTGCCCAGAGGATCCTGGGTTGCCCTCTCCCCTCTTTGGAAGAGCTTTATAGCTCCCACTGCCTTAAGAAAGTTCAAAACATCCTCAAAGATCCACCTCATCCCGGGCTCTTTTTTTTTTTTTTTTTTAACTATTACCATCTGGCAGATGGTACAGAATAATAATAAAAACAAGGAAAAATAGGCTGAAAATCAGCTTCTATCCCAGGGCAGTAGCTCTTTTGAATTCTTCTGTATAGTGCAGTGTTGGGGGTTTTCGGTTCAATGTGTGGAGTGTGAAGGATGTGTGTTTGTGTTTATTTTCATGGTCATGATGTGCACTGAAGATGGTGTTTGATTTTGTTGTATGAGGTGCAAGGACATTGAAGTAAACTAAAAAAAAAAAATCCCTATCTGTGATCCTAGGAAAAGGTCTGTCTGGCCTTCTGGTTGATCTCTGGTCTTTCCAGCTCTTCATTTCCTATGTATTTAATACTATGGTTATTTAACTAGGGCAGACATCCTGTTTATGGCCATTCAGAGAAAGGACAACGTTAACCAAGCTCTTATTCTGAATATATAGGTAGTCCTCGACTTACAACAGTTCAAAAAAAAAAAAAAGTGACTGATGACCATTTTTGACACATCGCAGCATCCCCATGGTCACACGATCTACATTCGGATGCTTGGCAGCTGATTTACAGTTATGGCGGTTGCAATGTCCAGGGGTCACATGATCCCCTTTTGATGATCTTCAGACAAATGAAGTCAATGGGGAAGCCAGATTCACTTAACCGTGTTACTAATATGAGAGGAGAGAGAGGGAGGAGGGAGAGAGAGAGAGAGGAAGAAATGGGAGAGAGAAAGGAGAGGGGGGGGGGAAGAGAGAGGGTAGAGAGAAAGATGGAGGGGAGGGGGGGAGAGAAAGAGAGACTTTCAATATTTAAGGGGCTGCCACAGAGAGGAGGGGATCAACCTATTTTCCAAAGCACCTGAAGGCCAGACAAGGAATAATGAAACTGAACAAGGAGAGATTCAACCTGAAAATAAGGATAAATTTTCTGATAGTGAGAACCATCAACCCATGGAAGAGAAGTTGCCTTCAGAAGTTGTGGGAGCTTCATTTCTGGAGGCTTTCAAGAAGGGACTGCCAGAAATGGTGTAGCGTCTCCTGCTTGGGCAGAGGGTGGGACTAGATGACCTACAAAGTCCCTTCCAACTCTGATCATCTCTAGAGGATGCTCGCTTCTTGACCAGCTAATATTTCAAACTAGAAATTGAAATATGCTTACAAAGATAGTACAGTATAGTGTAAGAATGTAGTCTGGAGTAGATTTGAATTTGAAAGAACTCAATTCCTAAAGCTGTTTCCTACCTACTGCATAAGAATAGGGAAGTTATCTCTCCATTGATTATATACTAGTCCTCGATTTAGAACTGCAATTGGGATTGGGAATTCTGTCACTAAGCGATAACTAGGAACAGTTGGTAATTGTTTTATGATGGTTTTGTTAAAAGTCCACACTTCTGGTTTTCATAAGAATCACACCATCATGAGCAATGAGTTTGCTTAACGAACAGTATGTTCATTTTACAAACATTTTCACTGCAAAAAAAAAAAAGTTAATAAAATTGAATTGATCACATAAGGGGCCCAGTTTACAACCGACAGTAACTACAATAGGCAGGCTGAATTACAGTTGTAATTTGAGGACTGCCTGTAAAGCAGGAACAATCTACTGTTTTATTAAAGTACAATAGCACAATAATAGCTGTTGAACATAATTGCAAGCTGTGAAATTCCTCCAGCAAAATATACTTGGTTTAAATTTAAAACGTTTCTTGGTAACTTTTAATTTATGGAGTTGCAGTAAGCAAGACATGCAAAAATAATGAAGTTGATACTCATAACTGAAAAATAATTTTTTTTTTGGATTGATGTACTAAATTATCAGCTGTGTTTCAGCTACGCAAAATTCAGTCCCAAGCAAGGCGAAACAAGGATTAAGCTATTGTTTTCACTGTTTGGGGTGGGTGAGGCAAAATTTGCAAAGGAAACAATGGCCTTTAACATTTTCCATATCCAAGGCTAATGAGTGAAAATACTGGTTGTGTTGAATTTCTGGGGGAAAAAAACCAAAACAAAATCCTATTGTTTGTATTTGCATTCTGTTTCACACCTGTATTTTAGGAACAGATGGAAAGAGTTTGGAAAAAAACCACCCGGTTTTCTTTTGTATTTTCTGAAAAGATGGAATCAAACTTTCTTTGTTTCATTTGGTGTCTGTTTTATTTATTCAACAATGTGTATGTCTTGCTTCAACCAGTATTGATTCTGGGGGTGGTAGTACTTAATTAGACTTTTCCCTAACTTTGATATAAAGGAGAAAAAAAATGACTCCTTCTTCCCATTTATAATCTTAATGTCAATTTTTTTTATTCAGCTTTAACTTGAGTCAGCCTTTTCACTTTCCTTTCCCTTCTCTTTGTTAATCATTGAAAATTGGGCTCACATTCTTCTACAAACAAATATGTAATGTACCCATCAACTATTATCTATCTACTTTGCCTTTTACGTAGGTGCTGAAGTCTACAGGTGCTCAGAGATGGAAAAGGATATGGTCAGCAATTTCATAGTCATAGTATAGGTAACCCTCAGCTTAAAACAGTTCATTTAGTGACTGAAGTTATAGTGGCATTTGAAAAATGATTAAAAAATAATATTTATTTTAAAACAAATCCATCTTTCAGTTATACAGTGTGTCGATTGGGTACATATATCTTGTGCAAATTTTGTATACATTTCTTACTCAGATTACATTCATGTTAACAAGCTATTCAACCTTATATATCTTATCATTATAGCAACATCATTTAACTTCTTTATTTTCTAACCATTTAAAAAATAAATCCCATGTTCTATAATATTCTGCTTCTTCTTGTTCTTTATTTGCCAGTGTTAATCTACTCATTTCTGCACATTCCAATATTTTCATAATCACCTCCTCCTCTTATCGGAATTTTTTCATATTTCCAGTTTTGAGCAAATACAGTTCTAGCTGCTGTTAATATATATATATGATTAAATATGTTTTTTTATTATTATAATTTTCAGGTTAAAATCCCCCATAAAAATATCTCAGGTTTTAAATCTATATGTTGTTTTACCATCTTTGCCATGTATATGTATTTTTGTCCAATGTATTTTAGCTTCTGTACATGTCTACCACATATGATTGTATGTTCCAGGTGTCTGGTGACATTTCCAACATTTTGCTGATTTGTCTGTAAATATCTTTGCCAGTCTTGCCAGGGCAAAATGCCATCTGTAAAACATCTTATACAAATTTTCTTTACAAGCTGTTTGACATTGTTAATTTATTGCTTCTATCCCATAATTTCTGCCATTTATGCAACTCTATCCCATAACCAAAGTTTTCCCACTGGGCTATCATCGTCTCTTTCACTTGTTCTTCTAATTTTCACTCCTGATAAGCAACCATACAATTTCTTAATTATTCAAAGCGAATTATGACCCCTTTTCACACTTATGACCATCTCAGCATCCCCAAGGCCATGTGATTTGCATTTGAACGCTTGGGAACTGGTTGATATTTATGACAGTCGCAGTGTCCAGGGCAGTGGTGGGATTCAAATTATTTTATTACCGGTTCTGTGAGCGTGGCTTGGTGGGCATGGCACAGGAAAGATATTGTAAAATCTCCAGTCAGAGGTGGGATTTGTTGGTCAGAACCTCTGGTGCAGGGGATGATTTCCTTTTGCGACCTTCTGACAAGCCAATTTGATGGGGAAGCCAGATTCACTTAACAACGGTGTTACTGGTTTAACAACTGCAGCGGTTCACCTAAACAGAGGTGGTAAGAAAAAGCCGTAAAATGGCCCAAAACTCACTTAACAAATTTCTCACTTAGCAACATAAATGTTGGGCTCAACTGTGGTCATAAGTCGAGGACTAGTGGTAGTAATGGAAGCTATTGTATTAGTGTGCGAGTAAGAGGACATTTCTGGAAATCAGGGCAGATCCTCTTAGAAACATATTTTGGGAGGCCATTTTAAAAGCGTAAGGCTCCTTGGGGAAATCTCTGAACTTGGTTGTTTTCTGGAAGATGTTTCATTTCCCAACTTAGACCCAAAACACCTGCACGAAAACAGCCATGCCCAGAGAGCATCAAGTACCTCGAGCTACAAATATTATCTTCTACTGATATCCCAAGGTTCTGTGAGCCCCTTTTGTGATCTTCTGACAAGCAAGGTCAATGTGGATACAGATACAAGATTAACAGAGTTGGAAAAGACCTTGTAGGTCATCTAGCCCCACCCCCCCGCCCAAGCAGGAGACCCTACACCATTTCTGACAGAGGTCAGTCCAGTCTCTTCTTGAAAGCTTCCAGGGATGAAGCTCCCACAACTTCTGAAGGCAACTTCTGTTCCATTGGTAGATGGTTCTCACTGTCAGAAAATTCCTCCTTATTTCCAGGCTGAATCTCTCTCCTTGTTCAGTTTCCATCCATGATCAAAATTCAGACACTTGGCAATTGTCTCATACTTATGACGGTTGCAGTGTCCTGAGGTCACATGGTCCCCTTTTGCCACCTTCTGCCAAGCAAAGACCATGAGGAAGTCAGATTAATTTAACCACTGTGTTACAAACTTAACAGCTGCAGCTATTCACTTAACAGTGGCAGGAAAGATTGTAAAATGGGGCAAAGCTCACTTCACAAATGTCTCACTTAACAACAGAAATGTTGGTCTCAATTGTGGTTGTAAGTCAACAACTTCCTGTATATGCCAGTTCCCCAAGAGGAAAATAAGGGGGGAAAAATTCTGCCTCTGCCTGCCAGCATCCAGTGGTATTCATCTGGCTAGCGTCCTGTCAGGATGTGAGAGAATTGAGGGTTATTTGAAAAGTGAAACAGTATTTTCTGGGTGAGCAAGAAGGAGACAGCAATTCCGATTGTAGGCTGAAACACTCACTTTGTTTGTGGCTGCTCAAACTCTAACCCTTGACCTGTAGGAAGATCTATCTGTTCTTACATCCAGTTTGCACAGTGGAATGAAACCACTTCCTCTCTTCTTGAGTCAGTGTTTTATCGAAAGAACGCACACTAGTTGTGTTTCAAATAAAGTTGACCTTTTTTATGTCTTCCTTTCTGTTCCATGTAATGCAATTATGTTAATAAAACCTAGCGTGAGGAAGCATTTTTGAACATTTTCAGACAAAATGCAGGGGTGGCCTTTAGAATTCCTTTTCTAAGAATGGGCATGTGGTTGAGACTGCCTTCAAAACACTTTTGGAAATAAACCTGATGTTTGAACTTGGTGCTCTGCTTATGTCATGTTAACTTCCCTTTCATTTTTTTTTAATGGGGAACACTCCCATCCCCAAACCTTTGAAAAACGCAACGTGGATAAAGCCGGTGCCCCCCTTGGCCACTGTCAGGCCAAGGATAATTTTGAAGAGCAAAATGCTCACAGAAGCACCAGTCTTACAGAGATCATTTCAGTACTGATGACTTCAAACAACTTCTTTAGAAATTTATGAAGAGCTGTTCCAAATGAAAGCAAGATTATCTGAATATAATTTACTCAAATGAGAAGATTTTTGGTCAAATATGAACGAACATGTATGTTGAATAGATAGATAGATAGATAGATAGATAGATAGATAGATAGATAGATA
>BLBF01000045.1:17792637-17806157 GCA_015471245.1 Laticauda colubrina
TAGATAGATAGATAGATAGATAGATAGATAGATAGATAGATAGATAGATATTCAACATCATGACTGTGTATTCAGGATCATATATTCAGCATCATAACTTATATGTATATATAACAGCTCTGAAATGAATTGTCAGCCATAAATAGAATTCAGATGTGTTTTAACATCTGTTTTAATGTAATCTTATACATCTTCCAATTAGCCAAACCAATTTATCATTTTAGCATATCTTTTAGGATCATCAGAACATTTTTTAAAATTCTTGGGATGAAATGTCTTCTATAGATGGAAATGTTTGCTGTAATACAAATATTCATGTATATTTAATCCCTAAGCGGGCAAAATAAAGAGTTTGGAAATAGATGTAAATGTTTTCAAGAAAATCTTGGACAACCATTGTCTAGAATGGAATAAGGATTTCTTCCATGGGCAGGGAATTGACTAGAAGACCAACTATGTGAGTGCTATGGTTTGCTTCAGTGATGAAGTGCCACCTCTTTTAATTTCATTTAGCCAGGTTGTATCTTCAGCCTTTCTTCTCAACAGATAATCAGAGTTGGAAGGGACCTTCTTGTGCTGTGACCTTTCTGTCCTTGTTGGAGTAGCAGTTGCTGCCATCTGTTAGTGGAGGAAAAGCTCTTTTGTGTTCTGTAAAGTTTTTTTTTTTTTTTTGAGGTGTAGAATAGGTGGTGAATGAGAAGGAGCTTCCTGATTGATTGGAGCAGGGCTGCAGCCAAAGGATTTTCTGTGGTCCACCTGATGCTTTTGGAAAAGTGCAATGATAGACATCCCTGACAGTCTGGGTCACATCAAACATAGGGTTCACCCTTGCAAAGTAGTCCAGACAAGAAGCACAGCCAAACGTGCTAGCCTTAAATCTATAGTAAAGTTATATTAACAGAATTTTGCAAGACTAAAGGTACATCTCTACCCCCTCGCCTTTACTGTCCAAGAAACTAGGGGAGGTCTCCTGCGATGTTTGCCATTCCTTCTATGGACTCACCTGACCATTGAGCTAGTCTTTGACTTACGACCACAGTTGGGACCAGAATCTCTGTTGCTACTATCTACTCTGAAGTTCTTCCTCCTGTTTCCCAGGATCATTCCCATACATGTAGTGTCTTACTTATTACTTATCTACCAGTACTTACTTATTAAGTTAATTTTTACACCCACGCATCCACCTGAGAAACTCTGGGCAGCAAATTGAGATTAAGAACAAAACTTAGATGTACATGTCAACTCATAAAATATTTCTATGGTCTTTTTAGAGTTGCCAACAGAAAAGGAGAGGGGAAAGGGGTTTGAAAGAGCAGTGCGGCAGCTTGGAAATTGAAAGTGCATCCCATCAATAGTTTTCAAAGATAGTAGCTAAGTGACTGAAGTTTCTGCCCCACAAAATTCTAACTGGAGAGCATGATTGATGACTCTTGGCTATGGATGTGTCTCATTGTAGAATATGAATTACAATACACCCAGGGGGTGGGAGGAAGAAAACCAGGGTCAAGGGTAAAAATGAATTATGTGTCTCAGAGTCGGCTACACCCAGGCAGTGCCAGCATGTTAACTCTCAATAAATCCTTTTGAAGTTTTGGAAGTTTGGGTTGAGACTCATTATTTAATTGGGGTAACTGCCGGAATCTGACAGTACAAACAGTTAAAAAACTAGGTAGCCTCTTAAGAACTCTCCATGGTAGGCTCATTCACAACCACACCAGAGCCCCATTAAAATCTAAATGTTTACCCCTTTTCAGAAAATCAGCAGGAATGGGGTGGTCTTTATCTGGGGGATGAGGGATGTCAAAACAAAAGAAATGAGGATGCGGTTTGAATCAATTTGATGGCGGTTTAGTGGTCCTAGGAAAGTGTTATGGCCCGCCAGCGGCTAGTGGATCTGGCAGCAGAGTCAGACAAGGAGGAGGTTAGGGAGGAACATGGGCAAGTTGTGGAGGCTGAGGAAGGCTTGGATGAGGGCTCTGCATCGGAGGCAGAGATGGGGCCAGGGCTGTCCGACAGTTATCATCTGCCTTCAGAGTCAGAGTTCAGTGGGGCAGAAGAACAGCTGGAGCCTGTTCCTGATGTGCACATGCGCAGAGATGCCAGGAGAAGGGAACAGTTAAAGGACAAGGGCTGATAGGGAGTAAAGGCACAGGTGGACAGTGAATGCCCCCTTCCATAGGGATTAAAAGAGGAGCAAAAGGGGAGGGGGCTTCTGCAGGAACAATTTGTTCGTTGCAGCAGTGTGAAGATGTGCCTGTGCATCTCAGTGACTCTGTGCCAAGTCCTTCCTTGTCAGCACTGCATTTGAAAATATTTACTTGGCAGCTCTCTAAGCTAGATAACTTCTGTGCTCCTAGTTACACCCTTGAAAGACTGTTTGCCAGGCCTTTGGCTGAACACGAATGCAAGAAATTCACCTTCGTTTCATAAAAGGGGTTTTACGGGGACAAAGAGTCTGCTTAGTGCTTTTTGGGGAAGCCGAGGTCAGAACAGAAGGTGCGCTGAATTGCAAGCACAAAAATTGACCTTTATATACATATGTAAAATTGTACTTGCATCCTGGTGACCAAGGGAGAAATACAATCAATTAACCTGCTCTATTTTTTGTTGGTTTGATGGCAATGTTTTTGGGCTGTTGTTCAACACCAACCTGAAATGAGTTTCCTATAGCAGTTTTACCCAAGAGTCTGATTATAAAATAGGATTCAGTAGCTGTCCTGCAGAAAGGGGCTAATGCTGAAATAACCTTGACATTTTTAGATGTTTTTCAATCTTTTTTTCTTCTTTTTCAGTGGATTTAACGGAAATCAAGGAAATCAGACCAGGAAAAAATGCAAAGGATTTTGAGCGTGGAAAAGGTGCACGTCAGAAAGAGGAGCATTGTTTCACCATTTTTTATGGCACTCAGTTTGTTCTCAACACTTTAAGTCTTGCAGGTAAAGCCTCTGAATCTCTCTTTTTAAAATCTGGGATTGCGATGTTACTCCTTCCAAATGCTCGTTGACATCTTCTTAATATTTATTCCCAACTGCAAATATTTTTTTTAAGGGAGATTGGCGTTGCCTGTCAGGATAACAAATAAATCGAATGAATTTATTTTGGAAAGGTGCAAAGATAGACATCCCTGAAACTCTGGGTCACATCGAACATAGAGTCAGCCTTGCAAGGTAGTCCAGACAAGACGCACAGCTGGATGAACTAGCCTTAAATCTATAGTAAAGTTAGGTAAAGCTAAAGGTTCCCCTTGCACATATGTGCTAGTTGTTTCTGGCTCTAGAGGGCAGTACTCATCTCTGTTACAAAGCTAAAGAGCCAGTGCTGTCTGAAGATGTCTCTGTGGTCATGTGGCCAGCATGACTAAATGCCTTCAAAGGTGCATGGAACGCTGTGACCTTCCCACCCAAGGGGTCCCTATTTTTCTACTTGCATTTTTACATGATTTCAAACTGCTAGGTTGGCAGAAGCTGGGACAAGTAATGGGAGCTCACTCCATTACACAGCGCTAGGGATTTGAACCGCCAAACTGCCAACCTTTCTGATCAACAAGCTGAGCATCTTAGCCAATGAGCCACCGTGTCCCTAAAATCTACAGTAAGGTTACATTAACAGAATTTTGCAAGTCGGAAGGTACATATCTCTGCTTCCCTCACCTTTCCAGTCCAAGAAATTAGGGAAGATCTGTCCTGAGATGTTTGCCATTCCTTCTGTAGTCTCACCTGACCATTGAGCTAGTCTTTGACTTACGACCACAGTTGGGACCAGAATCTCTGTTGCTAAGTAAAAAAAATCAGGCATTTGTCAAGTATGTCACCCCAAATTTTGTCACCTTTTTCTTGCCATGGTAGTTAAGTGGACCGTTACAGTTGTTCAATGAATCATACAAATCCGGCTCCCTGCCCCATAACTTGGCTTGTTGGAAGCCAGCTAGGAAGGTTGCATACAGCGATCACATAACCCTGATATAGGGCTACCTCTATTGGGAAGAGCCAGAAAGAAGATAGGATATTTGTCTGTAGTTAGCGATGCAGGATTATAAGTGTTTGTGCATCTCTGTTGTTGCATCCTCTAAAACAAGGGTTTCCAACCTTGGCAACTTTAAGTCTTGTGGACTTCAACTCCCAGAATTCCTCAGCCAGCTTTGCTAGCTAAGGAATTCTGGGAGTTGAAGTCCACATGTCTTAAAGTTGCCAAGGTTGGAGACCCCTGCTCTAAAGCAATGTTTGCCAATGGCGGTTTGTTTAATGCAGTGTTTTTCATTTTAAGATGTGTGAATTTCAACTTCCAGAATTAGAATTAGAATTAGAATTAGAATAGAGCTGGAAGGGACCTTGGAGGTCTTCTAGTCCAGCCCCCTGCTCAAGCAAGAGAACCTATACTATTGCAGACAAGTGGCTGTCCAGTCTCTTCTTAAAGACCTCCAGTGATGAAGCACCTACAATGTCTGAAGGCAAGCTGTTGCAATGGTTAATTTGGAAGTTTCTCCTTAATTCCAGGTTGCTCCTCTCCTTGATTATTTTCCATCCATCATTTCTTGTCTCTCTTTTCTTGTCTCTCTAACTTTGGTTAGTTTCCAACCATTATTTCTTGTCCTGCCCTCTGGTGCTTTGGAGAATAATTTGACCCCCTCTTCTTTTGGGGCAGCCCTCCAAATACTGAAATAATGCTATCATATCGCCCCTAATTCTTCTTTTCTTTAGACTAGCCAGACCCAAATCCTGCAGGCAATCTTTATATGGTTTAGTTTCTGGGAATTGATGTCCACATATCTTAAAAAGGCCGAGTTTGAAAAAAAAATAACATGCTTCAAAAGTTTAAAGCAGCGCATCCTCCAACCTTTTTGGGCTCCAGGGACTGGTTCTGTGGGAGAGAGTTTTTCCATGGACCGGAGGGAGCATGGTTTCGCGTGCTGCATGCATCTTGCAGACGGGGCATCGCTTGTTTACGTGGCCCAGTCTGCTGTAGATCAGTGCCAAATCCACAAACGTGGGGGTTGGGGACCCCTGGTTTAAAGTATCTTTAAAAAAAAATAAAAATCAAGGAATTCCTTTCAGACATTTTGCTTTCCTTTATAGAAGTATGCAATTTATTCTTGGAGGTCTTGAAGCTGTGTGGTGGGATAACAGATGTTTCTCATTCTTTTTTTTTTTCCTTTCAACATCAAGTTTCTTAATTTGCATCTTTACATTTCCTTTCCATGGCAGCTGACTCAAAGGAAGAGGCTGACAAATGGCTTTGCGGGTTGAATATTTTGTATCAGGAAGCTATAAACGCCGGCACGCCAGCAATTACCGAGAGGTATGTGGTAGAGCTGTTTTGTATTTATATATAGTAACAGAATAACAAAACAACAGAGTTGGACCTTAAAGGTCTTCTAGTCCACCCCCTGCTCAAGCAGGAGACCCTGTACCATACCAGACAAGTGGCTATCTAGTCTCTTTTTAGAAGTCTCCAGTGATGGAGCTTCTGGAGGCAAGCTGTTCCATCCATTGTTTTTTTTTTCTTGCCTTCTAGTGCTTTGGAAAAGAGCTTGACCTCCTCTTTTTTGCAGCAGTCCTTCAAATATTAGAACTTTGCTATCAAGTCACTCCTAGTCCTTCTTTCCATTAAACTAGACAAACCCAATTATGTACACTATACATACACAAATCATGTTACTGTTCAGTCGAGGTTGTTGACTTATGAATCACTTTAACTCAGTTTGCTGATGGATCTGAAGTATCAGTCTTAAATTCAGTCTTAAATTCACACCTCTCACACCCTCCTCTTCCTCCTTCCCCTCCTTCTCCTTCTCCATCCCCCTTCTTCTTCTTCCTGGACTGATTGTACATAGATAATGCTAACATGCTGTTGATGATATGTCAATCTTAGCTCCATGCTGAAAGGGAGCAGAATGGTCTCCTTACTCATAAACCAGAAATGTTTCACATCCATATCCATAATTCATACTGTTTAATGCCAAAAATGTTAGATAGGCTCTTCAGAATCTGTCCCACGGTCACAGAAAAAGCTAAACAGACATTTTGGTGCTGCTTGCACTTCATCAAAAGTTATGTGTTGAAACAGGAGCATTCATGAATATTTTGATATTTTTCATGTGTCGAAATTACAACACATCATTAAGTCCGGTCTTCTGTTTACAAAACTAACCCTGGCTGTATTTTATTGACTCTTTAAAGCTGGCTGAGGAAGCTGATTTACTCGGTGGATCAATCCAGAAGGAACAGGTAGTCATTCATTTCAGCTTCTAAAGCTATGCTGTTTTCCCCCCAACATTATGTATTTTTGTTGTAATGAAGTCATTTTTTAAAAAAAGCCATTTAAACCCCATGTGACCAGGTCTATATTTGCTTTTCAATAAATCCTTCACTTTTTGTCTTCCAAGAGTTTGTGATAGGAAAAGTTTGGTTGGGTCAGGAGGAGTTTCTGTATTGGTTCAAAAAATGGATCAGGATTTTTTCCTCTCTGCTCCTTTGATTTAAAAAGTGCATTAAATATAGATGAGGCAAATGAAGTCTGAGTAAATATTGGGAACCCGATGATAATTTTAATTTCCACAATTAACTAGAGCTTGTCAGGAGCTTTGGTGTTCAACTGAGGTAGACTAGACTAGACTAGACTAGACTAGACTAGACTAGACTGTAGAGGAGAATATAGAATAGAATAGAATGGAATGGAATAGAATAAAGTAGAGTGAAGGTAGAGTAGAATAAGGGTAGAGTAGAGTGGACTGGAATAGAGTAGAGTAGAGTAGTGTAGAGTAAAGTAGAATAGATAGAATGGAACAGAATAGAATGTAGAGTAAAATAAGAGTAGAATAGAACAGAGTAGAATAGAATAGAATAGAATAGAACAGAACAGAACAGAACAGAACAGAATAGAATAGAATAGAATGTAGAGGAGAATATAGAATAGAATGGAATGGAATAGAGTAAAGTAGAGTAGAGTAGAGTAAGGGTAGAGTAGAGTGGAATAGAATAGAATAGAATAGAATAGAATATGGAATGGAATGGAATGGAATGGAATAGAATGGAATGGAATGGAATAGTTGGAAGGGACCTTGGAGATCTTCTAGTCCAACCCCCTTCTTAGGCAGGAAACCCTACACCAATTCAGACAAATGGTTATCCATTCTCTTCTTCAAAACGTCCAGTATTGGAGCATTCACAACTCCTGGAGGCAAGTTGTTCCAGAATCTCAACTTTGAAGCAGGATTGGAATAAATCATAGAATCATAGAAAGGTTTGGAGATCTTCTAATCCAGCCTGCTCAAGTCAGGAGTCCTTATTCCACCCTGGACTTCTTTGTGGCTGTCATTCAGTGAACACTGTGGTCTTTAAGGGAATCCATATACTGCAGTTTTGCTAGAAACCAGATTTAAGTGCTGGATTTTCAGCAGAACTATTTTAAAACATGACCACGTGATTCTGGGACATCAGAAACAGCGGTTAATACAGCAGTGTTGCCCATTTTCTGAACTGCGATCATATCATTGTGGAAGTGGGGTAAACTGTCAGAAATTCGGATCTAGGTCATAAGTCCTCTTTTTCAGGTAGGTTGTAACTTTGACCTGTCACTAAATAACCAATTATATGCCACTGTATTCTTCAGTGGCGTATTACTGTTGATTTCTGCAGACTAATTTTGTAAAACTGAAAACTCCTTCCTATAGAAAGTTTCTGTTTACCATGTAGGATTTAGTCCCCAAAGACCTCGTTTTATGTGTACTTCTTACTCGGTTCGGTACAGTTCGTTGTCACTCTCTCTGCCTTCCAGTCCCAGAACACCTAAAGGTAAATTTTGATTGTGACAGGCAGGTTGGAAGTTTATGGAGATTCTCAACCATCCAGGCCATGGTAGATAGAAGATAGAATTCTTTATTGGCCAAGTGTGATTGGACACACAAAGAATTTGTCTTGGTGCAAATGCTCTCAGTGTACATAAAGAGAAAAGATACATTCGTCAAGAGTCGAGAATCATAAAGTACGACACTTAGTGATAGTCACAGGGTACAATAAGCAATCAAATCATAATAGGAAACAGTCCATATAAATTGTAAGGATACAAACGACAAAGTTACAGTCATACAGTCACAAGTGGGAAGGGATGGGTGATAGGAATGATAAGAAGATTAAAAGTAATAGTAGTGCAGACTTTATAAAGAAATGTTGAGGGAATTAGTTGTTTAGCAGAATGATGGAGTTCAGGGGAAAAACTGGTCTTGTATCTCGTTGTTCTGGTGTGCAAGGCTCTATAGCATTCGTTTTGAGGAAAGGAGTTGAAACAGTTTATGTCCAGGATGTGAGGGGTCTGTAAATATTTTCACAGCCCTCTTTTTGACTCCTGCAGTATACAGGTCCTCAATTGAAGGCAGGTGGGTAGCAACTTTTTTTTGTGCAGTCCTAATTATCCTCTGAAGTCTGTTTTCTGTCCTGTTGGGTTGCAGAACCAAACCCAACAGTTATAGAGGTGCAGATGACAGACTCCATCATTCCTCTGTAGAACTGGATCAGCAGCTCCTTTTGGGCAGTTTGAGCTTCCTGAGTTGGTGCAGAAAGAACATTCTTTGTTGTGCTTTTTTGATGATGTTTTTGATGTTAGTTGTCCATTTTAGGTTGTCCCAAAGATGCTTTTTCTCCACCAGGCAACTAGACTTTGTGAATTTTGAACTGAAGAAGCCTTTTGGATGAGAAGCGAGATGTTAAGGGGAAAAAAAAAAAAGGCCAAGAAAGTCCAATTGCCTTTTGTTAAAAGCACCTTCGAGACAAGCTGGTTGCATGTTACAAGAAACAACCCTTGTGCAAATGGACATCGGTGCTGGGTGATTGTGCATCAAGTCATAAGATGCCAAACATCCCCAGGAACTGAACTGGTGTGACCTAGATTGAGTTTTGAGTCTCAGGAGAAGCCTGAAAGGCTCAGCCCATCCTGTTATTTGATCCCAGCCCACAACACCAAGCTGGCACTTTTGTTTAAACAAGAAACAACACAATAAAGAAAGAGTGTGATGAATGAGGGGGCAGCAGAACTTCTGCTGCTATGCTAAATGTACCTCATTATGACCTTGGCTGCCTCTTGATTGTATTCATAATACCAAACGGTAACACAGCTGGTGTTATCCCCAAGGTTAGGGAAGTGAATTCATTTCTGCCTCTAACTTTCCAAACAGGATAATTATTTTGCATTTTGTGGAAAATTTGGGAATATTTGCTTCTGAGTGATTCTTTTTTTTTTTTGAAAATATTTTGAACAAGCAATTGGTCCAAAGTTATTTTTTTGTGGTATGCTTCCAAGATGGAAAAAAAAATGAGTCAACTGAATAGCCAGCGATTGTTTTCCTTCTAAAATATGGCCTCATATAATGAAAAGACAGTTTATCAAGGTAGACACTGACAACGAGTGAATTAATGAAATGTACCTTTCCTGCATATTAGAGTGCACTTCATCATTTCTATTAAATTTAGTAACTGTCTGAGTTCAAGGTAGCACCTGTCATTTCTCCCTGCACAGGCTGTGCAACGTGAAGATAATGTGGTAATTCAGCATGGCCTTTAGACTTTATGATGCTTTCCTGGTGTCATTCCTTCACAGGGTAAGAGCCAGACTGTGAGATCAGAAAAGCAGACGACTGTCTCATAAAATCAAAACTTTCATTTAAGTAGGAATTTTTCCATAAATTGTTTTTTCTGGCCCTTACTGCTGCTTTACTATGGCAGGTGGGAGTCAGCACTGCTTCTGACCAGCATTATAATAAACCTCTGAGCTGGGTTTCACTGCTGTTGTGCTTTGCTGTTTTTAAATCATGCCTGTTCTATGCTGTTCTTTTGTGTTATCTGGTTTGGTCCTAAAGCAAATTTAGTCACTCAGGGCCATCAGCAGAAGGCTATCTTCTGATGGTTTTCCATTCTGAAAGTCTGAGAGGTGGTAAGAGAGTCCAGAGATATTTCACGAGAAGAGTTCTCCACTCCTCTACTCGTAGCAGAATACCTTATGCCACCAGACTTGAAATTTTAGACCTAGGCAACCTAGAACTATGCTGCCTTCTGTCCGATCTCAGCATAGTACATAAAATTAACTATTGCAATGTCATACCTGTCAATGATTATTTCAGTTTCTACCACAACAATACATAAGTACACAATGGATACAAATGTAAGGTAAACCGCACCAAACTCGACTGCAGGAAATTCGACTCCAACAACAGAGTGGTCAATGCCTGGAATACTCTACCTGATTCTGTGGCTTCTTCCCCAAATCCTAAAAACTTTAACCTTGGACTGTCTACTGTTGACCTCACCCCATTCCTAAGAGGTCTGTAAAAGGGTGTGCAACAGCGTGCCTACCATCCCAGTCCTAATTTCTCCTGTTATTTGTACCCATTTCATGTAATCATAATCATGTTCTAATTATATGTGTTATCTAATAGCAATAGTACTTAGCAATAGCACTTAGACTTATATACCACTTTATAGTGCTTTACAGCCCTCTGTAAAAAAAAGCGATTTACAGAGTCAGCCTCTTGCCCCCAATAGTCCTTATTTTATCCACCTTGGAAGGATGGAAGGCTGAGTCAACCTTGAGCCGGTGAGAATTGAACTGCTGGCAGTTGGCAGAATTAACCTGCAATACTACATTCTAACCACTGTGCATCATGGATAGATGGATGGATGGATAAAAGGAACAGCAATAGCACTAATACTTACACTTATATGCTGCTTCACAGTGCTTTTCAGCCCTCTCTAAGCAGTTTACAGAGTCAGCCTCTTACCCCCAACAATCTGGGTCCTCCTTTTACCCACCTTGGAAGGATGGAAGTCTGAGTCAACCTTGAGCCCGGTGAGATTCGATCTGCCAAATTTCAGGCAGACGGCAGTCATCAGAACCAGTCTGCAGTGCTGCACTCTAACCACTGCTCCACCAAGCCAGTGACAAATAAATAATAAATAATAAAATAATAAATATCATCAGTTTAGAAGGGAGTCAGGTTTGCTCTCTACAAGAAATCTAGGAATCACCAAGAACACTCCCACCAACACTGATAAGGCAAGCCACTAGGATATAAACAGAGCAAACCCCATGCCCTTCTAGTACTGAAGATGTTACCTAGTTGGGTAATGTAATTTTTTCAAGGAAACAACTGAGCTCAGAGAGCACTAAAGACCCCCCACAATTCAACGCCAGTTTCTCTTCTGCTGCATTCTCTTCTGTTGGAGATTATATTTTTGGTATATTTCTCTATGTCTCTATTTCTAACTCCTATCTCAAAGCCCTTCAGCTTCCTAAGATTTTGTTAGTATCCTTTCACAGCTAGAAAGGGACCTCCTTTCACAGCTAGTCCCACAGCTAGAGTTGGGATGGACAAACAAGTTGTTGAATAAAGAAGGTTGAATAAATCTAAAAGAGTGTACTTGGTATTTATTCTTTTCTCTTAATTTCAGCATCAGCCTCAGAGAGTTGAAAACGATACTCCCGTCCGTCAACTTCAAAGTGAACAGTGTGAAGTACTTGAAAGATAAGTTTTCGGTGAGCGTTGGCTTAAGCTACGTACATGTCCTGCAGTTTACCTGTTACCGTATATTTTATGTTGTTCCAGAAAAATCAATCTTTGAGGTTTCATTTGAGAACAGGTATTTTCTTCTTCTTGGGTTGTTGTTAATCAGGGGTCCCCTGGTCCATGGACTACCAGAAACCAGGCCAAGCAAACAAGCGAAGCCCCATCTGTGGGATGCATGTAGCATGCACAATTATGTCCCCTCTGGTCCATGGAAAACCTTTCTCCATGGAACCAGCCAGTGGTGGGATTCAAATTTTTTTACTACTGGTTCTTTGGGCGTGGCTTGGGCATGGCTTGGCTTGTTGGGCGTGGCTTGTTGGCCATGGCAGGGGAAGGTTACTGCAAAACCCCCATTCCCTTCCCACCCCACTAACCTGCTTTCCAGCTCTGTTCTCCTATGCAAGGCAATGAGACCCAGCCGATGAGTTGGGACTCAATGGGAGGCAGAGAATAGATGGGGCCAGTCAGAGGTGGTATTTGCCGGTTCTCCAAACTACTCGAAATTTCTGCTATTGGTTCAGAACTGGCCAGAACTGGCTGAATACCACCTCTGGAACCAATCCCTGGTGCCCAAAAGGCTGGAGGCTACTGCTGGTTTAAACCTTTGGGGTCCCTGGTGGCCAAAAGTTTGGGTGGCCACAGTTGTTAATAACAATGGGTGGGAGCCCTCATCTCACTTTGCTGTCCAGTGGGCATGCGGAAGGTGTGTTAATTCAGTTTTTCAGTATGCACACCCCATTCGTCCAGAGCAGGGATGGTATTTAGATGGTTTTGACCAGGAGGGAAATTTTGATTGGTTCTGCCCACCCACCAGCCCCCTTTGGCCTCTACTTCCCAGCGATTTGCCTTCTTTCAGCAAACAGCAAACAGCCTGTTTCCGTTTCAGCTTCAGCTTCAGCACATCCTGATTAGCACAAGCAGCTGATTGTCGGTTGGATCGGCCTCCCAACCACCAGCTGTTTCAGGCTGCAGGGATTGCCATCATCTATTGCCGCCTCCGCATGCCCCATTTTCTGCCTCCGCGCACCCAACTTCTTCTTAAAAATCTTTAAAATCTCCAGTGATGGAGCACCCACAACTTCCGAAGGCAATAGCTTCATCTCTGTAATCTTAGTGCAGAACTGTCTTTCTGCTAAATTAGAGGGTACTATCTGCCTTTCCTCTAGCCTGGGACAGGATAAATGGCTTTGGGGTAAGTGTAGCTTTGGGGAAAACCTAAATGCTGCCTCCTTACTTATGGTTGTCTCATACATATTTTTCACTGCAGGAAATAAAAGCTGCTAAAGAAGAACTTAGCTTTGAGCAATTTCATCTTTTCTACAAGAAGATTATGTTTGAGCAACAGAAATCGGTAAACATTCTGCTCTTATCTTACTTCCTCTTCATATGCAGAGTGTCGTTCTGTGTTGTAACTAGAATGTAGTAATTAGTACATGTGTTTTCAGTCTTATATTTAATTCAAGCATGGTACCAAACTTCCTTACTTTTAATTGAGTAGATTTAGAACTGTAAGAGACTATTCTCTTGTATACATGTGTGTGTGGGCCTGTGTATGTATGCAGGGGTGGGCTGCTGGGGGTTCGGAGGGTTTCTATAGACCTTTAGCTATCCCACTCCTGGCTGGCCCCGCCCACCCCACTCTGCTCCTCCCAGGCGTGCCCATGCAGCCCATTTTGGATGCAGGTAAGTGCAGGTGCAAATAAAGGCTCAGGGAGGGTGAAAAACGGGCCTCCCAGAAGTTCAGGAAGGCCAGAAATGGCCCCGCTTCTGATTTCCAGAGAGCCTCCATAGTCTGGGGAGGCCATTTTCACCCTCCCGGAGGCTCAAGAAAAGCCTCCGGAGCCAAGGGAAGGAAAAAAACGCCCCTCCCACCGTGATGCATGAGGCCGACTAAGCCACACCCTCCATGGCCACGCCCACCCAGCAACCGGGCCAATAACCCGTTGCTAAATTTTTGAAGCCAACCCTG
>BLBF01000045.1:17806167-17817044 GCA_015471245.1 Laticauda colubrina
GTAAGACTCTAGTATATATACATACATACAGGAGTGGACTTCAAAAAAGACTTTTATATATATAGTTTTATATATATAGATGTAAAGATACATATATAGATACATCTGTAAGTCTATTATACATACATATATATGTATGTGTGTTTATATATATGTATGTATGTGTCTGTGTTTGAACACAAATTTATATATATAAATTTGAGTAGGTTGGCAGAAAATGTAAGAAGAAGCATGTTTTCCAAAATAGGACAGAAATGAAAAAAAATATTTTGATGATTTTCAGTTGTTTAACCAACCTTTTTTTTTCTCTGGACAGTAACTGTTCTATGCAGAAGAAAATTATTTGTTCGTTATTTGTCATTTTTCTCTTTCCAGGTTCTGGATGAATTCAAAAAGGATTCGACTATGTTCCTCTTAGGGTGAGAAGCAATTTTATTCACATCTGTATGTAAAGTGTTTTGATCAAAATCTTAATTGTAATTACATTGTGTCTTCCGTTTATCACAGTAGAGTAACTAATGAAGCAAATTTGACTATGTGTATTATTTTATGCAAGGGATCTTGGCTTAGTAAACTACACTGTGAGCAAATGTCCTCCTTGTACCTACCCATATTGGTATAATTTACATGAACCCAGGGTTATGGTTTATCGAAACCAAACAAACCACGATCTGTAAAGGAATGTTTAAGTCAAGAGCTAAAGAGTTAAGTTAAATTGAGCAAAATAGCAGCACCTAATTCTGTGGCACAAAGTTTAGACACAGCTTTTAAATCTTGGATCTAATTATTCATTTACTATATAAAAAAGATGAGGAAAAGCCAGGTGTTTCCATTCTGTTTCTTCATACAGTCATCTGATAAATCCAGATTATGATTTAGGATTATGTGGAAACGCGATGACAGTCAGATTCCCAGGTAGTCCTTGACTTATGACCACCATTGGGATCACTATAACTGTCATAAATGCAGATTGTCCTTGATTTACAACAATTTAGTGACCGAAGTTACAATGGCACTGCAAAACATGACTTACAACCATTTTTCACACTTTTGACCGTTGCACGTGGTTTATATTTGGATGCTTGGCCACTGAGTCATATTTACAATGGTCACAGTGTCCCGGAGTCACGTGATCCCCTTTCATGGCCTTCTGACAAGCAAAGCCGATGGGAAAGCCGAATTCACTCAACAACCGGGGTTACTAACATGTACAACTGCACCAACTTCTCTTAACAAATCTGGCAAGAAAAGTCATGAAATGAGGACAAAACTTGCCAAACAAATTTCCCACTTAGCAACATCAGTTCTGGATTGGTTGTAAATCAAGGATTTACCTGTAGGTACCAGTTGGAAAGCACCCGCATTTTGATCGCAAGGCTGTGGGAATGCTGTGATAGGCATCGACTAGTTGTAGGTTACTTTTTTTCAGTACTGCTGTAACTTACAACTGATTCCTATGTGTGATGACCCAAAGGGGTGTGGCACAAAGGCAACACAGTCAGATAATCAGTAGGGGTCCCTTTATTAGCTCCAACTTTTCCCCCAGTGTCCTGGTTAGTTTCTGGCTGGAGAAAAACTCTCCCAGGAACAGCCTTTGGCTGCAGAGAATCAGGTCCAAAACATGGTCAACAAAAACTATATACCTAACTGTATCACCCTGCTACCAATGGAAATTGGGTTCCTGCATTTAGTTGTGGTTGTTCTACTGCCATCTCTATGGCTCCATCCTGTGAAAAGAGACAACAACTTCAAAGAATCACTGTGCTTCCAAACCCCTGATCTGAATTTTTTTTCCAAAGTGTTGCACAGCCCTCCTTTTATCGTGTTATTTAAAATTCAGGAAATGAAACATTTGTGTCCTCGGATGCTATAATCGTTTGCTGCTCTCTTATCTTCCTTTCCCATCCAGTGTTTTCATGAAAATCTTTCCCATTTTTTCAACTGGTATTGCTCTAACAATTTTTCTCTCCAACATACCGAACAGTTTGGGAGGGGAAAAAAAATAGCAATTAAGGAAGCGTGTTCCAGAAGAAGATAGTTACTTTTAAATGATGTTAATCAAATCCTTTTTTTCAAAAAATTGGAACCAATGATTGTTCAGATCTCAGCCTGCTGCAGTTTTGGTTAAAAACAATGCTTCTCTTGTTTACCAAGCCTCAGCTGCACCTTGGTGAGAATACATACTGAATATTTTTCCCTCCCGTCAAGTTGCTTTAACTTTTTTTGCCGCAGAAACACAGATCGGCCGGATGCCTCGGCAGTACATTTGCACGATTTTCAGAGATTTCTGCTACACGAACAGCAGGTGCGAAGATCCTAATGCTCTTGTTTTTCAACATACATGTATGTATGGCATCATGGTTAAATATGATAGGATCCGTTGTTTGGATCCATGGCAGAGCAAAAAAGTCATGGTTAGAAAACTACCTTATTCCAGAGATTGATGGTGAATAATGCATTTTATATCCGAAGGAATCAGCCTGGCTCTGGCTATTGTACTTATAATATCTCCCTGCTTCGAGTATTCTCCACATAATACCAAAATGGTATTAAGGTTAACTCAGCCTTCCATCCTTCCAAGGTGGGTAAAATGAGGACCCAGATTGTTGGGGGCAAGAGGCTGACTCTGTAAACTGCTTAGAGAAGGCTGTAAAGCACAGTGAAGTGGGATATAAGACTAAGTGTGATTTCTATTGCTATCATAGCTGGGTTGGGGACAAGATCCAGAACCTAGGTCTCCCAGTTCCTGATCCAATACCTTCACTAGCGACCACAGCACCCTCAGCTGAGAGGGAAGGATTAGTCCAAAATCCATCACGGACCTTTTTTTGATTGAACGGGAATTAGACCCTGAGCCTTCTTACTCTTTGTCCAATACCTTAACCATTACACCCATTGTGTTCCCTTACTGTGACATCACTGTTTCTTTTCAAAGATGATAATGTTGGAGATGAACAGACATGTTTGATGATATGCTCTGTAATTTCAGGAATCTTGGGCACAGGATCTTAATAAAGTAAGAGAACGGATGTCCAAATTTATAGACGACACGATGAGGGAAACGGATGAACCTTTCCTCTATGTTGATGAGGTAAATGGAGTAATTTGTTTGCAATATTTCTCCCATAAAATTTTTACAGGGCTTCAGAATCCAACCAAAACTCTAAATTTTCAACTGTCTCATTTTCGACTGACTCAAGGCAACATTTAATTAGATCACGATAGCTTCTATCTAATGCCAGTTTGCATTCAAAAATCAGATCTCTTTGAGTGTATGTATGTAAATATATTTTGCCCTCAAGATGTAAAAATCTTTAGTGAACCTATGTATTCTGCACAAATTGGCCATTTGTTATTAAAATCATCTTACTTGCTGCCATTTTAGGGCAGCCGTGCAATTAAATTATATATTGGACCTCTCGGAAATAAAAGCCATA
Source organism: Laticauda colubrina (assembly GCA_015471245.1). Classification (NCBI taxonomy): domain Eukaryota; kingdom Metazoa; phylum Chordata; class Lepidosauria; order Squamata; family Elapidae; genus Laticauda; species Laticauda colubrina. The sequence goes on from BLBF01000045.1 coordinate 17,809,605, forward strand.
GCAGTAATATCAAACATCAGAATATTTTCAATTGCTGGAGCATATTGAAAGCTCTTCATCTACTGTTTAAAAAACAGAACAATCACAGGAAGGGGTTTCAGCATCTTAAGAAATGATATCCCAAAGACTTTTCCAATATTGGTGAGGTAGCAAAAACCTGCCATTTTCCCCCATGCCTGGAACCCATTTTTAACTAGTTTAGTTAACACATCTGGAGGGTAAACCATATGATGAATGACGAAGGGAACTAGGTCTGTTCATCCCAATGAAGAGAAGGCTCAGGGGAGACATGATGTCAGTCTTCGAATATTTGAAGGCTGTCACAAGAAATCTAGACGGCATATTAAAAAGTAGAGATATTATCCTGCCAACAAAAGTGTGGATAGTCAAGGCTATGCTTTTCCCAGTTGTAATATATGGCTGTGAAAGTTGGACCATAAGGAAGGCTGAGTGCCAAAAAATGGAGGCCTTTGAACTCTGGTGCTAGAGAAGGCTCCTGCGAGTCCCTTGGACTGCAAGGCAATCCAACCGGTCAGTCCTAGAGGAGACCCTGACTGCTCTTTAGAAGGCCAGATCCTGAAGTTGAAATGCAAAAAGTTTGGCCACCTCATGAGAAGGAAGGACTCACTGGAGAAGAGCCTAATGTTGGGTAAGATTGAGGGCAATAGAAGAAGAAGGAGATGACAGAGAACAAAGGGACTGGATGGAGTCATTGAAGCAGTCGGCCTGAGCTTAAATGAACTCCAGAAGATGGAAGAGGACAGGAAGGCCTGGAGGAAGGTTGTTCATGGGGTAGTGTTGGGCTGGACACAACTTCGCAACTAACAATAAAAAGACAAGAAAGCAGGGGTCGATTTGTTCTCCATAGCACTTGAGGGCAAGACAAGAAGCAACAGGTGGAAGCTTATCAGAGGGAGATTCAACCTGGAAAGACGGAGGAATTTCCTGACACTAAGAATGATTAATTAATTAAAGAGGTTGCCTCTGGGAATTGTGGGTACTCCATGGCTGGAGGCTTCAGGAAAAGATTGGACAGCCATTTGCCTTGGATGGAGGGTTGGACTGAAAACCAACCTCTAGGGTCCTTTTCCAGCCTTAGGATTCTTTGTGAATGGCTTTAGAGATTTATCTGCCCTTGGTTTTACTTTGAGAGTGTTCACATGAAAGAAAAGACGTGTGGATGTGTATGTGTGTGTGCCAACATCCCTAGCCATGATACAGGCCAATATTTATTTATTAATCAAATTAACTATGTAATATAATAAATTTGCATGGACTCACTCTATCGTCGAATCTTCTGACATTCCTTCATTCTTGACCTCTGTTTCCCCCTTTTATTTCTTAAAACAACTATACAATGACAATGGGGAATGATAGGGTGATCACTGAATTAGTCCATCCAAAGTAAATAACATTTATTTACATTTCTCCATCTCTCTCTCTCTTTCTCTCCCCCCCCCTCCTTCTATCTGCCTATCTTTCTGTACTGTAGTTTCTTACCTACCTTTTTTCGAAAGAAAACACCATTTGGGATGAGAAGTATGCTTCAGTGGACCCACAAGATATGAATAATCCTTTATCCCATTACTGGATTTCTTCTTCCCATAATACGTAAGTTGCTGGTCTTCGATTTGACTTTATTTTATTATGATGATCATGATTTATCACTTGTTGCTTCACTGTACACTGAGAGCTTATGCACCAAGACAGATTCCTTGTGTGCCCCATTCACACTTGGCCAATAAAGAATTCTATCTGTTCTATCTTCTCACTATTGATAACATGGAAAATCTCTATTTCATTTTTGAATTCTTTTCTTTCTGAATTAGATATCTCACTGGTGATCAACTTCGTAGTGAATCTTCCCCAGAAGCTTACATTAGATGTCTACGAATGGGGTGTCGATGTATTGAGTGTGAGTAAACTCTTTCTCCCTTTTCACCCCATATTTAAAAATTCATTAATAAAGGAGAATATTTGTCGCTCAGGATTGACATGAGGGAAATCCTTCAGACTTTGGATTTTTACCATAATTTAAGAAAATATAAATTTTTATGAGGGGTCCTTGGTGCTCTCTGAGCTTGGCTGATTTCTTGCAGACGTTTCCTTACTCAGACTAGGTAACATCATCAGTAATGCTGTATCAGGTAACACTGATAATGTTACCTAGTTTGGTAACAAAACGTCCGCAAGAAAACAGCCAAACTCAGAGAGCACCAAGGACCACTCATAAGAAAATCATATTTTCTTAATCTATGGTAGTAATGTAAAGTCGGAGGGGTTCTTGGTCCTCTCTCAATTGGTTCTTTTCTTACAGATGTTTCATTACCCCAGCTAGGTTAACATAATCAGTACTGATCATGTTACCTAGTTTGGTAATGAAATGTCTGCAAGGAAATAACAAAGCCCAAAGAACACTAAGGAATCCTCATTTCAACCCTGGAATCTAAAACCTTTCAGGAGCAGTAATGTTTTTTAGACGATCATCATAATCAAGCCTTTATTTATTAAACTAATTCTACTTTTGATGCTGAAATGCGCCTGCAATTTACCGAGGGAAGAGGAAATGACGGATACTACATCTGTCTATTAAAATAAACAAATTGTTGTCCGTTCTTATGAATTTCCTGTTGAATTTTTCTGGACTCTGTTGTTCACAGCAGCCACTGTAGTGAATGCTTTTGCACTGCTTCTTTATCTTGTATATCAAGGAACTAACCCTGGGGTTTCTTGTTTTGATTAGTGAAACAAGTCTTATCAAAATGGTGGTTCAAAAAAGCAGAATGTCAGGCACAGAAACTTGTAGTTCAAATCCAGATTTGCACTCTGTGTTGTGTTGCTGGGCTGTTGTTATTGTTACTGTTCTTCAAATAAGAAATCCTTCATCTAAAATCATCTGGCTGACACAAAGAAGTAGAAGAGAAATGATAAGACTTTCCTTTCCAGGATTCTTAGCTTCTAGTTCTTTGATGCCCCATTAGTTGCATTGCATTTCAAAATTAATAGCTGATAAGTATCTAATTTGTCACTCAACTTTTCATTTACTTACTGGGCCATTAAATATTTAACTTTGAGGTCCCTGGTGCTCTCTGAGCTTGGTAGTTCTATAGCAGACATTTCATTACCCAACTAGGTAATGTCATCTACTTTTAGTTAGTTTGGGTAACAAAATATCTGCAAAAAAACCAAGCTCAGAAAGTGTCACGGATCTGACAGTTCAACCCCAAGCTACAGTTGTTCTCTTCTATCAGTATTTAACTTGATATTTCCTTCATTGCAATTAAATATTTTACTTTTTGTTGGCTGTATTAGTGGATTGCTGGGATGGTCCAGATGGAAAACCAATTATTTATCATGGATGGACACGAACCACCAAAATTAAATTTGATGATGTTGTGCAGGCAATCAAGGACTACGCCTTTGTAGCATCTGAGTAAGTGCTAATTATTTTTAATAACCCACAGAATAATGCTTTTTAGAATTTTCTAATGAAAAAATAAATGCAATATTTTGAATTCCACTACTCCCCTCTTTGTTCTTCCTTTTCAAGTGTGTTTGGCATTCAAAACATTGTCTTACAGACGAGAAGAGATTTCACAAAATTCCTACTGGCAGAATCCAGGTTGATCTCCTGGCTATTTTCAATTGTTTTAAGTAACTTACTTATTTTAATTAATGATAACATCTATCCTATTACAAAGGTGCCATATAGTGATTTTATCATAGTTTTATTTTAATATTTTATCTAATCTATTGTATTGCCACATTCTTTCTATCTGTATGTCTTTCTGTGTGTATATTTGCTGTTGCTTTATTTAAAGTTATATTTGTATGTACAGTGTGTTTTATTAGCATTGTATATTCGGGTTTGCATGACCTCTGTAGATACTGTACACTAAATAAATGAATAAACGTACTTTGCTAGAAAAGCTTTATTTGATTTCCTCTGGGCCACATTGGTATAAAGAGCACCAGTTCTGGGAATTGAGCTGTCATACGACTCACAGTGGAAGATTAAATTTAATTGTCAATAGATAAGTGGCCAATTATGAACAGTTTATTGGCTCTGTTAGAAAAGAACTGTCAAATGTGCAAACAGATTCAAAGCCCACCGACCATATTTCTTTAATTTACATGCAATTGCAGCTATGTATGAGAATGACCTTGGCAGAGTAGGGAAAGTGCTGCTGCTTGGGAACAATTAGATAAGAAAGTGTCTAGCCCACAACTGCATAACAGGCAGAGAAAGAAATCCAGAAAGAAACTTCCTTATCTTACCAGGCTGTAAAAGAGACAGCAGAAAATTTGTAGGTAGTTCCCCTTGATAACATGGGAAACGGGCATTTTATTTTTGTATGCTTTGCAAGAGTCTATTGATATAGCCTTAAAATAAAGCAGAATTAATTCACATTCCAGAGCTCTTTCCAAGTTGATTAGCTATAGATTCAAGGTTTGCAGGGCCTATTCTTACAACGACTAAACCAGTATTTCTCACTCTTGACAACTTTTAGATGGGTGGGCTTCAACTCCCAGAATTCTCCAGCCAGCCATGCCTGATGGGGAATTCTGGGAGTTGAAGTCCACCCATTTTAAATTTGTGAAGGTTAAGAAACACTAAGCTAAACCTAAAGATGCTTTTTTTCAGAAAGCAACATACTTTCTTGGTTTTTTTCTTTCTTTGAAAATGTTTTGGTTTTGGCTTCTCACCTCTTGGGTGAGAAGTAAAATGTTTTCAAAGAAAAAAAAATTAAGCAAGTCCAGTTGCCTATTGGTAAAAGCATTTTTGGGACAACCATGACCTGGATAATTAAGAACCTCCATAAACACTGGACTAAACACTAGCCCAGGAGTCATCAACCTTTTGGACCTCAGGGACCACCAAACTCATAATTTTAAATCCCGCAGACCAGAGAACCTGGGAACATTCCCAAAAAAGTCTGCAGGGAAATTCCCCACCCCATTTTCCTACCAATCAATCATTCATTATTTGGGATTGCAGGATACCATCTCCAGCTCCATTCTCAGGGGTAGAGAGAGAGAGGGAGAAACAGAGACACACACACACACACACACAGAGAGAGAGAGAGAGAGAGAGAGAGAGAGGGAGGGAGGGAGAGAGACTTTTGGCTTCATGCAAGGAAAGCAGCAGAAGCAGCAGAAGTCTTTCTCTCTCTCTCCCCCAAACTCCGCCAGAAATGAGTCTTTGCCGGTGCAGCCTCTTAGAGCAGGATACCTTGCAGGGTCCCAAACTCTCATTTCTGGTAGAATTTGAAGGAGAGAAAGAAAGACTTTTGCTGCTTTTCTTGCGTGCAGCCAAAAGCAGAAGAAGAAAGTAGCAGAAAAAAGCAGCCCAGTGGCCAGGTGAGGCATGTGGGGTGAGTGGGGCAAGTCCCCCCCTCCCCCCCACTACCTCGTGTTGTTCTCAATGCAAGCGACGCAAGCCTTATAATCCCATGGGCCATGTGGGCGGCGCAGCCTTGTGTTCCCGCATGGCTTGGATTAATTGCTTTGGGGTTGACATTTCTCTGCAGACCACCAAAATTTTCTTGAGCACCACCAGTGGTCCCTGGTCCACTGGTAGGCGACCATTGTTCTAGCCTACCAAAGTCATGATGGATCCAAGGGAAATCTTATTACCCTTTTGGTGAGTGTGTCTCTCTTTTTTCTGAAGGTACCCAGTGATCCTGTCAATCGAAGAGCATTGCAGCGTGGAGCAGCAGCGCCACATAGCAAAGGTATTCCGGGAAGTGTTTGGAGACCAGCTTCTAGCAAAGCCTGTGGAAGCCAGTGCTGATCAGCTCCCATCCCCAACTCAGTTGAAAGGGAAGATCATCATCAAAGTAAGTTTGATTTGGCAGTTAAAAAAATGAAATTAAATGCATGGATGCAGTTGTCTTCCTCTTGTCTTGCTCTCTTGAAGGGAACTGAGATGGAGCTTTCCTGTTGTTGAGAACTTTCTCCCTGGGTGTAACGCCACTGTTGGAATCTGATTTGGAAGGGAGGCTGAGCAGCTGACAGGGAATGGGAGTGGGGCTCCATTGGTTGTGGAAGAAACTGGGGAAGGACAAGGTCTGGCTGGGCAGAGCAAGGGAGAGGTATAACAAGGGAGAGGGAGTTCAGGGGATGATCCAAGTCTATGCCCTCTTCATCCTAGGGCACGCTGGGAGGAACAGAGAATGGAGCGATGTGGGTTGCATGGCTTATGGGGGAGGAAAGGGCCCTGATTCTCTTCATTATCTGCAGCTGGGAACACAGTGTTTAAAAAGGGGAGTTGTGCACAACAAACTGTTGAGAGCAAACCATGATTTATCTGGTACTGTCGAGGCTTATTTGGGTTCCCGGCAATTGCTGCAGCCTGGTTTGTGCGGATTTTTATTGACAGTTTGTATGTACTTTGTTTTCGGGCTGAATTTCCTCCACTTAAAGACTGTTCTTGGGAGAGTTTTTTCTCCAGCAGAAGGTAACTGGACTTTGGGAGCAAAGTTGGAGATAATAAAGGGACACTTCTTGCTTATTTGATAGTGTTGCCTTTGTGCCATGCCCCTTTGGGTCATCACACTGGGTGATAGAAAATATAAGATTTAGGAAATGCCCCAAGATGTTTTTTCTTTAATTTCTCTTCTTCAGCTTTGGATTTGGTACAGTGTTGGATTTCTACTCTTCATCTGTCTGTCCGTTCATTCTTTTAAAAGTTTATTTAATAAAAAGAGAACAAAGAGAAAAGGAATAAAGCAATAACAGAAGAAAAGAGGGCAAAATAGGCAGTGCCACATCAAGGAAGATTTTATATATAAGGGCTTTTTGTACATTTATGGAGTTCTACAAAACAGTTTCAACAAAGGAGAACTATATTTCATTATAACTATCCCTTTGTAAACTATGTAACTACAGTTTGTTCGTGACTTACAACTGGTAGCTTTAGTGACTATTTGAAGTTACAGGGGTTCCTGGTTGCTAAACACACACACACACACACACACACACACACACTTGCATTTGGGGCACTTGGCAATGAGCTGATCTTTTCGTCCATTTGCAGCATCCCACGATCACCTGATCATGATTGTTGACATTTTTGATATGTATGTATGTATGTTTGTAGTGTTACACAGAAATGTATGGTATTATACACTATACAGAAGCCTGATTATGGCAGATTGTATTCTGCCGAAACGTTGCTACAAGTTTAAAAGCACAACTATAATGACGTGAGAAAATACCTGAACAAAGCAGAATAACTAACACACACACACACACACACACACACACACACACATATATATATATATATATATATATATAAATATAAATATAAATATAAATATAAATATAAATATAAATATAAATATATATCGCCACTTCAATCCAGTTCTTCCTACAAAGTGGGATAATATGGATTTGTCATTGGCAAAACACTCCGGAGGCGCACTTCATCCCGTT
>BLBF01000045.1:17817444-17838804 GCA_015471245.1 Laticauda colubrina
GCAGATGAGATTCTGCTGAAACGTTGCTACAACTTTAAAAGCACTACAATGACGTGAGATAATACCCGGAGGAAGCTGAACAGCACACACGTAAGTACCCGTGAAAACTTAAAAAAAACCTATCTATCTATCTATCTATCTATCTATCTATCTATCTATCTATATCAGAAGAACAATCCAAAGGGATCTGAATCACATGATTATCTTATTTCCCCTGGCTCTAATATATATAATTCACAGTCAAGTAATATTGTCAAAAGAATTTGGGCATTGCATACACAAGACCTCTCATAGGAGTGGTGTGGTGGCCTGGAGGTGGAGCTCTCGCCTCACAATCAGGAGTCTGTGAATTTGATCCTGGGTATAGAGGCAGATACTTCTCTCTCTGGGCACACTGAGAATAGATCTGCTGAAAAAAAAACTCTGCATTGGTGACAGGAAGGGCATCCGGCCACTAAAACACTGCTAGCTCCATTCAGTTGCCCAGACTCTACATCCCACAAGATATTATGGGGTTATCAAAAGAAGATGATGATATACCATTGTGGTGGGATTCAAAAAAATTTACCACCAGTTCTGTGGTCAGGGCTCGGTGAGCGTGGTAGGGCAAGGATACTGTAAAATCTCCAGTCAGAGGTAGTATTTGCCAGTTCTCTGAACTACTCAAAATTTCCACTACCGGTTCTCCAGAACTGGTCAGAACCTGTTAATATACAAGTTCTTTCACTGGTGGAAATGTTCCTATTTGGCCACTGGAACTGTAGGTTGGGGGGAAAGTAGAGAGATATGCTCCTGTAGTTTTTCAGGTTCTGAACCACAGACAGTTTTATAGATGACAAATTGGGCCATAAATTTCTTTGGAAGCCAGCTGCAACAGCAGCTTTATTAAGCTATGATAGATCTGTGCACAGAGGCGAGGCTCAGATATCCTCTTCTATCTTCTTTTCCAGCAAATGCATTATTTTTTAAATATTGTGATTAGAATAGAATAGAATAGAATAGAATAGAATAGAATAGAATAGAATAGAATATGAATGAAGGATAGGATAGGATAGAATATGAATGAAGGATGGGATACGATAGAATAGAATAGAACAGAATAGAATAGAATAGAATACAGAAGGAATAAAGTAGAATAGAATAGGAATAAGAATAGAATAAGGAATAGAAATAGAATAGAATAGGAATAAGAACAGAACAGAACAGAACAGAACATTATTATGGTCTTAGACCAGCAATAGACATCACTATTGATAGTATATAAAAAAATAGAATTGACACATTATAGTACATTAATAATATCCCTGTTAAGAAAATACGTGTTCTCAAACAGTTAGTTAGGGTCACTCCCTGGTTTATGTGAGTGGAGAGCCGATAAGTATGTGAGTTAAATATCATTTTCCAAAAATTGTTAGATATATCTCCAAAAAATTGGCACAAGTTGACAGCTAAAATTCTGCAACCAATTTTTTTTGCTTGTAAACATTGCAGCAACACAGAATTTTGCCACTGCACGCATAATAGCCAGGTTTGAGTCCTGGAGGAGAAAGCCTACATAAAAATTGTCTGCCTTCCCTGGCAATCTCTCTGATAAAGGGGAGAATATAAGCTGATTTACAAACTCTGTATAACTCACAGTACAATAAAACATGTGAGATATTAATCTAATACTCATAGTACAGGGTTGGCATTCAACAGAAGCGGTACGCCTTGCATTTGCTACTGTTAGCAGCCAGCTTTCCTCCAGATTGACCATTCATTAGAACAATTTTATTCCGAACTAGCGTCTACCGTAAAACAATTCATCTTATGCTTGATAATTCTGAGCAGTGAAGCAGATGTACATCTTGGCAGGCTGATCTTCCTTGTGAACAAATCCTGGAAATACAGACAAATTTCACTGGGGAGTAGCAAAGGAAACTGACTTTTGCATTTGTATGTTTCAGAGTTGAATTGTTGACCATTAGGCACTATTGTAATATTAAGCTTGAGTGGCAGAGATCCTCAGTCATGGAAACTGAAATTTTCCAAAGCAAGTAAACTGTATACAGTGAGGTTTACAGTGAGGTTTGTATACTTTGATCTTCAGTACAATCTGTGTAGGTTTCTTGAACAATTTAGATTCCCCCATGGTTAATTTTTGTGGTTAGAATTAATCAATTAGGTAGGATAGTCAAAACAATTTAAAACAGAAATACATGTGAGCAAAGATAAAACCAATTTATTCAATACTAGCTTGAAACTATTGTGGTTGGACTTAGCTTTTGGGGAGGAAAATAAGGAAAAATTAATTCTGTCTCTGCCTACCAGCATCCATCGGTATTCATCTGGCTAGCATCCTATCAGTGTGTGAGAGTTGAGGGCTGTCTGGAAACTGAAACAGTATTTGCTGTGTGAGCAAGAAGGAGACAGCAAGGAGCCTGGGCGTGGCTGAGCTCAACTGTTCTGTACTAAAGCTGCTTGGTGCTGTGAAACTGAAATTGAAACTCTTCTCCTCTGCTTGTGTTTTGCATTTGGAACAGATTTCTTTTAGGTGGGGAGGGGGAGTAGAACTCCTTAGCATCAGAGCATGTTAATGATAATATAGGAAATACTAATGCTCTGATGGTCATTTCAAAAAATCCTTTCTTAGTGAGCATCTAGAAGTCAAGAGGAACATACGTGCCAAATTTCAAGTTTGTAGGCTTTACAGTTCTGGAGATTTTGTGATGATGCGTGAGTGGCATTTTGCTTTTATATATCTAGATTTGAAACTTTCCTTATTCCGAAGGTAGTCCTTGACTTACGACCACAATGGAGCCCCAGATTTCCATGGCTAAGCAAGACAGTTGTTAAGTGAGTTTACAACTTTTCTTGCTCCAGTTGTTAAGGGAATCACTGCAGTGGTTAAGTTAGGAACATGGTTCTTAAGTGAGCCTTGTTTCCCCATTGACATTCCTTGTCAGAAGGTTGCCTCAGATGATCACATGAACTTGGGACCCAGCAACGGTCATTAGCATGAACTAATTGCCAAGCATCTGAATTTTGATCATGTGATCTCACGAGGCTGCTACAAAGGTCGCAGGCATGAAAAACAGTCATAAGTCACTTTTTCTAGTTGCTTTTGTAACTTTTGAATGATCCCTACATGAATGATTGTAAATTGGGACAACCTGTACATCTCTGGGGATTTTCAGTAAACTCACTAAACTAAGATATTCCTGACTCGAAGTCAAGGGGCCTTCAATCTCAAAAGATGTTGATGGGTTTATAGGGGAGCAAGTGACACACTAAGAACCATTTTGTTGTGGTGATTTGAGATCATGCCTTATGCACGAAGCTACCTGGGTGACTTACCCTCCTGGGAAGAAAACAAAGAAACAACCACTTCCCCAAAATTGCCAGGAAAACATCAGGAATTCATCCATGTACTCACCTGTTCTGACCCAAACCTGGTTCCAAGAAAGTAAACACAAGACAAAAGTAACAGCACAACCTTTTACTATTTCATTTACGAAACCTGGTTCTTCACAGATAAAAGGCTGCTTCCAACTAATTAGCTCCGATAAGAAAGAACCTTGCCAAGGTTGTGCAAGGCTGACAAGAACAACAGGTAAAGTTCTTAAACAATAAAGAGTCTCCAACACCAACTCGGATATTCCTAATGTCCACCAGGCTCGAGTATCAAACTTCTTTTGCTTTTTGCAAAGAACTGTGGTTTCTCAGCTGGCTTTTATCTTCTCAGTGAAAGGCCATTACCTTGCAGCCTTACTCCTGAGTTGCCCGTGCTGCTGTAGCTGCTCTTTCCTTCGAGCAGCCCTGCACGCACGCACACTGGGCACAGGCTCCTCGGGGACCTCTTCATCACTGCTGCCAGCCTCCACAATCTTCAAAGGCAGCATTCCACTCCCTCATGGTCCTGACCCCATCCCTGCATCACATGCGGGCCCCTGATCTGAGTCCTCGCTCTCCGAGACCTCAGCCATCCGCACCTACTACCGGCGAACCACAACATCACCAGAAGTCAAGACTAACCCAAATAAGAGAGCCCATTTGGTGTTCTGGTTAAAGGGACCAGGCTGGAAACAGAGCTACCAGTGGTCTGGGCCCACCTTAGACACAAAAACCAATTGGGTGACCTTGGGCCAGTTCTTCTTTCTCAGTCCTAGAAAGAAAATGGCCAGACACCACATCCAAAAATTTAACTAAGAAAAGTTGCCAAGGATCAAGAATTACCTCACCCCTACAGAAAGTGATACTTCATATCTACATATAGATAGTGTTGAAACATTAAGCGCCAGCCCTTAAATTATGCTATAAATTGGTCATCAAATACTGTCTTTCTTAGTGTACAGTGAAGGAGCAGCATAGATAAGCAGAAGTTAGTCATTATCAGAGGAAAGTGAAGTGAGGAAGCAGTTGGTCTTTGGACATGGAGCAGAAGACTCTCATGTTCTTTGAATAGGGCATTATTGTCTTCTTTAAGGATGTTGTTTAGAGCAAAAACTCAAGGGAAAAGTCTTGGAGAACTCATCCAAGGTGTTTGTTTCTCATCATTGCTTTCTTCATTTACCTCAGCATAAAAAATTGGGACCCAAAGGTGATGTAGATGTGAATACAGAAGATAAGAAAGAGGAAAAGAAGCAACAAGGAGAACTCTACATGTGGGACACCATTGACCAGGTAACCAATGTTCCTACTTGGCACAGAAGTTCCTTTGTAGCTGGCATTCATCACAGAGAAATGAGGAGAGAAAGAGATATATTAAACAGTTTATTGCTATCTTTTTCTGATTTGGGAACAAACTTGTCTTTATACCATTTTTGGCCTTGTAGAAATGGACTCGTCATTATTGTGCCATAGCCAGTGGAAAGCTGTCCTTCAGTGATGACATAGAACAGAATGCTGAAGAAGAACCATCAAGGGTATGTAAACTCGTAAACTTTTGTATTTTACTTATTTTACTTTTTATTAAATTTACATGCCACCTGACACCCAGCGACTCTGGAAGATTTAAATCAAAATTAAACCAAAACTTAAAATTAAATCAAACATTAAAATTAAATCTAAACTTAAGTAAAAATATTAAAATTATATCAAAAAATTGAAATTAAATCAATCAAATTAAATCAAAGCTAGCCAGCAATTACCCTTCTGCTAAGGTGGGCAGTATTTCAACCAGCAGTGAAAATGATTGGCAACTATTAATCCTATCAAATCGGGCCAAGCTGTTTGTGAGTACAGGTAATCTTTGTGTCAACATTCCAACTGATGAACCCAACCAAGCAAACATGATCAAGACAATCCAATCTCTTAACACAAAACTTTATTGAGTACATCATTTTGGCACTAATTAAGACAAAAACAGCTCTGGCTAATTCCCACACAATCCCCCATAATTAGAATATAGAATTTTCCCTCCCTCTAATAGTGCAATGATATTATCCAAATGAGTGTCATTTTATTGTTATGAGAAAGTGTCTTTGGGTTTTCCAACCACCTGCTGAAGTGTCCTTGGCTCTCAGGATTTGTCTTCTTGGTGTCTGGAGTCTACATTCCATTTTACCCTTCCTTCCCTCCTAGTTTGTTGGCAAGCTGAGAAGCGATAGTAGTTGCAACAGCATAAGCGTGCTTCAAACTTGACACTTTGACTTACATTCATGTACCCACGGTTCAAAGTTACACTGCTCTTGGAAAAAGTCACTTCAAAGGTACAACCTTCGCACCACCCCTGTAGTAACATGATTGCAATTTGGGTGCTTGGCAACCAAGCCAGATTTACTTACCCGTGTGATTCACTTAATAATTGTAATAAAAAAATGCTCATAAAATCCGATCCGGTCATGTGATGACTCACCTAACAACTACATCACTTAGTAACCAATCCCAGGAGCGGATGTAAGTTAAGGATGAGTTATACGTGATCAGTTGTAATGCCAAATTGAAAATGGATGAAATATTCTTCATTATATTTTAGGAAGTAAAAAGCACGGAGCTACACTACGGTGAGAAATGGTTCCATGGGAAGATGGCAGAAGGGAGGACCACAGCCGAAAAGCTGCTGCAGGAATATTGTGCCGAAATGGGTGGCAAAGATGGGACGTTCTTGGTCAGGGAGAGTGAAGCCTACCCAAATGATTACACCCTGTCGTTCTGGTAAGGGCTAATTTGGAACAGTGGCTGAGGATGCTGAGCCTGTCGATCAGAAAGGTCGGCAGTTTGGCGGTTTGAATCCCTAGCGCCAGGTAACAGTGTGAGCTCCCGGCTCCTTGTCCCAGCTTCTGCCAAACGAACAGTTCGAAAGCATGTAAAAATGTAAATAGAAAAATAGGGACCACTTTGCTGGGAAAGTAACAGCCTTCCGTGCTCCTTCGGCGTTTAGTCATGTGGGCCACACGACCATGGAGAAGTCTTCAGACAGCACTGGCTGTTCAGCTTTGTAACAGAGATGAGTACCACTCCCTAGGGCCAGGAACGACTAACACGTAGTATGTGCAAGGGAAACCTTTACCACCTTTCCCATTTTGGTGTACAAATCCCATTTTGGTGTACATTGGAAGAAGATGCATTTTTGGGGGGGGGGGGGGAGATGTACTAAAATTATTGTTGATGACATGAGCGAATGTAGTGAGGCTGAATATAATCCATGAATGCTTCCACCAGTGCCCAAATTCCGCTCCTGTTGTCATCCTGTTATGAAATGTTATACATAATTGGAAGTGGAAAAACAAAGATCCTGATTTAGATAAGTTGATTGTTTAGGGACTAAGCAAGCTGTTTCCTGAATTTGTTCTAACGTTTTGGCTGTCTTCAAAGCACGTCTAAGGAGCTAAAACACTTTAAAGCAGTTTTTTTTCAAACTTAAGATGTCTGGATTTCAAGTCGACCAACCAGCCTACTTTTTGCCAAAAATTGGCATTTTATTTCTGTTTTTTTTTTTTTTTTCCCAAAAGCAGCCCATAGTGAATTACGGTTTGCTTAACGATCTCCACAAAAAAAAGGTTGTAAAATCAGATTCTGGATCATCGTCATGAGTTACGACTATGATGGACAGGTTCCGTTAAGGTCATAAGTTAAGAATTATCTCTATATCATTAAAATGAATATTTGTACACAGGTTGAATGGTTGGGGTCCTTGCTGCTCTCCAAGCTTGGTGGCTTTCTTGCAAATGTTTAATTACCAAACTAGGTAACATCATCAGTGCTGGAAAGGAATGGGGTTTGCTCTCTGTTTACCCCAATCAAGGAATTACTGACTCAGACACAACAAAATAGCCTAATCAAGAAGGAATTACAAAGAAGAAAACAACACTCCCACCAAAACTGAAAGGACAAGCCACTGATATATAAACAAGCCCCATTTCTTTCTAGCACTGATGGTGTTACCTAGTTTGGTAATGAATTGTCTGCAAGAAAGCAACTAGGCTCAGAGAATACTGATCCCCATAGTCCTCCTCCTCCCTTTTTTCATAACTCCACAAATCCTTCTAGCATTGATGATGTTACCTACTTTGGTAATAAAATGTCGGCAAGAAAACAACCAAGCTCAGAGAGCACTCTCCTCCTCATCCCAAACCCTACTCCCTTCTAGCACTGATAATATTACCTAGTTGAATAATGAAAGAGAGCACCAAGGACCCCTCTGTCTTATTCCTATTTGCATAATTGAGGACACTCAGTCAATCTTCTTTTCCTAACTCAAACAGTTGCAGTTCACAAACTAAAAGAAGAACAAGACTTCTTTAAAAAACTTTTGTTTTTTTCCCTCGTTTCTCCTAGGAGATCAGGTAGAGTCCAACACTGCCACATCCGGTCTTCTACGGATGGAGACAGCATAAAATATTACCTGACCAATAACCTCACCTTTGACAGCATTTCTGACCTAATCCAGCATTACAAAGAGGCCCATTTACGGTGCGCTGAGTTTGAGCTCCGTTTGACTGACGCCGTCCCGAATCCCAAACCTCACGAATCTAAGAAGTACGTTGGAGCCAAGAGGAAATTCCAGGGCAGGGTGAAATGCTATTTTTAATGCCAAAGCTTTTCTGTTGGTCTTTGCTATGGTGGCTGATGGAGAATTTGATTTAAACAACAAGGAAAGTCAGCTGAGCTGGCCAGTGGTGTTGAAATTATGCCTTGAATAGCCAGTTTGACCTCAGGAATCTGGAAAGAGCTGCAAACTTCCTGGGAATAGTTGCCCTAAAATAATCCCTACACCAAGAGAGAAACGGGGGATGTTAAATTGAGCAGGATTCCCTTGCCTTACTTTCACTCCTTTTATCATTTGCCGTTTATGGATTTGATCTCTGTTGCAGTTTACCCGGCTTAACGTTTTGCTGTCTTTTTCTTGGGTTGGCTTTATTGTCTCAGAAAATTTTGAGAAATGGCGCTTGGTGGAGGGTCTTGGCATCAGCACATGAGCTGCAAACCACAGCCTTGTCCGCTTGCCTGTCTCTCTTGTATGTATGTGGTATCTGAGGGAGAGATAATAACATTTCAACACACCCTTGTGTCAGCTCATAAAATATTTCCATGGTCTTTTTAGAGTTGCAACAGGAAGGGAGGGGGAAAAGGGGCTTGAAAGAGCAGTGCGGCAGCTTGGAAATCGAAAGTACATTCCATAAATAGTTTTTCAAAGATAGTAACTAGGTGATTGAAGTTTCTGCCATGCAAAAATCTAACTGGAGAACATGATTGATGACTCTTGGCTATGGATGTACTCCACTGGAGAGAATGAATTATGATACACCCAGGGGGTGGGGGAAGAACCAGGGTCAAGGGTGACAATGAATTATGTCTCAGAGTCAGCTACACCCAGGCAGTGCTGGACACATTAACTCCCAATAAATTCTTTTAAAGTTTTGGACGTTTAGCTCGAGACTCATGATTTAATTGGGGTAACTAATGGAATCCTGACACTTGTCCTCTTACTCAAAGGAAGGGATGGGTAATTGCCTGGCTCTGAGGCACCCATTTTGTCCAAGGAGTGCCTATTTGGAATGGAATGGTTTAGATCACAGGTGTCAAACTGGCGGCCTGTGGCCCAGATTGTCATGCGCAGGCCATGCCCACCCCAGCTCTGCGAAGGGGAAAAAGTTGCAAAACATCACGGGACAGCAATCTGATGCAGCAAGTTTAACACTCCTGTTTTAGATGGAGAAACATTCCCTTAAGACAGAGGATTACAGAATTAATACAGAACAATGGTTGGAAGGGACCTTGGAAGTCTTCTAATCCAACCCCCTGCTCAAGCAGGAGACATTATACCATTCTGGACAAATGGTTGACCAATCTCTTCTTAAAAGCCTCCAGTGATGGAGCACCCACAACTTTCTGAGACAAGCTGTTCCACTGATAATTGTTCTCACTGTCAGGAAATTTCGGTTTATTCTGATGAATTCTGTCCTTGATTTGTTACTTCTTGTTCTGCCTTTGGGAGAATAGGTCGGCCACCTCTTCTCTCAAATATTGGAAGTCTGCTATCATGGTGCAGTACACTGGTTAGCCACTAGGGTGCGTTGCAAGCTCTGGAAGAGAGCTGGTGCAACACACGTGTTGGCCACTGGGGTGCGTTGCAAGGTCTGGAAGACGCTGGTGCAGTGCACTGGTTGGCCACTGGAGGGTGATGCAACAGGTAGCTTGATTGCAGTCAGTTATGCTTTGAAGAGTAGTCATCACAGGATGCTGTGAGTTAAACTAATGTTTGGAGCAAACTGTGATCAGGCGATTTCCCTTTGTTGAGGAATATAGGCTGGCATCCTTAGATTTGAGACTGCCTCTACATTCCAGTAAAGGGGAATGTCTCTCCAGCTTTGCAAACAAATTAAAACAACCAGGCTGGGTTTGGTTACCTCCTTACAGATGTAGATTCCCTCTTTAGGGAGGTTGGTTTTTACATGCAGAATGGCTAAATGTATTTATGACTCATTTCCATGGAGATCTCTTTCAATTGCTAATACATTCACTCAGTTCTTTGCAAAGCCAACCAAGTCATGAACTCAAAGGAAGGATGGGCTGCTTTTTTTGCCTGTTTCTTCTGTGGCATGGCCAGGGAGGAATTAAACCTTCATTTTAGCAGCTCCAGAGATAGGGAATAATGCAGTTTCTTTGTTTTAGGACACAAGAAAAAATGCCTTAGACTCTTTCGATTGCAATTTGTGAAAGGACTGAAGTAGACTAGACATAACATTAGGGTGCCACAAATATTTTATTGTTTTGGTTCCCCAAACCAAAATTAAACAGGCTCCAAAATTAGCTTGGTCGCCTAAATTTTGGAGCAAGTTTTGGGACTTGTAGGGAAGCAATCTTGATCCAGCTTTCTATCTCCCAGCCACTAGTTTAAATCTTTACCTGCTCCAGTCCCTGAGATCAGAGGATCTGATTTTAGGGAAAAGATGGAGATTCTGAAGCTTGTGCAACTTATCTGCCCAATGCTTGGTTGGAGTCTTTAAGCAGATTCACAAGGCAGTATCTTCTCAGAACTTACTTTTTAGCTGAATTCTCATAAAACATGCTTCCAAAGCAAAACAATAAGGTCAGAATGGAAGTAGGAGCTTACATTGCCCTATGCTTGTCTTTCTGTGAAATAAGGTGTCTCTAAAGTTGGCAACTTAAAGACCTGTGAACTTCAATTCCCTGAATTCCTCAGTCGGACATACTGGCTGGGGAATTCTGGGAGTTGAAGTCCCAAAAGACTTAAAGTTGCCAAGTTTTGAGACCACTATGCTAAATCATATTACAGTATATTCTGGGTAATGAAGATAGACATGACCTTCCAGGCTTGTGTTTTCATTGGGGCTCTCTTTAAAGCTTTGAATTAACTCTTACAGTGGGACTTCTGTTTTCACCTCTGAAACTGCTGCAAATTAACTCTTACAGTTTTTCTGCCTACACCTTTGAAATTGGGTTTATGGCGGGTAAGTTTTTTTCTCTTCAGTAAAGCCGGAATTATGCTGGTAGGAAAACTTTATCTTTGTACCCAGCTCCCCACCTATATTTGACCATTGGTTTGAAAGTCTAAAGGACTGGATTTAGATGGCAGGAAGGGAAAAACCCAACAGGATCAACATTCAGGAGTCATTGTTGATTGCAGAAAGAAGGAATTATGTCCTCTTTTCACCATCTGGTGTCTGAAACTACATCTTCACGAGATTATGTTTTTTTGAACCTGCAATACCTTTTTTCCTCTATCAGTTGGTATTACAGCAACCTGAGTCGTGGAGAAGCAGAAGACATGCTGATGCGGATTCCAAGGGATGGAGCCTTCCTGATAAGGAAGAGAGATGAACTGGATTCCTATGCCATAACTTTCAGGTAAGATAAGACCTATGGGGTGATGATTAGATACATTTTCAGAGTGGCCTTGTGGTTGACTTCATAGAAAAAGATCAGACAATGAAGAATCTTGGGGTCTCTGAAGCATTAATTCATCTATTATGCTTCGAAAGAGCCTTCTTGACTTTGTTAGATTAATTGGATGACAATAGTGTCATGTTTCATGGATTCGTGAGTTTCATGGGTTCTTGAATGTCATTAATCAGCCTGCAAAGTTGCAGAGATGGGTAAGTCTCAGGTTAAGCCTAGCAGATTCTCTCTTCTTTGAAATTGAAAGTAGCAATAGCAACAGCACTTAGACTAATATACTGCTTCACAGTGCCTTCCAGCCCTCTCTAAGCGGTTTACAGAGTCAGCATATTTGCCCCCAACAATCTGGGTCCTCATTTTACCCACCTCAGAAGGATGGAAAGTTGAGTCAACCTTGAGCTGGTCAGGATTGAATTGTTGGCAGTGGGCAGAGTCAGCCTGCAATACTGGATGGGTGGATGGGTGGATGGATGGATGGATGGATGGATGGATGGATGGATGGACAGAGAGAAGGAAGAAAGGATGGATGAATGGATGGATGGAGAGAAGGAAGGAAGGATGGATGGGAAGGAAGGAAGGAAGGAAGGAAAATAGCATTTAGACTTATATACTGCTTTATAGTGCTTTACAGCCCTCTCTAAGTGTTTAACAGAGTCAGCCTCTTGCCCCCAACCATCTGGGTCCTTATCTTATCAACCTCCGGAAGATGGAAGGCTGAGTCAGCCTTGAGCTGGTCAGGATCTAATTGCTGGCAGTCAGCAGACCACTGCATTCTGACCACTGTGCCACCATGGCTCAAGCCCTTTTGTTTTCACCTAGTTCAGTCCAAACCTGTTAAGATGGAACCTGAGAAACTTGGCTAATTATTACCCATCCAGGTTGTCTCACCTGCCAGTAGGAAAAAAAGAAGGATAAACCCTATTATTTAGTGTGGTAGGAAAGGGTTTGGAGGCCGAATGTACAGCCAGGAGAATGGAAACAATTTTGGAGAAGAAGACCTTATAATGGTCTGTGGGAATGACCTTGGGGGACAGAGGAAGAATCTTAATCTAGACAACTGTCATGCAAATGGTATCTCCATCCACGGAAGGAAAAAAGGACATCAGATCTCTCAGCAGGGACCATCTGTAGTTTTCTGGAAAGTAAAGAGAAGGTCTTTCAGACTTTCAGGATTCTGTTAAAGTAACCATACAATAAGGATAGTGTCAGTACTCATGGTTGTGCTTGTTGTCTGGTCTACCTCAAAGGGTCAACAGATACTCTGATACTCCCTTCGCAAATATTGCATGCCTTTTCTGTAGATGCCAGGAAATGGAACCATCCATAAACAATCAAACATCTCTGTTTGCAAAGGCTCAGTCAAACAGAGAGCCAGTTTGGTCCAGCTAGAAAATGGGAGACTGTGAGTTCAAGTCCTGCCTTAGCTGTGAAACTCTGTTGGGAAAGTCTGACTTGGGGGCCAAAGATGTGAAAATCTGACCTGGGGGCCAATCACCAGGAGGCAGTGAGTTCTAGTCCTGCCTTAACCATGAAAGTCAGCTGGGTGACTTTGGGCCAGTCCCTCCCTTTCCCCCTCTCTCTGTCTCTCTCCCCACACCCCATCACACAGAATAGTTGTAGGGGAAAAACAAATGGAAGGATGAAGTCATGTTGGATTTTCTCTGCCTTCTTGAGTTACTTGTAAAAAAAAATACTAAAGGGCGTGGATATAAATTAAATAAATAAACTGGAATTCTGAGGGCTGTTCCTGTTCACACATTAGATTGATTTTTTTTTTTAAAAAAAAGGGCCATTCCTTGTGTCTTCAAACAGAGCGGAGGGGAAAGTGAAGCATTGCCGAATTAAGCAAGAAGGCCGTCTCTTTGTCTTGGGAACCTCTGCTTATTTTGAGAGTTTAGTGGAGCTGGTGAACTACTATGAGAAGCACCCCCTGTATAGGAAGATGAGGCTACGATATCCGGTGACCGAGGAACTTCTGGAGCGTTACAGCATGGTAGGTCTCTCTTTTTAAGGAGGGTGCGAAAAACCACTTATGGAAACCTTGTTGTTGTTAGTCATGAAGCTGTGTTTGACACATCACCACCCCATGGACAATGTTCCTCCAGGGCTTCGTGTCCTCTACCATCCTTCGGAGTCCATTTCAGCTCATGCCGACTGTTTTGGTGACTCCATCCCGCCACCTCATTCTCTGCCGTCCCCTTCTTCTTTTGCCCTCCATCTTTCCCAGCATCAGGCTCTTCTCCAGCAAGTCCTTCTTCCTTCTTTTGAGTTTCATCTTCAGGATCTGGCCTTCTAAAGAGCAGTCAGGGTTGATCTCCTCGAGGACTGATCAGTTTGATCGCCTTGCAATCCAAGGGACCCGCAGGAGTCTTCTCCAGCACCAGAGTTCAAAAGCCTCCATTCTTCTTCTCAGCCTTCCTTATGGTTATGGAAACCTCGTATGGGTCATACCGTAACTTTTAAGAACTGTTGGACAAGTAGCAATGGAGGGAAACCAATCAAGAAGACAGCCAACCTAGAACTAAGGAAAAGTGGAAATTTTAATCCAGCCAACCTCAGGCTCTGATTAAGAGACTCAACCATCTTATACCCCAGGCACATAAAAATAAAACAAAATCTTTTTCTGGCTGCATGAGAAAATAAATGTGTGATAATGGTTGAATGATTCTACCTTGGGCTGTTAACATTTTCTTGTGTTGCATATCACTGTGGCTGCCATCAAATAACACAATCAGGACCCACAATCCCATTATGGCTTAGCTTAAGGAGGCAACCTACACAACATGGCTCATAAAGTCAGGTACTTTTTTTGAGACTAAAGAAGAAAAGAGACCTAGATCATAAACACAGTGAAATCATCAATCATGATGAAAGCTTCCCTTTTCTAGCTATCTCAAATATTGAAAAAGATCCCCGAAAATTTTACTAAAGTAATGCTGGGCTTTTGGGGGTCAGGAGGAAATCTCAAAAGTGGGGAGAAAGGGAAAATCCAGTAGATTTTCTGGCATTCAGTTGCTGTATGTTAACCTAGGCAAGGTGCCATGCTGAAGACTCAAGACTTTGATGGTAATAACATGTATTCTGATTTTCAATTTAGGAGAAAGATCCTAACTCTTTATATGAAGTCAAGATGTATGTGGAGCCTGCCGAAATAACACCTTCTGTGGTGAGTGATATTCTTCTTGATCTTAACAAGAATGGGGAGTGAATTATGCTTCATCTATCATTTTCCTATTCAAATGTCAAAAATCTGAAATGTTTTTCCCATTGCTTCTTTCTCAAAGCCCCAGAGAACAGTTAAAGCCTTGTATGACTATCAAGCTAAGAGAGATGATGAACTGACATTTTGTCGGGGAGCCTTAATTCATAACGTCTCCAAAGAAAGTGGTGGCTGGTAAGATTTAGATTATTTTTTTTGTACTTTGATTGAATGTCTGTGGAGATTCTCAGTCATCCAGGTCATGTTTCTTCCAAAGGTGCTTTTTGAAAAGGCAACTGGACTTTGTTTTTCCTTGAAGATGTTTCACTTCTCATCCACAAAGCTCCTTCAGTTCTTCAGGCAACTGAAGAAGCTTCTTGGGTGAGAAGTGAAATGTCTTCAAGGAAAAATAAAGAAAGTCCAGTTGTCTCTTGAAAAAAGCCTTTCAGGACCTACTTTTGTTGAAGCTGTTATACATTACCAGCAATGTGAGAAAAGCTGGCATCATATAGAATGCCTAGGAAATTTATGGAATGCATGACATTTTAGGTGAAGCATGAAATATGTTACTTTAATATATTATATACTTTCTGTAGGCATTGTGTATACCTCGGCATTTTGCACAATGACAAGAAGTACAGTATTTAGGCAAAGTATGAAAAGAGAGTCATGAAAAGGGTTAGGATTAAGGTTAGTCTATCTCTAACCTTTTATTGAAAAGACATATAATGAAAGAAGAAATGCAAAATAATGTACAGGACTTTCTTACTTGGAAAAGAAAACAAGAAAAAAAGACGAATATTGACCTACTTATTTGCAACCAGGAAGTTTAGAATTGCATTTTCGTGAAAGTATTTTATATTTTGCCTTTTGGCATTGCATAGAATACCGAGGAAAATGTATGAAATATGAAGCGATTCATACTTTGACATCCCATTTTTGACATTTTGTGGATTTCCAAGGTATTCTACTGGAATACTGCTATAATTGATTGATAATTTGTGTGTTGTTACTTTGATTATTCAAATCCCAACCCTTCTCCTTGTTACTTAGGTGGAAAGGTGATTATGGATATAAAGTCCAGCATTATTTTCCATCCAATTATGTTGAGGACATGTCATCTGACAGCATGGAAGAACTTGAGAATCAGGTTGGGAAAGTTTTTGTTACGATCTACATGTTAATATTCTTGAAATTCCTCAAATCCATTAAAAGGATTTATCAGCAACCGGATCTGGATTCTACCTGTAAAATTACTTCCACAACTATGCTCCACATATGAACAAAACAAGACATCAGTCTATGTTTCTTAATGCTTCTCTATGTGAAAGTAATCTTTTTATATCTTTTTATGTTTGGACACCTTTTCTGTTTGTTAAATATTAATACTGACATATAAACTTTGCATGCCTAAAGCAGGGAATAACATCCATTCACAGAACTGGAGAAGCAGTAAATACGTTTGCTATTTAAAAGCCTGCAAAATCTTAACACCAATCAATATTTGAGTAACTAGAAAGTTATTAGCTATAGCATGTTGATTATACAACTATATCATATAATCAGAATCACTAGAATTGAATAATTACAGATTGGTGGGTAAAGTCGGCAGTAAAGAGATTTTTTTCTTTGTTCTGCTTTGCTGATGTTATCCAGTAATAGAAAAACTGTATATATTAAGAATTATTTTCATATTGATTTGTATGCTATTAATAATAAATGTATAGTAGGAAAACCAGAGAGTACTGACAAGTATAGCATATTTTTTATTTTTTTAATTTGTGCTTTTTAATTTTAAATTTTCTGTTAAGATTAGAGGTCATGAAAAATATTGTAAAAACCTTACAGCTGACAAATTAACAGAAGTCCATCTAAAATATGTGCTCCCTTTACTATTAAACTGTCTGGTTAACAAAAAAAATGTCACTAAATTTTCTCCAAAGCTTTAAGCTAAAATCTGATTTTTAGCAATTTCCCATTAAATACATTTCATGGTGACAATTTATTATTGTAAAATGTGGCTTTTGGAATTTTAGTGGATGCGCGGGAATCAGGTGTGTTTATTGTACTCCTATTTCTGAAGGTGAATTTTAAAAAAAACCCTACATAATAAAATACAAATCTTTTCTTTCCAGATCTTTGAGGACAATCCTTTAGGATCACTATGTCGGGGCATTCTGGATCTCAATTTATATACAGTGGGTATGTAGATGCTGGGCTCCAATTTTTTTGCTTCTTAAATTAGAATATAGATGCCATGGAGGAAAAAAAATGTAGTTCTAACAGAAAACTTAGGATTCTCCTCCTCCTCCTCCTCCTCCTCCAAGTTCTTCATAAGGGCAATAGCATTGATTATTTTCTAACCAGCTTATGAAAGAGAGTTCCAACCTAGAACCAAAGAGAAATTTCCAATCAGTGGAATTACCTCTAGAAGTGGTTCCATCACTGGAGGTTTTCAAGAAGAGATTGGACTGCCATTTGTCCGGAATATTTTTTATTTTTTTATTTATTTTATTTTGTCAAGCGATTATTAGATAACAGGTATAAGTATAAAACATGGCTATGAATACATGAAATGGATACAAATAAGAAAAAAAGAAAGAAACAATAGGACAGGGACGGTAGGCACGTTGGTGCACTTATGCACGGCCCCTACAGTCCTCTAAGGAAGGGGGTGAGGTCAGTAGTTGACAGTCTAAGGTTAAAGTTTTTGGGGTTTGGGGGAGAAATCACAGAGTCGGGTTGAGTATTCCAGACATTGACCACTCTGTTGCTGAAGTTGTATTTCCTACAATCAAGTTTGGTGTGGTTTACCTTGAGTTTGTATCTATTGTGTGCTTTTGTATTGTTGTGGTTGAAGCTTAAGTATTCATTGACAGGTAGAATATTGCAATAAATATATAATTTTATGTACTATACTTAGATCGAACTGAAAGCAGTGTAGTTCTAGGTTGTCTAGGTCTAAAATTTCAAGTCTGGTGGCATAAGGTCTTCTGCAATGAGTATAGGAGTGGAGAACTCTTCTCGTGAAATATTTCTGGACTTTCTCAACTGTGTTAATATCAGATACATAATGTGGATTCCAGACTGATGAGCTGTATTTGAGTATTGGTCTAGCAAATGTTTTGTATGCTCTAGTTCGTAGAGTGATATTGCTGGAGAAAAAGCTACACAGGATTAGGTTTACAACTCTTAATGCCTTTTTGGCTATGAAGTTACAGTGGGCTCTAGCACTTAGATCATTTGAGATGAGTACTCCAAGGTCCTTGAAAAAGTTTGGGTCATCAACAAGGTCTTGACTATTCAACTTGTATTTTATTTTCTAAATTTTTTGTCAATATATAAGAAAGAGCATTTATTTGTTGATAAATTTTATTTGTTTATATAGGGCTTCCTGCTTGAATAGAGAGGATGGGACTAGAAGACCTTCAAAATCCCTTCCAACTCTGTTATTCTCTATATTCCCCATCTGAATAGATCTTTAATCTGTTTGCCTCAGTAGCTTTTCCTTACTGCATTTGCAGTTCCAGAGAGTGAAGAATGCTTCTAAGCTAATAAATGCATTCCCCATGAAGAAACTTTCAAATGCATCATAGACAAGATACAGTTCATGGCCTAATCAAGGCCTCCTGAGGAATCCAGTGGCCTTGTAGAACATTTCGCTAGAGGAATGTGGAGTAAATTCCTGTTTTCTTGTTTCCAACAGTGAAAATGCCTCAAGGGAACCATGGGAAGAGTTTCGTCTTTGTCCTGGAGCCCAAGAATCTTGAAGATCCTCCTGTTGAGTTTGCCACCGATAAAGTAGAAGAGTGGTTTGAGTGGTTTCAGAGTATCAGAGAAATCACCTGGAGAACTGTTGAAGAGGTAGGCGTCCAGGCCCCTCTCTAAGCACTGCTCAGCCATTCAGTTCAGCCTTCAAGCTTCGTTAGTTTATGTTGGTTTTTAATTTGTACGTTTAAATACGGTAAAATATATTGCTCAAATGTTTAATCTTTCATCAGGGGTTGAAAAGATCCATTTTCCAACCAGTTATGCCAAACCAAAGGGCTGAGTAGAGATTCTCCTTTGCAGACTATTTTCCTTAGAAGTAATCCTCAGCTTACGACCAGAATTTCTGTGGCTAAGCAAGACAGGCGTTAAGTAATTCACGTCCCATTTAACAACCTTTTTTTGGCCATGGTTGACAAGTGAATTACCGCTGATTAAATGAACCACACGGTCATTAAAACAAATCTGGCTCCCCTCATTGACTTTTCTTGTTGGAAGCCAGCTGGGAAGGTCATAAAAGATGATCACATGACCCTGGGATCATGCAGCCATCATAAATACATTCCGGTTGCCAAGCGTCTGGATTTTGATCACGTGACCTTGGGGACGCTGCATTGGTTTTAAGTGTGAGGATCAGCTGTAAGGCACTTTCTTCTGTGCCAGTGTAAGTTTGAATAGCAATGGCAATAGCACTTAGACTTATATCCCGCTTCACATTGCTAAGCGGTTTATAGAATCAGCCCATTGCTCCCAACAATCTGGGTCTTTATTTTACCCACTTCAGAAGGCTGGAAGGCTGAGTCAAGCTTGAGCTGGTCAGGGTCAAACTCTCGGCAGTGGGCAGAGTTAACGTGCAATACTGCATTCCAACCACTGCACATGATGGATGGATGGATGGATGGAAGGAAGGATGGATGGATGGAAGGGCAATAGCATTTACAGTTATGTACCAATCTCAGTGCTTTACAGCCCTCTCCAAGCAGTTTATAGATTCAGCCTCTTGCCCCCAACAATCTGGGTCCTCAATTCACCTACCTCAGAAGGACGGAAGGCTGAGTCAATCTTGAGCCTGTCAGGATCGAACTCCTGGCAGTGGGCAGAGTTAGCTGCAATACTGCATTGCAACCACTGTACATCATTCATGGATGGATGGATGGATGGATGGATGGGCAATAGCAATAGCATTTAACCTTATATACAGCTTCAGAGTGCTTTATATCCCCAAGTGGTTTATAAAGTCAGCCTATTGTCCCCAAAAATCTGGGTCATTTTACGCACTTCGGAAGGATGGAAAGGCTGAGTCAACCTTGAGCTCATTTGAATCGAACTTCCAAACTGTTGGTAACCAGCAGTCAGCAGAAGTAGCCTGCAATACTGTATTCTAACCACTGCACTACCACGGCTCTGAATGGTCATTAAATGAATTCTTTATAAATTGATGACTACCTGTATATGGTTCAGTATCTCACAACTGTTCCTTAAATTACTCTATTTTTCCAAATTAGCTTTTACCCCCAATTGTCATTCTCATCACACAAGGGCAGTGTGGCATTTCTGACTAGGTTACCTGGAAATTATGTTTTGAGATGATTGACAGGGACTTGTTCTTTTTTTTTTTTTTTTTAAAAAGGTAAAACAGTTGAGTGAGATTTCATAATTAGAGGTAGTAGTTGAAATATTTGGATATCTTCTTCTGATTGGATTTCTGTAGAAGCCAGCCTAAAGTTGACCTCCATTGAGTGATTTTGTGAGATTTCCTTTCCTGTTGTTTAACTGACACAATCTAATATATATCCTCTGAACTTTGCTTGTTTTATTATTTTTTAAAACAGAAAACTTTAAAAGGGTACTTGGAAAAGAAGCAGTTAATTGCCATGGAGTTATCTGATCTGGTGATCTATTGCATACCAATGAGCAAAACCAAAGACAATCTCGGTAAACCATTTTTAACCCAACGGTTGGCTTGCTAAACCCAAAACAATATTTGTTGTTTTTAGGGAAGAGAGGTGTATCGTCAAATCAAGCTGTTTGATATTCACATATTTTCCAATATTTCAAACTTGGGAGATCTGCAACATAAGGGTTTTGGAAAGATTCTTTTAACTATAAAGTCTAAACATTGAAGACACAGTTTCTCTCTATTTGAAGTGAAATATAGATGGAAATTGCTGGATAAGCCATTGGAAGTAATCTGTCTCTTTTCCTCCTCCATGTATTATGTGATCTACTTTGCAGACTTCTGCCACCAGCATATTAATTTTACAATTTATTTTAATTTAACTGAAGGCAGAAAATGTATCTAATTCATGTTCCTTCTCCTATTTTCCTCACAACAATCCACAGGGCGAGTTGGGCTGAAAGTGAAGGGCTGGTCCAAAGTCACTCACCTGGTTTTCATGCCTGAGGTGAAACTCAAATTCACAATCTCCTATTGATTGGCTCAAAGACACCCACCTGGCTTTCATGTCTAAAATGGGACTAGAACTCACAATCTTCTGATGATTGGCCCAAAGTCACCCACCTAGCTTTCATGGCTAAACTAGCACTATCACTTTTCTACCCTGATGCTTTAACCATTAGGACAAACTGACTCTCTTATTGCAACTCTGCAGTAAACTATGTAACTATATATTTTATGAAATAGCTTCTTCCTGCACCTTCTTTTTGAAGATAATCCCGATTTCAAAGAAATCCGCTCTTTCGTTGAAACCAAAGCAGAAAGCATTGTCAAGCAGAAACCGTCTGACCTCTTGAAGTACAATCAGAAGGGACTGACTCGAATTTATCCCAAAGGGCAGAGAGTGGATTCCTCAAATTATGATCCTTTTCGCTTCTGGTTTTGTGGGGTGCAGATGGTGGCTCTTAATTTCCAGACACCAGGTAAAACAAAAAGGCAAAGTTCTCATTCATTTTACCACCTTTTCTTTATAAGTAAGCAACTATTGGTTGATGTATCTTACTTAATATGAAATGACTGAAATGATCCCACTAAATATAAATATAGATAGATAGATAGATAGATAGATAGATAGATAGATAGATAGATAGAT
>BLBF01000045.1:17839351-17854322 GCA_015471245.1 Laticauda colubrina
AGAAAGAAAGAAAGAAAGAAAGAAAGAAAGAAAGAAAGAAAGAAAGAGAAAGAAAGAAACCCTCTGCTTGGACAGGAAACCCTATACTATTTCAGACAATTGATTATCTAATCTCTTTAAAACTTCCAGTGTTGGAGCATTTACAACTTCTGGAGTCAAGTTGTTCCACTAGTGAATTATTCTGTCCGGAAGTTTCTCCTTAGTTCTAGGTTGCTTCTCTCCTTGATTAGTTTCCACCCATTGCTCCTTGTCCTGCCCTCAGACGCTTTGGAGAAGAGCTTGACTCCCTCTTCTTTGTGGCAGCCCCTGACAGCGCTAACATGGCACCCCAAGTGCCTCTTTTCATCAGACTAGACATACCCAATTCCAGCAACAATTCTTTGTATGTTTTAACTTATTTAACGACCGCTTCATTTAGAGATTGAAGTTCCAGTCCTTCCTGTTGTCGTACATTGAGGACTAGCTGCCTATTATAGTTCTTTCATTTCCACTGAGAAGGATGATGGCTGCATCTTCTCAGGAAGTATCCCATAGTTCGATTGTTCCACATTGCTTGTTTTCGTCCTAGGTTGGTTTACAAAAGCTCCAGTCCCACTATTATTTAGGAGATTTTGCTTTTCACCAGTCCTTTGGTTAAACCAGGTAACCATCCTACTAATGTCCTTTCCTCCCCCATCCCCAATTCCAAATATTCAGATAAATACATGCAAATGAATCAAGCGCTGTTCTCCCTCAACGGTTGGACTGGCTTTGTGCTGCAGCCGGAAAGCATGAGAAACGAGGCCTACGACCCGGTGCCTAACGAATGCAAGAAGAAGCTGCAAATGATTTTGACCGTGAGGGTAAATGTTTTTCCTGCCATGAATGGCAGACAAGGAACATGGTGTGTGTGTGTGTGTGTGTGTGTGTGTGTCCATAAGAGGTTTTCCTTTTGAGTTAATAACTTGGCAGCCTTGTTAGATTAGAGCTTCTGCAAATACTGCTGGAGCCCTTTCATGGGCTGAGAGAAGAGCCTTTGTGGGATCTGCCAAGAGCCTGTGGGTTTTTATGCCCAAGGTAGCAACAAATATTAGTCTTAACATGTGGGTGCAACAAATTATGAAACTGTACTCATTGAGCCTGTCATCAAATCACCACTTTCCAGGGATCTGCTCAAATGTCAGCCTTCAAACCACCTTTCTAGTTATATATTTGCTAATCGAAAGTTGGCTTTTTGTAAAATCATCCCCATCTGATTCTGCTATTGTTCTGACCATTAAAATAATGGTATCCTTTGCCACAAGCCAGTTTCATTGCTTCGATGTCTTGAATAATTATTACCTTTAGAAGAGAATATTTGAAGCTCAGGGTTGAACTGTGGAGATCCCTGGTGCTTTCTGAGCTTGGTGGTTTTCTTGCAGACACTTCATTACCCAACTAGGTAATATCATCAGTGCTAGAAGGGAGTAGTGGAGTTTGCTCTCATTTTATATTTCAGTGGCTTTCCCTGTCACTGTTGGTAGGGTTGTTTTCTTCTTCATCTAGCACTGATTTTGTTACCTAGTTTAGTAATGAAATGTTTGCAAGAAAACTACCAAGGTCAGAGAGCACCAAGGACTCCAGTCATCGTCCTCCTCCTCCTCCTCCCCCACCACCTTGCAGTCACCCCTCTCTTCTATCACTTATGATGTTATCTAGTTTGGTAAAGAAACATCTCCAAGAAAACCACCAAGCTCAGAGAGTACCAAGGACCCCACAGTTATTACCCTGCCTGCTATAGGGTAGTAGCAGTAACCAGTATTATTCAAATGTATGCTCAGTGTGGTTAATACAATTAAAAACATTACAAAAATCTGCTTTGACAAACAGCCCAGAGTTGAATGCTTAGCTAAACAGGAATGATGGATGTGACTGAATCTTTGCTCTTGAACTAGTTGTGCCTTATGTAATCGGAGGAAGAAGCTGTTATTAAATAATGATCTGATTTGAGTAACAGCTTCTGGATATGTGCACCAGTAATTCAGTTTTATTTGGAATAATTTGAATATTGTATGCTGCCTTGAAACAGGTCATTGCTGCTCGACATCTTCCCAAGTGTGGTAGAAGCATTGCGTGCCCATTTGTAGAAGTGGAGATCTGTGGGGCTGAATATGACAACAATAAGTTCAAGACAACGGTTGTGAGTAAGTACTAGTTGCTGCTCTTTAAAAATTGGGTTGATCTTTGAATTGGGAGAGGACTTATATGGTGTAAATTCTAATTCTGCTGGCTGCCTGCAATTTGGCAGATCGAATCTCACCAGGCTCCAGGTGGACTCAGCCTTCCATCCTTCTGAGGTGGGTAAAATGAGAACCCAGATTGTTGGGGGCAAGAGGCTGACTTTGTAAACGCTTAAGCCCCTGTCACACTGCACCAATGGATGCAAAGAGGATGTAAAACGGACAAAAAAGCTTGCCATCCGTTGGTTAACGCGATGTGTCCGTTCTGTACTCACTGCCTCCGTTTTGCTTCCTCTCTATCCGTCCAGCATCCGTTTATTGACGTTTCATCCACTCAGAAAGTTTTGAGCTGCTCAAAACTTTTGAGCGGAAAATGTATCCAATGCATCCGTTCTGCATCCACTACGCATCTGCTAGGCATCCGTTACGCATCCGCTATATCCACTAGGCATCTGCTGCGCATCCGTGCAACTCCATCCGCTCCAGCGGTAAACGGACGCAGGGAGGAAGCGGAACGGACGCAGAACGGATGCAGAACGGATGCCTAGCGGATGCAGCACGGAAACAGCATGTAAAACGGAAAATACGTTCGCAGAGGGGACCTATCTCGGATATTAAGGATGTCTACAGGATGCCTAGAGGATTCCTAGAGGATGCAAAGGGACACCTATACTGCCTATAAAAAGGGGGAACAACTCACCTGGATCTCACTTTCAGAACAGCAGCCCAGCTGCAGACCTCTGCAGCCTTCATCTGCCTCTTCCTCTTCCACAGCATCCAGTCATGTCCACCGTGGATCGTAACACAGTCCTTTTGGCAGCCACCATCCTTCTGCAACAGTACGAAGCCATCTACAGGCTCTGTGAACTCTACTACCGGAAGAAAAAGGGGCGGTCAAGAAGCGTCTGGGTACGAAGATGGATCGGGAGAGGAACAGAGGACGGACTGTACAACAAGCTGATGGTGGAGCTCAGGAACGAAGACACTCGGGCATTCCAGAACTTCATGAGGATGCCTCCAGCCATGTTTGATGAAGTTGTGGAGCGGCTGAGACCCAGGTTGACCAAAGCAAACACCAGCTTCCGGCCCAGCCTGGACCCTGGGCTCAAGGTGGCACTCACTCTGTGCCACCTGGCCTCAGGGACCACTTACAGGAGCATGCAGTACGGCTGGAGGGTGCCACCCAACACCATCAGCATTGTGGTCAGAGAAGTGGTGCAGGCCATCATCGAAGAATACAAGGAGGAGCTCCTCCAGTGCTCCTCCACTGAAGAAGGATGGAAGAAAGTTGCAGAGCAGTGGTATCAGAAGTGGAACTTCCCACACACCGTTTGAGCCATCGATGGCAAGCACGTGGCCTGCAAAGCGCCAGCCAAGTCGGGGTCCACTTATTTCAACTACAAGGGCTTCTTCAGCATCATCCTCTTCGCCATGGTCGATGCTGACTACAAGTTCATGTACATCGATGCTTCAGGCAATGGGTCATCTTCAGATGCCCAGGTATACAACGCAAGTGACCTCAAGGGTGGGCTGGAACGCAACCTCATGGTGGGCTTCCCAGATCCAGACCCCCTGCCAAACGACACGCAAGATGTGCCCTACTTCATCGTGGGGGATGATGCCTTCTCCCTCACAACCTACCTCATGAAGCCCTACACCTCCAAATACCTCACCCGTGAAGAGAGGATCTTCAACTACAGGCTGTCCAGGGCAAGGCGGGTGGTGGAGAACGCCTTTGGCATCCTGGCCAACAGGTTCCAGGTACTTCTCACCACCATGCAGCATCGCCCAGAGACCGTGAGGAGGATCATGGAAGCTTGCTGCATCCTGCACAATCTCATGCGCACCCGCTACCCAGTCTTGCAGAACAGGCTCGTGGACCTCCAACAAGGCAATGGGGACATGGAGCCTGGGGAATGGAGGCAAGGGCGAAACCTGATAAGACACTGAGGATGTGCAAGGCCCCAACAGAGCCTCACGTGAAGGGAAGAAGCAGCGCAACCTCCTGAAACACTGGTGCAACTCCCCAGCTGGAGCAGTGGAGTGGCAAGACAGGATGATAGATGCTTAATGGATGCTTCCTTCAGCCTGTCTCATCACACTGATGAGATTGTGCCATGTATGTTGAGTGGCCCTACAATGATCAGGGCATTTAATAAAGAGTTGTGTTTGTGTTGACATGTGTGGATGATTATTACATTATTATTGATAATAAAGGGCCATAGGTGTGGCACCTGGGAGGGTGGACCATCCCGTCCCACTATGCTTGCACTGGAGGTTTATCTATCCCACAGCTATTACCCATCCCAAAGGTATCCCTGCCCATCCAACTGCTATCTCAACCCATCCCACTGCTATCTCAACCCATCCCTCAGCTATCTTAACCCATCCCACAAGCATGCAAAGGCTTAAACAATTTCTAAAAGTTTCCAGCAAGACTTTATTAAAAAAAAGAAATGAAGCAAGTGTGTGAATCAAAAATAGACTTTATTAACAACAAGCTATAAAACAAAAATGAGTCTCTGGCACTCCTCTTGGTCGCTCAGTCTCAGGGGTGAAGGGTCCAGGTGCTGTGGAGGTGGCTGGTGCTGGAGTGCTTGTCATCAGCTCCTCCAGAAGCAGAAGCAGCAGAAGCCCCAGCCCCAGAAGAGCGAGCCCGTGCTGCAGAAGCCCCAGCAGAACCAGAGTGAGGGCCAGGGGGCGGGATGGTAGCCCTGTCCCTCTTGCAAGGGCTGGCAGCAGATGGCTGAGGCTTGCTGTGCTTCCGCATGGTTGTGTGGTTGCTGGCTGGCAGGGAGGCTGGCAGGAACCAAGGCTGGCAGGAAGGCTGGCAGGGAGGCAGGCACCATGGCTGGCAGGAAGGCAGGCAGGCACCAAGGCTGGCAGGCAGGCAGGCACCAAGGCTGGCAGGAAGGCAGGCACCAAGGCTTGCAGGAAGGCTGGCAGGCAGGCTGGCAGGCAGGCACCAAGGCTGGCAGGAAGGCTGGCACCAGGGATGGCAGGGAGGCAGGCAGCAAGGCTGGCAGGAAGGCAGGCAGCAAGGCTGGCAGGCAGACTGGCTGGCAGCAAGGCTGGCAGGCAGGCAGGCAGACAGCAAGGCTGGCAGGGAGGCTGGCAGGCAGGCAGAAAGCAAGGCTGGCAGCAAGGCTTGCAGGCAGGCAGGGCAGGCAAGGCAGTCGATGTGTCTGGCAGCAGGTCTTTCCTCTGAATGGCGACCTGCTCCTGAGCTGCTTCCCTTATATCCGCGGGGCTGACGCAATGCATCCTCCCCACATGCACAATTAACGCTCGGCATCCGCTAGGCTTCCACTCTGCATCCGCTTCATCTGCTGTGCATCCGCTCTGCATCCGCTGTATCCGTTCCGCATCCGCTTTGCTGCGGCCCCCCGGAAGCCTAGCGGATGTGCCATCCGCTCCCATCCGCTGGGCTTCCGTTCCGCATCCGCTTTCCATCCGCCCTGCGCCCTCCCCCCGTCCGTGTTATCCGCTCCGGTTATGCAAATTTTTGCCCCTTTTGAGAGCGGATAACAACGGATGGAACATTTTGCTCGTCCGTTGTGTCCGTTTTGCATCCGTTGGGCAGTGTGACAGGGCCTTTAGAGAGGGCTGTGAAGCACTGTGAAGCGGTATACAAGTCTAAGTGCTGTTGCTATTGCCTTCCTTCCTTCCACCCTTCCACCCACCCACCCATCCATCCATCCATCAGGTATTGCAGGCTGACTCTGCCCACTGCCAACAGTTTAATCCTGACCGACTCAAGGTTGACTCAGCCTTCCATCCTTCCGAGGTCGATAAAATGAGGACCCAGATCGTTGGGGCCAAGAAAACCACTCAGTAAACCACTTAGAGAGGGCTGTAAGCCACTGTGAAGTGGTATATAAGTTTAAGTGCTATTGCTATTGCTAAATCGGGGGTATGCAACTGTGGCACCTTTTAAGACTTGGGTATTACTTACTCCCAGAATTCCCCAGCCAGCATGGCCCCTGCTGAGAATTCTGGAAGTTGAAATCTACAGATTTAAAGACTGCCAAGGTTTAGAAATAATGATCTATACATAACACAGTCTTAACTACTTCTTCCATTTTTTTTTGTTGTGAGCAAGAGTAGAATGTTTATTTCTCCGGATTATTCAATGTACCTGGAGCTACACAAGCCTATTGTCAACTCATAAAATATTTCTACGGTCTTTTTAGAGTTGCAACAGGAAGGGAGGGGGGAGCAATGCGGCAGCTTACAAACTGAAAGTGCATTCCATAAATAGTTTTCAAAGATAGTAACTAGGTGACCGAAGTTTGTGCCATGAAAAATTCTAACTGGAGAGCATAATTAATGACTCTTGGCTATGTATGTATCCCATTGGAGAATATGAATTACGATACACCCAGAGGGGTGGGGGGAAACCAGGGTCAAGGGTGACAATGAATTATGTACCTCAGAGTCGGCTACACCCAGGCAGTGCTGGACGTTTTAACTCCCAATAAATCCTTTTGAAGTTTTGGAAGTTTTGGAAGTTTTTCTCAAGACTCATTTAAATGGGGGGTAACTTCCGGAATCCTGACACCTATGCTATAATAAATTGGGGAACCTATAAGGTGCCACAAAACCAGTCATCATTTTTATAAAAATAAGAGGCACTTAAGACTCTTGAAGTCTTACAATACATGGCTGAACCTGAATGCTTGATTTGGTATTCAGACTTTCAAGCCAGTGTGTGGACTCGAGGATATAACAAAACATTCATTTTGTTACAGATGACAATGGCCTTAACCCAGTTTGGACACTTCAGGAACAAGTGAAATTTGAAATTTATGACCCTAACATAGCATTTCTACGCTTTGTTGTCTATGAAGAGGATATGTTCAGCGACCCCAACTTTTTGGCACATGCAACTTTTCCAATCAAAGGAGTCAGATCAGGTAGATATCAAATATAACCAGATCCAAACATGGAATTCTGCATACAGGTAGTCCTTGACTTACATCCTTTCATTTAGTGACCATTTGAGGTTGCAACGGCACTCCAAAAAAGTGACTTATGACCATTTGTTGCACCATTGCAGCATCCCCATGGCCATATGATCAAAATTCAGCTTGCTTGGCAACCGGCTCATATTTATGATGGTTACAGTGTCCATCTGATCCCCTTCTGAGGCCTTTTGACAAGTTAATAGGAAAGCCAGATTCAGCCATGGTTACTAACTTCACTGTGGCAAAAAGAGTCATAAAGTGGGGCAAAACTCAATTCATCAATAACAGATAATCAGAGTTGGAAGGGACCTTGTAGGTCATCTAGTCCAACCCCTTGCCCAAGCGGGAGACCCTGCACCATTTCTGACAGATGGCAGCCCAGTCTCTTCTTGAAGGTCTCAAGTGATGAAGCTCCCACGCCTTCTGGAGGCAACTTTTGTTCCATTGATTGAATGTTCTAACTGTCAGAAAGTTTCTCCTTATTTCCAGGTTAACTGTCTCCTTGTTCAGTTTCCATCTTCGGGGGCTTTAGAAAATAGCTTGACCCCTTCCCCTCTGTGGCAGCCCAGAGACTGTCTCACTTACCAACAGACATTTTGGGCTCAGTTTGTGGCTGGATGTTGAAGACTACCTGTATTATGCTCCTCTTCAGATTTCTATAACATGTTTGACTGATGCAGAGAGAATTGCTTTCTTAGCTCAGGTGTTTGGTCTGAAAGTGACAGTAGAATTACCTCTCAATTTTTGAGATGTAACCTTTACATCTGTAATCTTCAAGTTTTACTAGTGATATCTCAGACACTTTCTCAATGCTTCTCTCATCTGTGGAGTAAGCACTCTCATAACATTTTACTATTTCCTTTTCAGGATTAATCAGAATGTGAGTCTTTAAAGTATGAACTTGATTGTTCTTGCTTGAGAGGTGTTAATAAAGCAAAGTTTTGTTATTGCATTGCCCAGCTAATTGAGGATTTTTGAGGCGGGGGCTATAGTACATCTAGGGGGATGTGGTGGCTCAGTGGCTAAGACACTGAGCTTGTCGATCAGAAAGGTCAGCAGTTCAGTGGTTTGAATCCCTAGCGCCGTGTAACGGAATGAGGTTCTGTTACTTGTCCCAGCAGCTTCTGCCAACCTAGCAGTTCGAAAACATGTAAAAATGCAAGTAGAAAAATAGGGACCCCTTTTGTGGGAAGGGAACAGTGTTCCATGCACCTTTGAAGGTGTTTAGTCCTGCTGGCCACATGACCACGGAGACGTCTTCAGAAAGCTTTGTAACGGAGATGAGCACTGCCTCCTAGAGCCAGAAACGACTAGCATGTAGGTGCAAGGGGAACCTTTACCTTTATCTTATACCACATCTAGGGGCCTAGAACCTAAAACATACAAAGAACTGTAGGACCTGGGTATGTCTACTTTACAACAAAGATGATTAAGGGACTGGAGGCTTTAAAACATATGAAGAAGGGTTGAGGAACTAGGTATGTCTAGTTTAGTGAAAGGAAGTACTAAGGGATGTCATGATAGCAATCTTCTAGTATTTGAGGGGCTGCCACAAGGAAGAAGGGTCCAATTTGTTTACCAAAGCACCCAAAGGTAGCACAAGAAACAATGGATGGAAACTAATCAAAGTGAGAAGCAACCGAGAACAAAGGAGAAATTTCCTAACATAACAAGTAACCAGTGGAACAAATTGCCTTTGGAAATTGTGGGTGTCCCATCACTGGAGGTTTCTAAGAAGAGATGGGACAGCCATCTATCAGTAATAATATAGGTTTCCTACGAAAGCAGGGGGTTGGGCTAGATGATCGCCAAGGTCCTTTCCAGCTCTGTTACTGTGACATCTGAACTTTCCTTCTGCTAAAAAATAAAATTGTCTGGATAGCTTCTATTCTTCTTTTGCTTTTGACCCGTTGCAGAAGTGCACATCTCTTGTGGCTGCTTGTGGTTTTTTCCAGCTCTGGGGCATGGGATTGTCTTGTGATCCTTCACGATACTTTCTCTTTCCTGCCGCTTCCTAGTAAACTCTATCCTTTTGAGATAAGAACAGGTGAGCCTCAGTCTGTCCCTTCAGGTGTGCAAGTCTGAGACTGCCTCTAAGTGGCAACTGAAACGCTTTTGATCCTTCCCCCTTAGGTTATCGGTCAGTCCCCCTCAAAAATGGCTACAGCGAAGACATAGACTTGTCTTCTCTTCTGATATATTGTGAAATGCAGCAGATCTTGGTAAGTGGACATCTAATTCCACCTTTCACCAGATGGCAAAATCCAAGGGAAATAACATTTTGGTGAAGTATTGGTGCATTTGCAACCTTGAATTGTTTAGAAAAATAAGAAAGGTGGGTTATAAATAAATGAAATAAATAATAAACACTTGGCTGGCAGGAGCCAAAGCATTATTTTGTAAGACTCTTAAGAGCTCAGGAGTGCAATTTTCTCCTCTTAATAAATTCCTGTGGGACTGGTTGAATGCAGTGAGCACCTCCAGACTGTGAAGGAACTTTAATCCCCACGTAATCAAAGG
Organism: Laticauda colubrina; assembly: GCA_015471245.1. Classification (NCBI taxonomy): domain Eukaryota; kingdom Metazoa; phylum Chordata; class Lepidosauria; order Squamata; family Elapidae; genus Laticauda; species Laticauda colubrina. The sequence goes on from BLBF01000045.1 coordinate 17,849,037, forward strand.
ACTACAAGAACAAAGAGAGAAAACATGAGAGAAGGCTATTCGAGGGAAAATGCTGTGTTTTTTTCTTAAGTGAAACATTTTGGAACCATTTTAGCTCAACCTTTTTCAGAACTGAGTTTATCTACACGTCATTCCATTGGGTTTGGCTTCTTTCCTGAAGAATTTGTGTAGGCCAGCTCTACTGAGGTAGTTTTCTCTCTTCCATATCCCATATTTCCAAGTTGGAAGTAGGGTGTAGATTAGGTCAAAGTTTTCCCAGCTTTGTTGGAGTGCTGGAATGAAGAATTTGCAAGAGTTGGAGATGTTCTTCACTCCTACTTGTAAAGCAGCATTTACTACATTCCCTTCTGTGCTGTCTAGTTTTGGGATTTCTCATCTTATTTATTGAAGAACACTTAGGCTTAGAACAGTTTAAACCAGTGCTTCCCAGCTTTGACTACTTTTAGAAGTGTGAACTTCAACTCCCAGAATTCCCCAGCCGGCAAAGCTATAAACATGTATAAAGAACTATATGTGTTTTCATGTTTGATTTAAAATAAAAATGTCCTGTCTTTCCAGGAGTGGCTCAATCTGGCCAACATTTGATATAACTTAATGGCAAAAATTTAGATGACCTAAATTTGTCCTCTCATCCATCAAATCTTGATTTTTGTTCTTTATCAGTTGTGTTCTAATGTTGCCTAAAATCCCTTTCCCTTTTCTTTTTTTTTCTTCGCTAAAGGAAAGCGAGGAAGATCTATATTCCTCCTTTCGGCAGCTGCGTCAACGGCAAGCGGAGCTGAACAATCAGTTGTACGACACTCGGCGAAACATCCGAAGTCCCAGTCGGGATGCTTTGCTGAGAGAGTTCAGTGCAAACGAGGGGCAACTGCAGGTCTATCAGGAAACCTGCAACAGGAGGTATGTGCCACGCCCAAGGAACCAAGAACAACATCAGAAGTTACTTCACAGTAGTTTATTATTGCTTGTCTGTAGACAGAATCTTGCCAGACAAAAGCCCAAATCTCCATAACCATTGGATATACCTTGTGAAAGTTTAAGGAGTCCTCCCTGATTCTCTTCCTGCATACCAGGGATTCAGGCTGACTTTTTTCTTTCTTCTTGAAAGGACCCTCTCCTTCCTGCAACTCTGTTTCACTATTTTCAGAAAGCCAGAAAACACTGTGCTTTATTTACAGCTTTCTATTCTACCGCACTCCATATTGAGATGCTTTTTTAAGAGAGGAATAAGCATTTAAATAAAAAGATTATAAAACCAGTCAGGCAATTGGATGGGCTCAGTCCAGGTCATAGTTGATTGAACAACTCAAACAACATGGTTTCTCCCACCAGCATTAGTCAGATGGTCCTGTGAGCTTGTTTTGGTTGTCTGGTACAATAAGCTTGTTATATTGCTGTTATTATTTGCTGTTTTTTTTAAAATGCGTATCCCAGCCTTTTTTTGAGTTGTATGTCAAGTAGCTGGTTATATAAAATGAATGCATACATAGAATAGTTTGGAACTTCCAAAGTATACAGTGCCATCTGCAAGTTTACCTCCTACCAATTTATTATCCCTTTTCTACTTATTTTGAATTATTTGCATTTAAGTAGTTTTAAGAAATCACCATGCTAGTCATGTTGCTTTTCTGATTTCTTTTCCCCTCTGCTTTCTTTCAGATTGAAAGAGAAACGAGTTAGCAACAGCAAATTCTATTCCTAGAAATCTGAGTTTCCTTTGATGGGTTCTATCTAAAACCATCAGGTAAGAACTCCTACCTTGCCCAGAAAACATATAAGTTATGTGTCTTGGAAGATATCAAAAAGCAATTTTCTAACAGATTTTTCCACTTGCAGTGAGAAGTGGTTCTAGCTTTATTATGTTTATTATGTTCCAAACAAAACATGTTTGTTCCAAACAAAACATCGTGTAAAGGTAAAGGTTCCCCTCGCACATACGAGCTACTCGTTTCCGGCTCTTGGGGGCGGTGCTCATCTCTGTTACAAAGCCGAAGAGCCAGCGCTGTCCAAAGATGTCTCCGTGGTCATGTGGCCGGCATAACTAAACGCCTTCGAAGGCACACTGAGCACTGTTCCCTTCCCACCAAAATGGTCCCTGTTTTTCTACTTGCATTTTTACCTGTTTTCAAACTGCTAGGTTGGCAGAAGTTGGGACAAGTAAGGGAGCTCACTCCGTTATGCGGTGCTAGGGATTCAAACTGCCAACTTTTCTGATCGACAACCTCAGCATCTCAGCCACTGAATCCCCATATATAGCAAGTAGATAAAACCTCCAGTGATGGAGCACCCACAATTTCTGAAGACTAACTGTTCCACTGTTTAATTGTCCTCACTGTTAGGAAGTTTCTCCTTAATCCAGGTTGCTTTTCTCCTTGATTAGTTTCCATCCATTGTTTCTTGTCCTGCCCTCTGGTGTTCTGGAAAATAATGTGACCCCCTCTTCTTTGTGGCAGCCTCTCAAATACTGGAACACTGCTATCATGTCGCCCCTAATTCTTTTCTTTAGACCAGCCAGACACAAAATTTAATACCTGTCCTCATACTTCGAACCATTGCAGCATCTTCACAATCATGGGATCAAAATTTGGGCGCTTGTCAAACTGGTATTTATTTATGACAGTTGCATTGTCCCAGGGTCACATGATTACCATTTGCAACCTTCTCAGCTGGCTTCCGAAAAGCAAAGTCAATGGGGAAGTTGGATTTGCTTAACGAGCACGATTCACTTAAACAGCAACAGACATCTTGCTTAACAAACAAGGCAGAAAAGGTCGTAAAATTGACAATGTCTCAGCCACCACCTTGCTTAGCAGCGTGTCATGCCCTTGTTGGAATCAGATTCAGAGGGAAAGGTCGAACAGCTGACAGGGAGTGGGAGTGTGGCTCCAGTGGATGTGGAGGAAACTGGGGAAGGGCACAATCCACCTGGGCATTCAGGGGAAGACCCAGGCCCACCCTCATTTCATCCTAGAGCATGCAGGGAAGAACAGAGAAGGGAGCAACAGATAAGGGAGTAACGTGGTTTACGGGGGTGGAAAGCTCCCTGATCCCCATTAACTGCAGCTGGGAAAACAGGATAAAGAGGGTGTTTGCACACAGCTCCTTGCTGGAAGCAAAGCATGAATTATTTTGGTTTGTCAAGTCTTATCTGAGTTCTGCCGTCCTCCCAACTGTGTGTCTCGCTATCTTTTCAAGTCAGCAATGCCTTACCCTGCCCTGTCTCAATTACTGAGTGGTTTGTGTTGGTTTTTATTTCTAATTTGTATGTACCTTGGGTTGGGATGCAATTTATTCCCTTTAAAAACTGTTATTTGGAGAGTTTTTTCTCCAGCTGATGATAACTGGACATTGGAGGCCAAGTTGTAGGTATTAAAGGGACCTATTTTTGTGACTTTGTTGCTTTTGTGCCATGTCGTGGGTCATCACACAGTGGAACTTCTGCTCTCAATTGTGGTCATAAGTCTAGGACAGGGGTGTCAAATTCAAGGCCCGTGGGCCAGGTACAGCTTGCAGGATGCTTAAATCTGGCCCTGGGGCCGCCCTGGAAACAGCAAAGGACTGGCTTCCTGAGACCGTAATTAAGCACATGCTTATTTAAAACAACTCTTGTTTTATTTCAATGCTGGGAATTATTTTCATTCCCAGCCAGTAATGAATCTCAAACAGTCCCTCGAGATAAGCACCCACCTTTCTTCCCTGTGAAGTGCTGCCAATAACAGAAGTGTCAAATGAAGTCGAAAAAAAACCCAATTAAAGTACAAAGAGCTTCAAGAATGAATCTGAATTGAACAAACGACTTTGCTTCCTGCAAAGGTTTCATCACCTTTATCCCTTATGGGAGGGGCAATCACCTCCAAGCCTTACTCCCGAGTCACCCCTTTTGTCTCAGCTGCTCTTACCTTCTAGCAGCTCTGTTGTGCACATGCGCACCGGGAACAGGCTCTCCTGGGTCCTCTGCCTCGCTGCTAGCAGACTCCAAAGGCTCCGAAGGCAGCACCCCACTCCCAGATGGTCCTGGCCCCATATCTGCACTGGATGCAGGACCCTAGTCTGAGTCCTCTCCAGACTCCCCTTTCTTCTCCACTGTCCCATTCCGCTTCTGTCTGTACAGGCCGCTGGCGAACCACAACACTGATGAGTGATATCAAGCTAGCCACGCCCACCCCAGGCCCCCAAGGTCAAACACAACCCTGATGCAGCCCTCAATGAAACAGAGTTTGACGCCTCTGGTCTAGGACAGCTCGTATCCGCTCCAACGTCAAACTTTCCCCAAACCTAAGAAATAACACAGTTTTATCCTTTTCTTGTTGTCTTTACTAGGTGAAACTGTATTTGCTTGCCTGACGTTTTCTGGAACAGAAGACATCCACAAAGTGCCTCGACCGGATTAAAAAAGATTTTTTGAAATGACATCCTAAGGAGCAAAAAAAGGTTAAACCACCTGCTGGATTATGGACCCTGCCTGATTATTCCTGTGCAAGATCTGGAAAAAAAATGTCAGAAAAGAAGAAAAAAAACAACTTTTTGTGCGTGCATGTTTTTTGTTTTTGTAAAAGTTGTAAAATCTGTTTCTGAGTTACGAGGCCAGAACATTATTTATTTTTTAATGTATGCGTACGTCAAGAGGAATGAGTGTATGTATAAGGGCTGAATGGCACTAAATTTACAGAGATTTGTACAATTTTAGGGGATTAAAAGCATGTCAACTATAAACATATCTATAGTCTGGGTGACTTTGTAAAGTGGCTCTTTTTGTGGCAAGTTTGAAGGCCTTGGCACATATTAAAATGATTATCCCGTTTTATTACTGAATGCCCTTTTTCTTCCCATTTCAACTTTGAACAGAGTCACATTAAACACAGGTAATACTCGGTTAGAGACCATTCACAGTTATGACGGACTTCCCCAGTGCTACTTTTGTACTGGTTCGAAGAGTTCCAATATTCACCCTCCACACATATACACACAGAGTCATGTGATTGCATTTTGGGTGCTTGACAACTGCTCACATTTATGGCTGTTTACAGTGCTCCTCTACTGATCATAATTTTTGGCTGTTTTCGATTTCTTGCAGAAAATTGAAGAAAATAGATTGGGCACAGTCAGATGGCTTAACAACTGTCACGATTTACGACTGTGGTGCCATATTCAATTATGGTTGTAAGTCAAGGACTACCTATACATCCCTGTGATGTAACAATTTGTAAAATATTTCTGTACATCACAGATATATAGATGATAGATAGATAGATAGATAGATAGATAGATAGATAGATAGATAGATAG
>BLBF01000045.1:17863296-17878519 GCA_015471245.1 Laticauda colubrina
ATATACATATACATATACATATACATATACATATACATATACATATACATACATACATACATACATATATATAAATAAAAATAAGTCTGGTCACTTTATGTGGGACGGGGAAGAAATCACTGACATCTCTAATTATAATAAAAACGAGTTTCTTTCTTTGGAACTGTAGCCCATGAAATACATAGAAGCACAGGATCTCCTGCCTGACCAGGGGGCTGGACTAGAAGACCTCTAAATTCCCTCCCAACTCTGTTATTCAATATTCTATAGTCCTCAACTTATGACCATAATGGAGCCTGACAATCACAATTACAAACCATGATAGTGGTAAAGTGAGCCACCGTATGACTGATCCAACTTTACAATAGTTTTATGGGCAACTGTCATCAAGCAAACTCCCATGAGGTCTTTAAGCCAATCAATTTATTCACTATGAGGTGTGTTCACCAAAAACCAAAAGTAAATGCAATTTTTTCAGAAGCAGAGGCTGATTTTTGCCCCCATAAATTTTGCAAACTGAGGTCACGTGACTACAGAGGCTGTAAATTAGCTGCAAATGTGGGCCAGCTGCCAAATGCCCAAAATAGGGTCACATGACTTTGGGGGAGGAGGGGGAAGACCCTTCAGAACTGGGGAATGGGTTGCATCTTTGACAAAGGTCTGTTGTAACTTTAAATGGTTCCTAAGCCATTTAAGAACCATTTAAAGCAGTGGCTCAGTGGCTAAGACGCTGAGCTTGTCGATCAGAAAGGTTGGCAGTATGGCGGTTCAAATCCCTAGCGTCCCGTAGCAGAGTAAGCTCCCGTTACTTGTCCCAACTCCTGCCAACCTAGCAGTTCCAAAGCATGTAAAAATGCAAGTAGAAAAATAGGGACCACTTTGGTGGGAAGGGAACAGCGTTCTGTGCGCCTTCGAAGGTGTTTGCTCATGCCGGCCACATGATCACGGAGACATCTTTGGACAGCGCTGGCTCTTCAGCTTTGTAACGGAGATGAGCACCGCCCCCTAGAGATGGAAACGACTAGCACATATGTGCGAGGGGAACCTTTACCTTTTAAGCCACTCAAGTAAGTTGACTTTCTATATTCCTATATTCATCATCATACATTTTATGGATATTTTTTTAAAAAAATTATGCATTGACACTGCCTGATTGTTGTTGCCTGATTAAATGTTGCCTTTTAAAAAAAAAAGGTGAATTAACAGCCTGGGAAAGTTGTGAATTTTCTCAACTGTATCAGTCAACATCAATCAACAGATGCTACTAAAGGTTCACCTAGTTCAACTAAGGCAGGCCTAGTAAACTCCAACTAGTTCTTGGCATTCTTACTTTATGCTGTTTGAGGAGAAATGGAAGCAGCATCAACATGCCTCCATCATGCACGATCCACCACACATCAATGTTCCCTTCATTGTAACGCTCATGATTGCTGGGATAGAAGGACACATTTTTCGGCACAAGCAAGGCAAGGTGAGCTGCAGTTGTGCAGCGGACAGTGTCTGAAATTAAAAAAAGAAAAGAGACTCAAACCTGGTTGGCTACAGAACTGGACTTTAATTATATCTCAAACTAGATAACCTACTATACATTGGTCATTGTTTCAGACATATTTCCTGATTTGTACAGAGAAACAGAATAACCATGAAGGTGTAGGCAAAAATACAGTAGAATGAAGAGAGACTTCTGTCTTCCTGCTGGCTTCCCACTGTTCCCTGTGGGAAGTTAGTAGGGAGCATTGGAAATGATTTTCATTAATCATGATAATACAGTAACACTGAAGCAGCCACAACTTTGCCAAATTTCAATGCCATGGGAGACATGCTCCTAGATTTTGGACACATTCTATAAGCTGGCTCTTGTGAGATACGTTGATTTAAAAATTATTGCCCCATGATGCGCCATTTTATCCCACCGAAGATTACAATCAGATACAAGAGTGTTAATAGTATATACAGGATATATGATCCCTGATTGGTTGAGAATACTGGAAGAAGGTCAGAACTGGAAGGAAATGGTCACCACCAAATCTCTTTTGAGTACAGAGTGACAAGTAGGCTGCACAAAGTTAAGAGGTAGGTAAAAGGACTGAAGAATTTTGATGCAATGTTTCCAAACCAACAGAACAAAAAATAGTATAGTTGGTAAACTTAACTAATATTTTAAAGACACAAAAATAACGTTGCATGAATTTCAAATTGGCAATACTATTAATCAGGAAGTGTATAATTCTAGGACAGAATATTTGGCACTTTGGCTCTACTAGGAAAATCTAAGCAAAGTCCTTGACTGGAACCCCAAAGAAACTCTGATCTATCATTGCAGTCAATCCATGTTGACAAATCTGAGTTACTCAGAATAATATTCCAACTTAATAAACAGTAGTTTCCACACTTCTTAAAAATAAAATTGTAAAACTTCACATAAACAAATAATAATTGACATCGACTGACACTGAGAACAGCCCCTTGTTGGATTTTAGCTATAGTTTCCCAAGATCATTCTGTGCCCCCTTGTTCCTTGAACTATTAGTTTTAGTTTTAGTTCCTAAAACTATGAAGAAATGATGAAGTAAGAAAGGATACATAAGATTTAGGAAGAATTCCACATACTGAAACTCTTTCTACAGGCAGTCGGAAATTTTTAGTAAGATTAAAGTCCATCCAAATCAGAGTTTTTGACAGAAATCCTTGCAAACTCACAACAGTATCGAAGTCCTTCCTTTGAGAACAGAACAGCCTTACTTTGAATTTTAAATAATAAATTTTACACACACTACTATTCACCACAGGAAACAGTGCTTGAATCATGCTTGAGAAAGAAAACAAACCAAGAAGAATGCTAACCAACATCCTTTGAACTTACCTATAAAGGTTTTCCAAGCTCTAGGATCTTCACTCTGCCTCCAGCCATAGGGCCACCCCAAAACCACAGTGTTGTGCTTCATGCCACCTAATCCACAGGACTGTATCAAGTGGGAAATGCCATCACGGACTTTATTAGCTACAACAACTTGGCAAAATCCTTTGACCTTCTCAATCTCAATCATATTCTTGATGGTCTGGAAGGCAACCAAGCAGATCCAAAGGCCATCATTATGGGAAGCTGGCCAGAAGACCATTAAAAACACAAAGATCTGTCCCTTTTACAGATGATAAATCAAACTGCATTTTAGAAATACCTCTTGAAAGTCCACATGCCCACTGATGCAGAGAGTTGAAGCCAGCGTATGTTTAAAGAAGATTATTTAGTCACAATAGAATGGGAAGAAATTAAATTGAATGCAGATTATATGAAGACCCCTCAGCGAAGTGAATTGTGCTCATGATATTATAATGTAGAACCTAGAATAACAGGGTTGGAAGGGACCTTGGAGGTCTTCTAGTCCAACCTCCTGCTTAGGCAGGAATCCCTATACCATTCCAGACAAATGGCTGTCCAGTCTCTTCTTCAAAACCTCTAGCGATAGACAACTTCTGGAAGTATGCTGTTCCACTGATTAATTGTTCTCACTATTGGGAAATGTCTCTTTAATTCTAGATTGGACCTCTCTTTAATAGTCTTCCACCCATTACTTCTCATCCTGCCCAGAGGTATTTTGGAGAAGTTGACCCCTCCTCTGTGACAGCTCCTCAAGTAAGACTGCTTTCATGCCACCCCTAGTTCTTCTCTTTGTTAGACTAAACATAACTGGTTCCCTCAATCATTCATTGCATAGTTTAGCCTTCAATTCCCTGATCATCTTTGTTGCTCTTCTCTGCACTCTTTCTAGGGTCTCAACGTCATTTTTTGTCTCATGGTGACCAGAATTGGGTGTGACCAGAAGCAGGTGTGGTAGAAAAATCAATTAATAGAAGCTTGTTCCTCTTTGTCCTCTGAAATTACACCACAAATATTGTAGCTGTGGCAGTTCCCAGATGAGCTTAAAATACTCAGCTTAGGGTATTAATAAGTCTAGCTGCAGTAGCTTTGACAGCTCATTTCTGACAAAATTAAAACTATATATCCCCCACAATTACTTACTTAACATATATCCAATCCAAAGTAATGTTTAAAACAAAAATAAACATGTCTTTAACCAATGACATCTTACTTTCATTGCGGCAACCCAAAATTTAGTTACTGCACACAGAATGAATGGTTTGAAGTACTGCAAGAGTAGTTCATATAAAATTCATGAGGGTGGTTGGTTGATATGCCACTGATTTTTTAGGAGAGCAGCTTTGCTTTGGGGTTGTTGGGTCCTTTTGCTTTTGTTTTGGAAGTCTTGTAAATATTTCAGTCTAAGATCCCAGATGATAGAATCCTTCACACCTGGTTTCACCAAAGCTCACCTGTTCAGCTGCCTGAGCCTCTCCATAACTTTCCAGAAAGTTACCCTGTATGGCAGTTCCTACAATAGTTAACCCTTTCCCGGCTTTTAGTTGTGATGCGAATGTCAAGAGTCTGGGGTATTTCACATGCAAATCCTCATCCAGCTTCAGCAACACCAATAATTGGGGTCTGCAGAAGGAAGAAAAGGAAGTGAATTTTTAGAGACAGAGGTCATGCCCTCCAACAACAAACTGGAATAAATTAAGGCACTCCACAGAGGATTGGCCCTTCTGGCTGTTCCCAAGAAACTGTAAGAAATTTCATTGTTTAGAAATTAGTGTTAAATAAGCAGAGAAGATCAAACAAAACACATATATACAGAGATGTCAGAATAAACCATGTCAAAAAGTATATTTATGAACTGTACATGAATATAATATGAAGGGCATAAAGTGAGGATTGTAATAATATATCATGGCAGAAGATAATAAAGACAATTTGGATGCATAGTATAATAGAAGCAGAGATTAGTGTTAAATAAGGAAAGAAAATCAACAAAATACATATATACAATGATGTAATAAACAATGTAAGAAACTGCACTGTAAAGAAACTGTAAGAAAATTATATTATTGAACTGTATAAGAATATGGTATGAAGTGCATAAAGTGAGAATTGTAACAACGTAATACGACATAAATAAGTAAATAACAGTGATAAATTGGATATATAACATGATGGAGAGAATATATTGTATGATAGACTTAATTTGGATGTATAACATAATGAAAAAAGAGAAAAAGACCTGATGTAACCATCAGGTTACATACATACGTACACAAAGATGTATAATTGGAACAGTTATGTATGTTAAGGAAAAATGTACAATAAAACTTATATATATATATAAGAAGCAAAAAGAAAAGAAAAGCAATTTCAGTGTTTTGCCCCAGGCTCATTCTGGCTCATTGCAATTTGTTTCACGCAGAAGGACATAGGAATGGCCTAGAAGTAGAGTTCTCACCTCACAATCAGGAAGCTGTGAGTTTGATCCTAGGTAAAGGGTAATATTTGGAACAGACTCTCCTGCTCGAGCAGGGAGTTGGACTAGATGACCTCCAAGGTCCCTTCCAACTCTGTTACCTTATGTTCTAAGGTTTGGTCACAGCCAGATCCAATGCAAAGAGGACACTGATTCTGTTTCTATATTTATGTTCTCATGACTTCAGGGTCCCTCAAAGTTTAGCAACTGCAAAAAAATCGGCCTTCAAAGAGAAGTTGACTGTCTAATTTTGAATCACAGAGAAGTGATGGCGAAATCAGAAATGCATTGACTTCCCCATGAGGAGGGGAAAATTTACACAAAATTTACATTAAATTGAAAGAACCCACCTCCAGTTCTTGGTATGGGGAGGACCTTCTTCCAATCTCAGCAAAGCGTACCGGGCAGCGCTTAGAGAGAGACCCCGAATTCCATCGCCCCATTCCTTCTCTGCCCTAGTAAAAAAAGAGTGTCAGAATTGTTGGAGAAAAGCAGGCAGAGTCTTCCAATATTTGAGGGGAGCTGCCACAGGGAGGAGGAAGGGGTCAAGCTATTTTCTAAAGCGCCTGTAGGCCAAACAAGGAATAATGGATGAAAACTGGAGGAGAGATTCAACCTGGAAATAAGGAGAAACTTTCTGACAGTGAGAACAATCAACCCATGGAACAGAAGTTGCCTTTGGAAGTTGTGGGGGCTTCATCACTTGAGACTTTCAAGAAGAGATTGGACTGCCATTTGTCAGAAATGGTGTAAGGTCTCCCGCTGTGGGGATTGGACTAGATGACCTAGAAGGTCCCTTCCAACTCTGATTATCTGTTATCTGTTATAGCTTGGGGTGGTGTTAAATGCATCATCAGCTTAGAGTCCTTACATTGCCACAAACAGTCCAAGCCCAAGCCCTCCTGAATTCCAATGACCCTTATCTGCAGCCAATTTAGTAACTCACCTTTAAATTGACCAGATTCTTGTGTTTAGACTTGAAACGCAAGTCTGTGCTGCAACGCAAGATTATTCTGATCCTTTGCACTGACAGAATGCAATCAATCTAGGACACTCTTCTTTTTCAGATATCCAATACAGGTAGTCCTCAATTTATGTCTAGTCACTTTTTTTTCATTCAAAATTCTGATTGACCTGCCTTGGGAGTTCTAATGTTTTAAAGTTTTTATGCCAGCTTCCCCTCTCCCTCTCAGAGGTGATATTCAGCAGGTTCTGACCAATTCTGGAGAACCGGTAGCAGAAATTTTGAGTAGTTTGGAGAACCAGCAAATCCCACCTCTGACTGGAGGTTTTACAGTAACCTTCCCCTGTCATGCCCACCAAGCCACACCCACAGAACCGGTAGTAAAAAAATTTGAATCCCACCACTGCTTCCCCTGTAGACACATTATTTCCAGGGAAGCACCAATTAAAACAAATTTCACACCTTCACCAATGCTGACAGGACAAGCTACGACATATAAAGAAGAAGCAAACCCCACACTCAGTCACACTGATGATATTAGATCGTCAAGTCATGAAATGTCTACAAGAGAACAAGCAAGAAGTAGAAAATGGCTTCCAAACTGACACAAGTTCAGAGAACATCAAAGGCTACACAGGTGTCTTGCTGTCCAGGTATAAATCTTAGAATGCCCTTTTGCTGGCAACACCTTGAGGAAGCTGGAGTTTCAAAATCTCTAGACCAGGGGTATCCAACCTTGGCAACTTTAAAACCCGTGGACTTCAATTCCTGTTGGCTGGGGAATTCTAGAAGGTGAAGTCCACTAGCCTTAAAGCTGCCAAGGTTGGACATCTATGGTCTAGATCAGGGTTGTCAAACTCACAGTCATGGCAATGTCATGTGACATATTGCAACTTTTTTCCCTTTCACTAAACCAGGTGTGGGCGTGGCCAGTGTGTGATGCATCCGGCCCACGAATTTGAGACCCCTCGTTTAGATGGAACTAGTTGGGGCTTAGATGCCCAGTTTTACAATTTTATCCCTCCATCTACCTTAAATCAAATTATTTTCATTATAAATTTACTTACCCCTGATACTCAATGTACTTGTAGATCATGCCAGCAATGAGCATGGCCACTAAAGCATAATACCAGGAGGAGATGAACATCAGGGCAAGACAGATACTCATCCCTAAGAAGGACAGGGCCCTAAGAAAATAAAACTCAAAATGTCAATAGGCTAAAAAACAGGAAATTAACATTGGCTACATGATATAAAGAGAACTTGTGTCAAATATTTTATATGTGGCATCTTCCTCCAGCAAGGCTGGCTAAAATGCTTAGAAAATTGTCACCGAAATGTTGGAAATGTAAGAAAATACCAGGCACATAGTAGCATATGTGGTGGATGTGCAAATATGCAAGGAAATATTGGTGACAGATTGAAAAGTGGTTAGAACAAATAGTGGAACAACTTAAAGAATTTAAGCCAGCATTATTCTTATTAGGAATTACAGCTGAGGGCTACAGCAAAGAATCAACTTATCTAATATTACACATCTTAACAGCAGCAAGAATGGTATACGCCCAACCATGGAAGAATGAACACACACCCTTGGAAAGATAGATAATTAAAAAAACATTGGTTTGCACAGAATTAGACAGATTAACTCTAGAATTAAAAAACAAAGGGGAAAACAGAATACTACAATACATGGAATAGATTCTACCAATGGTTGGAAGCGAGAGGAGGAAGTGGAAACACGAAATAGCTAGGATAAACAGACCTAGAATATGACACTATAGATGAATCAAAATGAATATTGTGGTCAAAATAATTGTAACAAAATTAGTAATGTAGAAATAATATGTTGGTTCGTTGTTTCTATAATTTAGTATGTAAGGCAGAGGAATGCCAGGATGCTTGAATACAGTACAAACATTCAATATTATTCGATATTTATATATGTAAAAAAATTGTGTGTGTGTGTGTGTGTGTGTGTATAAGTTATGAGGACTGGTTCCATACATACAAGTATTTCTTGAAGAATGACAGCTAGAAGGATGAAAAGATTCCAGAGAATCTGTGTTGATGGCAATGCACGATTGTGTAGTCTCTGCAACAGTTTAGTTATGTATTCAGGTTGCAGATATGATCAATGTGACGCAATAAAGTATGAAACCAGGCCAGAGAGACATAATGGGCTAACAGACATTTTCCAAGCACTTCTGGTTTCACAAATTCTCAAGTGTTTTGGGCTTTTGACTCGTAACATTTCATGATCACGAAGACAATTTTAGAAGAAACTTCTCCTAGCTCATTTACTCAAAAAACTCTTACCAGTGGTAATACTTAAATCTGGGCCGCCAGTTTGGAGTTCTTAAGAGAGTCTGCACTGCGCAGGCCAGGTTGACAAACAGGTAACACATTAGGAAAAACCTAATTTGGGATGGCAAAGAGGAAGAAAGAGGAGAAAGGATCATTGCATGAAAGTGGGCAGTTGCCCTTTTCTTCATTCTGAATTTTATTTGAACATTTTTTTGCTTTCTGGGGCATCTTATTGTTGCAACTCCTGCTATCCACTATTTGTAGCCAGGATATCTGAAGGATATGATCAGAAATGCCAAGATGGCAATAACAGTGTGATTTTCCATGTACGATGCACTTTAAAAACACAACGAAGCCTCAACCACATCACTATGGTGCCATTTTGACTTTGTTAACATACCCTGCAGATGTTCCTCAGTTGCCATGAAAATGCAGGAAAGGAAAACAATTGAGGAATGAAAAAGTCTTCTAAGTTACTAATTATTAGATTTGTTCAAAGACTGTCACAACAATAATGAGCAATAACTGCTTGAGAAATAACTGCAGTAATAAACAAGATTCCTTTTGTGTAACAGTGATGTATCGGAATCAACGCTAGGTGGCAGTCGAAAATTGTCTTCTGCAATAGGGCTGCAAAAGAATAAAAATACAAATCTATTTATTTTGATTGCAAAACTTTGTGGTACTTTTAAAGTGTATCCCAGGAAACATCCAGAAACGTACTGAGAATGTCCCTAGTTGTTTCTTCAATATAACTGATGTTCCTTTGCAATTGGGCAGCCCCTAGACTAGAACTCACTCTTCCAAACAGCCTATGTGTCATAGATATTAAGTAATATTTGTCTTTAATAAAGCAAAATCTAGTAATAAGGTCTGAAATCTCACAAGGCTGCCACATCTCACAAATATCAGAGTTCTGGCGTGAGCTGTCAAGAGATTTTTGTGTGAGAAGGCCAACATCTAATGAAATGTTGGCCTTCACTCAAGTTCTCAGTCACTTTTAAATTCCAGTTTTTATTTTTTTTAAGCTGCTGGCATCAAAAAAAGTTTCTCAGTATTTGTATCAAGTTTCTTCAGCCTAGATTCCTCCAGATGCATCAGTTCAAGCCCTTTAATTCCTACTCCAGAATAGCAGAAATGATAAAAAACGAACAATCTTCTAGATGTCTATGGAGATTCTCAATCATCCAAGTCATGCTTTTCCAAAGGCTACTAGGCTTCCTTGTTATTCAAGAGGGAAAAAACCAAGAAAGTCCCACTGCCTTTGGAAAAACACCTTTGGGGGCAATCTTCTAGAAGTTGGGAACTTACCAGTGGTCTGGTAGCATATTCTCAACTTTAATTCCCATCATATTCCAAAAACTAAGCTTGGTAAAGGTAAAGGTCCCCTCGCATATACACACTAGTTGTTTCCGGCTCTAGGGGGTGATGCTCATCTCCGTTACAAAGCCAAAGAGTCAGCACTGTCCGAAGACGTGTCCGTGGTCATGTAGCTGGCATGACTAAACGCCGAAGGCACACGGAACGCTGTTCCCTTCCCACCAAAGGAGTCCCTATTTTTCTACTTCCTTTTTTTACATGCTTTCATACTGCTAGGTTGGCAGAAGCTGGGACAAGTAACGGGAGCTCATTTACGTGGTTGCTAAGGATTCCAACCATTGAACTGCCGACCTTTCTGACTGACAAGCTCAGTGTCTTAGCCACTGACCCACCGTGTCCCAAACTAACCCTAAGCTACATCACCCCATAAAAACATTCTGAGCTTCTCCAAGAGTGAAAGACAAAAGGCTACTTCAACCTCTTCCATCTCCACTCAATTTTGACAAACTTTCAAAATTTTCAACTCATCTCAAAGGAGAAGACTTCCATGGAATTACAAATCTGGATGATGCATGGTGAGCTTTGTCAGAAGGCCAAAAGACCTCCCCACCCCACATCTAAAGACCAACATTTTGCAAACTCACATAGAAAGAATGGGGGCCACCATATCAAGGGAGGCAATTAGTATACCAAGCTCGGCTATCAGGGCTGTGAGTAGAAGAGCCCAGGTTGGTTCTCCATTCGCCTTTCCATGGCCAAACACCTGTTGTTGTTTTTTAATTAAAAAAAAGGAAGGGGGGAAGGAGAGAGAAACAGAGAGTGAAAAACAAACATTTTGTATGTCATTGTTTCATGATGCGTCATAAGGAACTGGTTGGGTGCATCTTCCGTTTGGGCAAAACAGTTGCTTCCTCCTCACTTCTGAGAGAAACATCTGTGTTCTCTATTCTTCATTTGGTACCCTAGGCATTTGAGAATTAGTTTCATACTCAGGAGTATGACAACTTCCCTTGGCTTTGGTTTCAGAAGGTATTGTGTCTCACAGTCTTTAGCTCAGCCTCAATGAGAATTTAGTCTAGCAAAGCCACATAAACCCAACATATGGATATGGTGCTAAGCTTTTGAAAGAAAATCAATCCAAATTACAGAGCGGCTGCTTGATTGCAAGGGTTCAGCATCTGTCTCCATTCACACAATGACTTCCAACATCGAGCTACAATATGCTTCCCTTTCCCAGGGCCAGCTTAATAAACATATCTGGGAGTCAGGGCAAGTACGGGAAAATAAGTTCTGAACTAAAGCTGTTGTAAGTCAGAAGATCACAAACCCTGGAGACGGATGTCGAAGTGCCTTCAAGCCAGAACTATATAATCTTGCAAAATCTGCTAGGTGATGTCTAGTTGCAAAATTAATTTGAGATAATTAATTAATTTAATTTAATTAATTAATTAGAAAATGGGCTCCCCTGTTTGCTCTCTGTTCAGCATTTGGGTTATTTTCATGCCAATTACACATTTTCCAAAAGCAATGGAAGTGCAAATTCTCAACATCAAACATTCTAGGGATATCCTTTTTTCCAGGGAGTTTCTGCATCCTCTAATTTGATGCATCAAATTATTCCAACTTTCGCTCTTAAAAAAAAGGACTAACCCTGAGGAATGGGATAATGTTGTCTTTGGCAATCGCTTGAAGGAGACGTGGAGCTCCAGTGAGGCTCTGCAAGCCTGCTCCACAGGTAGAGAAGAAGGACCCAATCACTATGACCCATGGCGTGGGCCAGGCCAGGGTGCCCACCACTAAGTTCTTGTTCACGGCATCACCATACCTGTGAGGAGAGAATTTGTGTATTTAAAAAGAGACTTGAAGTTGTTTGGCATTTCCATCTGATGTTCAATTATCTTTCTAAGGAGAAGTCAACTTGCTCTTCACATCAAGCAGGGGTTTTCAAACTTTTTCAGACCATGAAACATGTTAACACCAAAAATAATCCCAGAAACCTTCAATCATATATACGTACACCGCCTATATCTTCCTTCTCTCTTTCTTTCTTTCTTTCTTTCTTTCTTTCTTTCTTTCTTTCTTTCTCTTTTCTTTCTTTTTCTTTTCTTTTCTTTCTCTCTCCCTCCCTTCCTCCTTTTCTCTCCTTTCCTTCTCCTCCTTTCTCGCCTATCCTCCCACTCTTCTTCTTCTTCCTCCTCCTCCTCCTGGTCATCACCACCATTACCACCCCTTATTCTCTCCTAGAACCTTTATTCCCTCCTAAAAATCCCTCACAAAAAGGAACAGTAACCAAACTATGTAAAGGTTAGCATGATCTCATAATATAAAATGCTGAAATCAGGTTGGAGAGATTATAGTGAATGTCATCACTTAACCACAGGGTTCAACTTTGGACCAGTTGCTGTCTCTCAGCCCAGCCTACTACACAGAGTTAACGATGTATATTGTATTAAACTTTTATAGAAAAGGCAGAATATAAATACAAGACACAAGCAAAAGAACAGCAGAAGAGGTGGTCTTTTTATGAGATCAACTCAAGTTTTGCAAAATAGCCTCAGCCTTTTAAGTTGCCAAAAAACTATTCTTAGGAACCAGATAAATACCATTTTATTCTTAGACCACACAAGGGCAGGATTCACAGCCTTTAAAGCTGGCAACTTGATAGCAATGGATAATGTCTAAAAGTTCCCATTCTCTCCATTTAAGAATGTAAGATAATACCAATGTGGCTTAGCCACTTTCCTCCCCTCCCCATCTGCTTCCACATTATCTGACAACTATTTCTTGGAAATGTAAAAGTCTACTCCTGTTTTGCAGAGTTTTGATTAAATAATAGAAGTGCTGTCCTTGCAAAATGGCTCAAATAGAGACATTCAAGCATATACAAATGCTTTTAATGCAATCATAGAAAGGTATTGGAAGGACATGGTCAATTATGCAAATCCATGCTGACTGAGCAATTCTGGGAGTTCCAGGTGAAACACATCTGGATGGTGCCAGATGCAAAATATAAATAATGCATGCAAAATAAGTATGGATTATTTGCATGGATTATTCTGGGTGATTTGGGGCCTGCCAGTATCTCTTGACTTCACCTATCGTAATGTGTACAACACATCCTTTGAGGAAGGACATAATTATTTTTTAAAAGGCTAAATAAATGAAGGGGGGAGGGGAAAAAGACCAGAAAACTGCCTTTAAAAAAAAGGGAAAGTGAGGTTTTAGAGTTTTAGCAATTACTGTACATTTTGTACTTTGAAATCATGTTCTGCTAACAGTCCTGTGTGCTGAAAGCCACTAATGCTTATTGGGGAAAAAATACATTCCATGTAGTTTGTCAGAAAGAAAAATCAGATATCTATTCTGCAAAGGAAAGCATCAATAGCAATCAGAGAAAAAAATTGACTCCCTTCTTTGGAAGGAAAATCTGGAATAATTACTTACTTATCTCTAAGAACAACACCTTCAATGCAAGCTCCAAACAATAATACACAGCTAAAATCTGTGAGATGCAAATCAAGGTTAAGAAAGCCAGAATTTTGATGCAATTAATACCTACATTTGTAGTAACCAGGCATAAATATTCCTCTTATAGTAATATAACGTAAGAATTCCCCTTCTGCTGTCACAAAAATTGTCAGACTCTGCCAATACAATTTACAAAGTAAAATAGCAATGATCAGGACAGCACAAAAGCCATCTTGATAATTTCTAAGAGGATACCATTCTTCTTGTCACACTTTTCTTAACAGCATTTAGTAATGGGTTGAAATTAAATTAAATATATTGGGAGAAATTAAATACACTATAGCACTTAGGGTTAATTACACACATATTCATAACACATAGTAACGAGAATGTCATTTCTTTCCTTCAGCATATCAACAATATTTAAGTCATTGCATCTTGAGAACATGTAGCTCCTTCAAGTCAACTGGAGCATCTCAAGAATGGACCACAGTTCCACAACTACTTGACACACAAAAGGCAATGCAATACTTAATATCACATCACTGTTGTGTTTGTATAATACTGATTAAAAACATGGTGCTTGGTTGGCCTAATGCTGCAGGTGAAATAACACAGAAAACATTCTCCCTAACACATCTGAGATAGTCACCTAATACCTTTTCCTTTTTTGTTGCTTTCCATGTCTACCTTCTAAATGCCCCAAAATGTGACTTCAATAGAATGAGATCACACAAAAACTTTTCATATGTTTTGTGCTGAAGGAAGTGATTGAGGAAGTGAACAGTAAGTGCAATAACCCTGGTGGGTGCTTAAGACTTTTTATATCTTTGAGAGGGACAAGAAATACCTTGGAGGTACAAGAACAGGTAAATGAAAAGCATACCTATAGCCAGCAGGAATGCCATCCTTTATTTCAAGGGAACCTTCATGCTAGTCTAATCTTCTCTTTCCTTTCCAAGAGTCAGGGCAGATATTATTGTTAGTCAGACCCCAAGAATAAAGCTTCTGAACTATAAAACCATAACATGTACATTCCTATGTTTAAAGGATACAGACAAGAGACGTGGTGACGATAGCAAGAATGGTTCCCACTGGAATAGATCTCTGGGCATCCTTGAGATCTCCTGATCGGTTGGAGCCGGCCATGATGCCTTCAAAGGAAAACAAAAAAGGCTGATAGTACTGATACTTCCCCCAAAAAACCCAAAATACACCAAAATACATCTAGACACTTCAGCCACTATATCTTCTCACCAGTCACAGAGGGGAAGAAGATGCCAACCAGGACAGTGAAGGAAGTTGCTATGTCCGCATACACATACAAGTGGAGGTTATTCTTATTTCCAGCTACATCAGCAGAAGGACAGGCTGCTCTTTCCAGGATCTCGCCTTTCTCCAAGTAATTACCCCAGACATTATCTAGGATGGTGGAAACAAGACTCATCAGGAATAAATGAAAAAATGAAAATGAAAAACAGATTGTTAGGTTTACTAGGCACTAAGCAAAGTCTAGACATACTGTCTAAACGTAGCCAAGGAAGGTTGGTCTTCCTGTCCAGAAATGAGAAAATTATTTACAAACATAATAGCTAACAACTATGGTTGATTCCATACTTGAAATTATTAAAATTTGACAAATCACAACGGGGGATAAGACAATCAAGATAGCTGTCATAAGAATAAGAAGTTCCTCCCCTTATGTACACATCAGGGATCTGAACACATCAGGAAATTCCTCCCCAAGTGCCTGCCTGCCTGCCTGCCTGCCTGCCTGCCTGCCTGCCTGCCTGCCTGCCTGCCTGCCTGC
>BLBF01000045.1:17878529-17898224 GCA_015471245.1 Laticauda colubrina
TATCTATCTATCTATCTATCTATCTATCTATCTATCTATCTATCTATCTATCTATCTATCTATCTATCTATCTGGGATAGATTCTGGGAGTTGAAGTCCAGAAATCTTAAAGTGGCTCAGTTTGGAGACCCCAATATATGTAGAAGGGATGAGCTTCAACTGTACAATCACAGCCACTATATTTTCTTATTTTTTGAGATTTTGGTATTCTCGCATTTCATTGTTGTGGCACAAATCCAGAGAGGTATATCATTTCCACTTCTTCATCTCCTCCTTCCCCCTATCTTCATTGTATTTGAATCTGAGATTATATAACCTCTTGTACTATATACGACACAGCACACAATGTCTTCATTATCTTTAAATGTAGATTAAGAACCTCTGTACTGTTTAGACCACAAGTAGACAACTTTGGACCTTCATGTTGTTTTGGATCAACAAGGCCAATGACCTGGGGCTATAAAATTGAAACCCAAAACATCTCAAAAACATGAGGTGGCCCAGCCCTTAAATGACTTGACAATTATTTAACAAGGTTTCTGATTGGAGATTTTCTTAGCCCTAGAGGGAGATGCCAGATGTGGGATGTGGGATCTTCAACCCACAAACCACATGGTCCTTGGTGAGGCATGAGGTGGCATTCAGCAGGTTCTGACCAGTTCTGGAGAACCAGTAGTGGAAATTTTGAGTGGTTCAGAGAACCGGCCAATATCACCTCTGACTGGCCCTTCCCCCATCTATTCTCTGCCTCCCGAGTCCCAGCTGATCATCTGGCTCTTCTTTGGTTGCCCTGCACAGGAGAACGGAGCTGGAAAGCAGGTTAGTGGGGTGGATGGGGATTTTGCAGTAACCTTCCCCCAGGAGTGGGGAGGAAATTGAGATTTTACAGTATCCTTTCTCTGCCATGCCCATCAAGCCACACCACGCTCACCAAGCCATGCCCACAGAACCAGTAGTAAAAAAATTTGAATCCCACCACTGTCTTGTACATGGAATGGATGATCTGCAAACTCTGATGTGGTCATCAGTGCTCTTACTTCCTTGTCCCCAAGTGATGCTATGGGATTAAGATTACCTTTCAAAATTCCACTTGCAGCTCCCGGGATACCAACAATCTCGGTCACGTTATTCAAATGAAAATATTCGTCGCAGTGGCCAGAGGTTGTGTTGTAACCCGGGCAAAAGAGGTTGGTGAGATTGGTGGGCACTGTCACATTGTCGACTATCATTGTTTTGGCACAAATATCAAACTGGTCCCGTGAAAGAGTCCGATTGCCTAGCATGCACACCCTAGGGAAAAAAGACATCAACATTTTCATCACTTGAAAGTTGGCACATTTCTATTCAAAGAAAAATATTCCTCCCACTATCCCAACTCTTCTCAAAGAGCTGCCAAAAATGGTTCATTAAAAAATAATGTTTCTAATCTTTGTTTCTAATCTTCTCAGCCTCCATTTGATAAAACACCATGAGGCAGCAGGAATAAGACTAAATCCAGCATCTGACTTTCCAAAATAAGTTTCCTGTTTTTCAGAGGGTGAAAAACAGCAACATTTGCTGATACATGAAAAGAAACTTTTCTCTTAGCTAAATTTAGCCCCTTCATCAGTTTTCAGAGGAAGATTCCAAGTTCTAATATTAGTAACGAGGGTTGGAAAAAAAATTCTTCTACCCTTTCAAGTTGCATTCTTTTCAGTTAAAGTTCCAATTTTGGTTTAGGAATTCAAACATTTTTTTTCTATTCCAACCCATCTGAAAGTTACCAGCTTAGAGATACAAATACAGTAATATATATTAAGACACAGAGGAGGAAATGTAAAGATTAAACAGACCTTAAATCCTATTTTGCATTCCTATATCAGTAACACAAAACAACACTGAACATTTTTATATATGTGAGAGCTTAAAACAATCAAAATAAAAAGAAACAAACCTTCTCAATGCACTTCCTTATTTTGTGTTAATATCACTTTACTATACAAGGTACACATTATCTGCATATTTATTTACACAGTGTATAAATACCACTGTAAATAAATAAATAACATGCACAAATAATGAAAGATTCCTTCTGAACCTTACTGCTTGTAGGTTTTGCCCTGAGAAACAGATTCTAAGCAGATACCTTAATAATCTGGTAACTTTCCAAGGCTCAGAATCTTTATTGTTTTTACTTCAATACATTTCACAAGATGGTCTTCTAGAAATAATTCTATATTAATTTAGTGCGAGAAAAACAGTGACACCTAAGTTTTTTAAAAGAAACCACAGGGACACAAAAGCAAAGCCATCAAATGACCCCCCAAATAATTAATATATTTAGTAGGGAGTTGAATTCCACTGAGAGGTTCATTGTCAAGAGCTTCTGCCACTATAGGTAGTCCTTGACTTATGACCACAGTTGACTCCCCAAATTTCTAGTTCTTAAGTGAATGTTGCCCAATTTAATGACCTTTCTTGTCACAGTTGTTAAGGGAATTGCTATGGTTGTTAAGTTAGTAACATTGTTGTAAAATGAATCTGGGTTGCTCATTGAACTTTGTTTATCAGAAGGTTGAAAAAGGTGATCAAATGACATGAACACAGCAACTGTCATAAATATGAGCCAGGTGCCAAATGTCTGAATTTTTCAACATGGGGATGCTGCTACAGTTGTAAATGTGAAAAATAGTCATAAGTCTTTTTTTCCCAGTGCCATTGTAACTTTGAACAATCACTAAATATGAGGACTACTTCATTAACATCAAATTTTCCATGTGCAAGCAAGCAGAGCAGCTCTCAGAATGGGTCAAATAGAGTTCTTTATTGTTGATAACTAGTTTACAAGAATTCACCATGTAGTCGTCTTCCCTTGGGGAACCCAGATGCTGACCTAGGGGTTTGACCTCAAAGGTTTCCTTCACTGAATGGTTTCCTCCCTCAATGGACTCATAAGCTGGAATATCATGGTCTCCTCTCTTTCATCCCTGGGTTCTGTCAAGCACAAGCAACCTGAACCACTTTTGGATAGTCTCAAACAGAAGCTTTATTGTTGATCACTTATATTGCAAGAATTTTGTCAGACGGAGAGCATTCCCTGGGGAATAGTCTTCTCTCGACTTCAAGGATTCTAACTCTTCAGTTATATGTGCTACTTTCTGTGGTGCAAGGACTCTAAGCTAGGCCCTCTCTTAACACCTCCCACCAACCTAGCTAGAGATTTTACCACACAACTAGCATTTATAATTTGCCTTTCTGAAGTATTTCGACTTACGGGAAAAAAGGTGGACTGAAGATGGATTTAATTGACCCAGCATAGATGGATAAGATGGAAATGATGACACAAGCCAAAAAGAGTGAAGCAAACTTGTTCACATATTTTACACCCACAAAGACCACAAGGGCCATGAAGGTGAGAAATAAGGTCCCATAGACTCGCATGTTATTCAGTGTGGCACTGGAAGTATCATGGGCCCCAGTTGAATGGAAAATGGCAGCCTGGGGAGCAATGTATGTCTGAAAGAGTAAGAACATGACTTTAGTGTTGGTAAAAAAAAGCAAGCTGTCCAAGACACACATTAGGAAGGTGAGAGGTGCACAACATCCAGAAGTAAAGTCAGACACCACAGCCCCTCCCTTCAATTAGGCTAGCCACCAGATGATTTGAAATTGAAGCTTCTGGAATTTCAACCAAGATGACATGCTGGACCTGGGAAATACAATGCTTTTCATCCTTAGATTTAATCAGAGGTGGTCTTCAGCAGGTTCTGACCACTTCTGGAGAACCAGTAGTGGAAATTTTGAGTGGTTCGGAGAACCTGCCAATCCCACCTCTGACTGGCCCCACCCCCATCTATTCTCCGCCTCTGAATCCCCGCTGATTGGCTGGGTCTTCTTTTGTTGCCCTGCACAGGAGAACAGAGCTGGAAAGCAGGTCAGTGGGATGAAGAGGGAATGGGATTTTGCATTATCCTTCCCCTGCCACACCCACCAAACCACACCACGCCCATCAAACACCCACAGAACCGGTAATAAAAATGTTTGAATCCCACCACTGGATTTAATGTTATGTGGATTTCATCTCCCAGAATTCCCCAGCCAGTTGAAGAATTCTGGGAGCTGAAGTCCACACACCTTTAAAATTGCTGTGGTTGAGAAACACTCCTAAATTATCTGAAAAGCTAAGGGAATTCTGCAATGAAGATGCCTTTACATAACCAATAGACCCTAAAAGAGAAGAGATGCTATAGAATTCCATGCTCACTTCTTAAACATGGATTATAATCCCATGCTAACTGAACTGGGGTTATGTCCTATTCAGTTCAGAGGGTCTTTTCAATATCATCATCATCATTACCACCAACACCACCACTTACAATGTACCTATATTTTTCTAAGTGTGAGACATTAAGAGACGAGAAACTACAATTTATTTTAAAATCTAATAGATATAATATAAAAGAAAGCAGGAAGGAAATTATTGCAAGAGGTTCTTCAATTTCTGCATAGGATTTTTTTTACTACCACTAAATCCTATGATCAAAGCAAGAAGGCAAAATCTCCTTCTCTGTTTCTCCTTGCTGGCCTCAGATCTGCACTGCAAAAATCAAGAAGTCACCCACTCTTTAAAATGATCAGCACAAGGCCTATCTCAGGCAGAAACCCCAAGACATTTTATTCCAATCTGCACGATCTTAATATTTTAATGCATAATATTCATAAAACAGAGGGCGAACTACAGATCTTTGAGATATCAGCTTCAATCTGTCCCATCCAGCATGACAGTGAGTAAAAAATGATGGAAGGTGGAATTTGAACAAAAAATAAAGCATTATCAGTGACCTATTTTTGCTATCTGAACACTACCAAGAACAGCATGTGAAGCCAGATAACCTTTTTGAAGTTTTAAGAAAACAGGTGCTTCAATTAGCAGAAGCAATAATGGAACAATCTCAATGAATCTTTCTGCATGTTCGTTGGTAAATCTAATACACTGTCACTTCTCTGACAATATATTTGTTGACCACTTACTAGTAGGATCTCAATGGCACCCAGGATGTACATGGCACCTGCAAATGTTGTTCCCAAGTAGAAACACAGTCCCACTGCACCTCCAAATTCAGGACCCAGTGATCTTGAAATCATGAAGTAGGAACCACCAGCTACCGCACAAAAAAACAAATAAAAGTGAAACATTTTTCTTAAGCAAATAAATTCAACAAATGTCCAAGATGAGGATACTCTGAAAAAGGAAAATCTAAATCAGCCAGTTGATCTAGTGGTTAAGGCACCAGGTTAAGACAAGAGACCATGAGTTCAAGTCCACCTTAGCCATGAAAACCAGTTGGTTGACTTTGGGCCAATGACCAGGAGATGTTGAGATCTAGTCCCACCTCAGGCATGAAAGCCAGCTGGGTGACTTTGCGCCATTAGGAAGTCTCTCAGGCCAACAGGGTTGTTGTTGTGGGAAAAACAGAAGGAGGAAAGTGTGTTAGGTAAGTTTGCCACCTTGAGTTATTTGTTAAAATAGTAAAGGTGATAGAAATACACATTTTAAAAAATAAAATAAAAAGGACTTTCACAGCTAAGAGAAGCATATATTTTTTTCTGGAAAACTGAATGTCAGGATGTTGACGAGCTACTACAACAGATTGTTGCCCCCAACAATCTTACCAACCTCAGAAAGATGGAAGGCTGAATCAACTCTGAGCTGATGAGGGTCAAACTCCTGGCAGCGGGCAGAGTTAGCCTGCAATACTGCATTCTAACCACCTGGGCTCTATTCTGGGGAAAATCTATCTAGGTAGTTGACATCAACTTGATATCAATCAATCAATCATTCATTCAAGTATATTTTTCCTACTGAGCTTCAAAATTACGATCATGCCAAATGAATCACAGTGTACCTGGAACGACACCATTGGTTGCAATTGCGCTCATTGATATAGCCGTCAGCATGGTCTGTGAATGACAATAACAGTGTTTAAACATATACGAACATAAGAATAATCAAATTTAAATAAACCAGATGTTTGCAATAGGATGTAACCAAATCTTTTAATTGTTTGTCTTTCCAGCCCAAAAGAATATTATTCTATAAGGGGTTTGGGATTCTGTACTGTCCATCCACAAAAGGATAAATCCCTGAAAACTGAACTTCAGAATAAGGCCAAATTCTGTATAGATAAAAAGACATGAAACACGTGTATTTTCAGCACTACAGGAATTCTAGCAATTTTAGGGGTTAAGATGAGGTTACTTAGTTTGGGTAATGAAACATCTCCAACAAAACAACCAAGCTCAGATACCACCAAAGACCCCATACTTCAAGCCTGAGCTACAAATATTCTCCTTTAATGTTTCCTTCACTTACATCAAATGAGTGGAGGAAAGGGCCCTGTGGAGGAGGCTGGGGAAGGGCAAAGTCTGGCTGGGCAGAGCAGGGAAGAGATAAAACAAGGGAGAGGAAGTTCAGAGGAAGAACCAAGCCCACCCTCTCTTCATCCTAGGGCACGCAGGGAGGAACAGAGAACAACATGGGTTGCGTGGCTTACGGGGGAGGAGAGGGCCCTGATTCCCTTCCTTAGCCACAGCTGGGAAGATAGCTGATAAGAAAGGCAGGCTGCGTGCAGCAGGCTGTTGGGAGCAAACGTGACTTTATCTTGTGTTGCTGTGGCTTCTCTGTTCCTGGCATCTTCCCAGCTGTGTGAGTTTTGCCATGCCTTCAAGTCTGAAATTCTTGCTCCTGCCCTGCCAAACTAATTAGTTCAGTTTGGCTTGTTTAGACTTTATGGTTGACCATGTTTGGACTTAATTTTCTGCAGTCAAAGGCTGTTCTTGGGAGAGTTTTCTCCAGCCAGAAGATAACCTGGACATTGGGGGCAAAGTTGGAGATAATAAAGGGACACTTATCGATTATCTGACTGTGTTGTCTTTGTGCCATGTCCTGGGTCATCACGGCGGGCTTCCAATTAGGACCTTTGTGGCTCTTTGAGTGTTTAAGCTTGCCAACCCCTGCCTTAGGCCATATACTCACACAACAGCAGCAGATTAAGACAATAAGGAATGACTGGAAGACACCTGCTGTTCCCACTATCCACGTCAGCCGAAGGAAGAGGATGACCCCAAAGATATTTTGCATGCATGGCAGGTAGACGCCCATCAGGGTCCCCATGCTGGGAGACTGAACAAGAGAAAAAATCATCTCAACAAAGTAGCATGATAGACTCTGTGGTCCAAGCACCATTCCACCCTCTCTCTTGGCCAGGTCGTCATCTCCCGTGACAAAAATTAATCATCGAAATCCAAAGCTTGTCCTTTTCTTCTAAAAGATACTTGTAAGTGCATGGAGATTTAACCAAGGGGGTGGTTACAATTCATGGGCATCATCAGAGACCTTTTGTCCATCTAAATCAGCGGTCCCCAATCTTTTGGGCAACAGGGAAGAGGATTTTCCATGGAATAGAGGGGCCGTGGTTTTGCATGCTGCCTGCATCCCATGGATGGGATTTCACTTGTTTGCACAGCCCGGTTTCTGGCATGCTGTGGCCCAGTGCCGGTCCATGGACCAAGGATTGGGGCCCCTGATTGACTGGGCCTTGCAAAGTTGAATCCTCATGAAGAAAAACTGGAACCCCAAAACCAAAGAAAGCTACATACTTTTGAAACTTTACTTCTTGAGCCTTCGGCATTTTCTGCTTCTTCGTGCTCCTTGGCTCCCTGAGTGAGATTTGTATAGCTGACCAATTTGCCCAATAAAGAAGACACCTTTGGACGGATATCCAGTTCTTCCTACAAAAGAAACATGTAAGAATACATTGGTCAAAGGGGGCAGTGGAATTTTGAGCATTTCGCTCCTGGAAAACTTAGACAGCTTCAACCTGTATGCTTCAACTCTTACATGGTGCTCTTTCAAGGGAGGACTTAGTTTAGTTTAGTTTACTTTATTGTCATTGCAACTCCTACAACGAAATCAAACACCATCTTCAGTGCACATCATGACCATGAAAATAAACACAAACACACATCCTTCACATTCTACACATTCTTCACATTCTACACGAATTCTACACATTCTAGAATTGAAAACTCCTGATATTGCACGAATGTTGCACTATGCAAAATAATTCAATAGAGTTACTGCCCTGGGATAGAAGCTGTTTTTCAGCCTGTTTATCCTTGTTTTTATTATTATTCTGTACCATCTGCCAGATGGTAATAGTTAAAAAAAAAAAAAAAAAGAGCCCGGGATGAGGTGGATCTTTGAGGATGTTTTGAACTTTCTTAAGGCAGTGGGAGCTATAAAGCTCTTCCAAAGAGGGGAGAGGGCAACCCAGGATCCTCTGGGCAATGACCTTAATCCTCTGGAGCGCTTTCCTATCTGCCCCTGTGCAATTGGCAAACCATCCAGAGGTGCAGTAAGTTAAGGTACTCTCTATGCTGCAGCGGTAGAAGGTCACCAGCAGTTTTCCATTCAGTTGTTGTTTCCTGAGAAGCGTCAGGTAGTATAATCTCTGCTGGGCCCTTTTGATCAGGGCTGCAATGTGGGCACCCCAGGTCAGGTTCTCTTTTAGGGTAACACTCAGAAACTGAAAACTGGCCACTTGCTCCACTCGGTCTCCATTGATAAGCAAGGGCTGGATGTCTGATCTGTTCCTTCTATAATCTACTATAAGCTCCTTGGTCTTATTGGTGTTGAGGACACCAATTTAAAGAGCAGGAGTCCCTAAACTTGGCAACTTTAAGATTTGTGGAATTCAAGTCCCAGAATTCTTCAGCCAGCCTAGAATTCTGGGACTTGAAGTCCACAAGCCTTAAAGTTGCCAAGTTTGGAGACCTCTCCCTTAAAGCAACCTATCCCCATTGCACAAGTTCAACATCCTTTCTTGGCAATTTTTGGAAATACAAAAGCAAAAGATGAGGAGGCTTGACCTCTCAGAGGAAGAGGAACATCCCTGGTTGCCACCAAGCCAACTTCTGGAAAGGCTAACTAAGCAAGCAAGCCTTCTGGGACCAATGGCAGCATGTCTCTGTAGCCATCTTTATGGAAACGAGTTCACAAAATGGACCATCTCATTACAACCCACAAAATAGCCAAGCTGCCTAGCATCTTGGTTTTTGTGTTTTTTTTAAATGCCACAAGACAGGATAGAGATACAATTTGAGAGGGGGAATGTTGTTGGATTGTGGCAGTTTTCTAGCATCCTAGATGGCCAGCCAGAAAAGCAACTGAAAATGTTCATCCTAGGTTTATACATTTTTATATTACTATAAATGCCTTCGTACCAACTAACAGTTTCATCTATTTTTAATCCTTGTCTGTATAGCACTCAGCATGGGAGTCAATGTTTAAATGTGATCCATTATCCCACCAAATGGTTGCACTTCTATACATTGCAATCTTTAAAATAAAACAGGACCTACGGAGAAAATATGATAACATACTGCTGACAACATCCTTAGGATGATTTGATTATTTTTAAATGCAGCACTCCATATCAAAGGAAGAAGGGCTTCCAATATGTCATTGCATAAATTAGATGAAGTCTGTTGTCTGTCACAAAAGTTATGATCGATACATTAGTCTGTCTTTTAAGATAAAGTGACAATTATAATATCAATACATCTTTATTAAGGTCATTTTTTTCTCTTCTGTGCATTTGTGTCCAATTCTCAGAGACTGCCTGAACAAGTTCCTGCAGTTTTCTTGGCAATGTTTTTCAGAAGTGGTTGGCCATTACCTCCTTCCTAGGGCTGAGAGAAAGTGACTGGCCCAAGGTCACCCAGTTGGCTGTGTGTCTAAGACTTGACTAGTCATGGCCTCTTAGTTTCTAGACTGATACCTTAACCACTACAGGAAACTGGCTCTCAGTTCAGCCACAGACCAAAAATGCAAACAAGAATTACATCCATTTCAATAACTCCACTGAAATGTATAATGTATGATTTGCTACGCTGTTGTCTTTTTAACTGCAACTATGCTATTCAGGCTCACAAAGTTTAATCTCTCCATCCATCTGCAAAACAATCCCATCTATATATATCCAATTGGAAATTCTGTCGCTTGAGTAAGATTTCCTCCCAGGAGACAGAAAACACATCTTGCCCTTCCCCAATTTAGATATTTGGTTCATTTAAGTAGGACAGGATTACTTGACCTTGGCCATTTTTAAGATATGTAGGCTTCGACTCTGAGAATTCTGCCCTAGAATCATGGATCCTGTCCAAAACAGCAACTTCTATAAACTAGGAGCATCTTCTTCTTCCATATTCTTTCCCTCTCTCTCAGCCAGCTAGAACTGCACTGCCAAGATAACACCAAGAGTCCATTCCCAAACCTGTGAGTAGCCATCTTCCCAGGAGTTATTGTAAGAC
Source organism: Laticauda colubrina (assembly GCA_015471245.1). Taxonomy (NCBI): domain Eukaryota; kingdom Metazoa; phylum Chordata; class Lepidosauria; order Squamata; family Elapidae; genus Laticauda; species Laticauda colubrina. The sequence continues at coordinate 17,888,883 of BLBF01000045.1, forward strand.
ATGTTCATCCAATTCTCTTTTCTGAGTTTGTATCCAGGCATTGATTCTCTACTATGATGCGAACCAAAGTTCCACAACAAACACTGGAGCAGTGTTTCTCAACCTTGGCAACTTGAAGTTGGGCGTAGATCAACTCCCAGAATCTCCCAGCCAGCTGGGAGATGAAGTCCATTGATCTTCAACTTGCCAACATTGAGAAATACTATCCTAGAATCAAAAACAAGGCAAAGGAAGTATAGAGCTGAGATACAGTCTATCTTCTTCAAATTACTTACAGATACAAGCTTAAAGCTGGTTGATTCATAGATAACAACACATCCCTTTAAAATGACATTGTAGGCTTTGAAAATTTTCTGTTTTGGAGGGATTACAATAAAATCAGTATATTTTTGATTACCATAGTAAATTAATTCCTTCTGTCAAAAATTTTTTTAGGAAATTAAAAATAATCAATCATGGATCTCTGGTCATTCATTCTATTGTAGATTTATTGCCAACATTCCTTGTGATTAAATTTTGCAATATAAAATATTAATTTTTCATATGTAGCTGCCAGAAGACTGTGAGTTATGGTTTTGCCTTAGACATAAAACCAGCTGGGTGACCTTGATCCAAACACTTTTTCTCAGCCCTAGGAAGTAGGCAATGGCAAACAATTCAGAAAAACCTTGGCAACAGAACTGCAGGGACTTGTCTAATCTCAGAGAATTGGACACGATTCACCAGAAGAAGAAAAAACAACTAGAAGTACCAACTGTACAAGATTCCATATAGTCTTTAAAGGTAGCCTTGTGTAGAGCACATTACAATAATGATTACTACCAAGTAATGATAAGAAAATGAGTTACAAAGTACTTCCTAATTTATGGGCAGGAATTTTTTTTAAATATAGATCAATATTTTTTGTTTTAGATAAAAAAAATAGAACAAAAACATTACATAATGTATGCAATGTAATGTAACTGTAATTGAGACTATGAAATCGATGCACAAAAAATTTGTAAACCAACCGACATACTGTACACTTATGGAAGAAAGTTGGATGTTTTTATGTTTTGTTTGTTTTTGTTTGTCCTTAAAAATCAATAAAACTTAACCCCAAAAAAATTGAACAAAAACATTTATTATGGAGGGTGAGAGTCTTTGCACATCTTTTTATGATTAGATAAAAAAACTGAAGGCATGAGGAGAAAAAGCTCCATGGTTTGAAGTGAACCAGGACCTCTTTAATGTCCTTCAAAACTCCACTTGTTAAGACAAGGGCCAAACTGAACATTCTGGAAAGCTGAAAAATTGACCAAAAATAAAATTTCAAGCATCGTTACCTCAAATAAGGCCAAGTTTCGGTCATAGTAATCTCCTTTGCCTTGCTCCGAGCTGTTGAGGAAGGGGCTATTCTCCTTATGATTGCCATGTCCTGTAGAAAGAGAAATAAGGGTGGGTGTCATTTCAGGAAGAGAAGTTCAGGAGAAAGGGAAGGGAGGGAACTATCTCACCATTGCATTTTACACTGCTGTAAATGGGATTATCACCGATCATTTTGGGATTATTGGTGGCTTCTTCTCTTCTTGTTGATAAAGAAGTGGCATAAAAGAATTTCCCTTTCTTTAACCCAAATCTTTTCTGGCTTTCAATTTGATAGCAATTAGAAAATGTCTTTATTCCAAATGCTGCTTGGTCTCTTCAATCATAAAACTCTAAGCAGCTTACTAGCAGTATGTTCAACACATATCGTGCCTTTGCAATAAACCAAACTTTATCCAGTGACACGTATCAATAAAAATAAATACTGGGGATTCAAATAATTAACAATACCATTATAAAGTTATGGTATTATTAAGCAGATTAACCTCAACTATAAAAATGTTTATTTTCAGGAATTGTGGAGGTTTTAGTGCCCTCTGAGCTTGGTTGTTTGTTTGCAAACATTTCTTAACTTGACGTTATCTTTATCTTATCTTTATGCTCCTCCTCCTCTTTATTGGATTGTCAGAAACTCTTGATTCATTTTCTGAGCAGTTCTTCAAGCCACCCTCCACTCCCACCAGTTCTGGAACTGAAATTTCTCCAGAATTTTCTGAATTCTGTTCCTGAATTTCAGGAACTGAAATTCTCCAGAATTTCAGTTCCTGCAGAAGACCAGCCTTCTCTAATGTACTATGAAGGTAGCACGAGGTAGCCACTGCAACTTTAGAAGAATTATTATCATTCCTGTCAAAGTAGAGCATCAAAGCAGCTGCCATTTATTTCCTAAATCCCTTTCATTTAAAGTTCTGAGAAATCTTGGCTCTTTATATTGTTCCAGCTCATAAACCTTATATTATCTTGATCTAAGCTACTACTGTTTATGGGGATGCCTTTACTCCTTCCAAACCTCAAACTCCATGGTCAATAGCTGGTCAACTTGTAGTCTCTGCATACCTTGAGAATGCTGAGTAGGGAAAGTGTGGTACTCAGCTTTTCATTTCATTCCAAATGCCTTGTTTTCTTTTTTGTTCTACAATTCATTTGCTCACAGTGCTTTGGACAATTGCACCTCTGGGTTAAAAAAAAGAGGAGAGTTTGCAACCATTAGGTTATCAGGCATATTTAACTGCCAACAGGAAAGCATTTGGCTAATGAAATAGAAACTCGGATGACTATTTGTATTTTTACGATTCTAACATAGACCTGAGAGCTTGGAAGAAGGACAAAAAAAAATTAGCCAGGTTCGCTTTGTGACTCTGTTGGTGAAAGCCAAGAAGTCCACCTGTAGGAGACCTTCCAATTCTCAGGAGAATTTGGAAAGCCTTGGAAACAGAGAGGAACCTTAAGCTCAAAGTCTGACAACTTGCACTGGACATCTTCAAACTCCTCAAAGGAGAAATCATAGCCGGCAAGCTGTCTCATCAACCACCCAGGATCTCTCATTCTCCAAATTTCAAATCCCAGCTTCTGGAGGCTAAAAACATCTCGCTTCAGAGCTGGGACTTTGTTCCTTCACATTTCAGGTAGAGTAGCTCTTGGGGGAGTGATGGCCAGTGGTTAAAGACACTAACACTTGTCAGCTGGCAGGGTTCGAGACCCAAGCACTGCATGATGGGGTGATCTCCTGTTCCTCGTGCAATTCAGGACTCTGGAAATGAAGTCAGACCAATGATTCTGTCATGCCCCTGTTGGAATCTGATTCCAAGGAGGAGGTCAAACAGCTGACAGGGAGTGTGGCTCCGGTGGCTGTGAAAGAAACTGGGGAAGGGCACAGTCCGGATGGGCATTCAGAGGAAGATCCAGGGCCACCCCCTCTTCATCCTAGGGCACACAGGGAGGAACAGAGAAGGGAGCAATGTGGCTTACGGGGGAGGAAAGGGCCCTGATTCCCTTCATTAGCTGCAGCTGGGAAAACAGGACTTTAAAAAGAGTGTTTGCGCACAGTACCTTGCTAGAAGCAAAGCGTACATTATCTTTGTCAAATCTTATCTGGGTTCCTGGCATCTTCCCAACTGTGTGTGTTTTGTTGGCCTTTGAAGTCTGGAATTCCTTCTCCTGCCCTGTCCAGTTAATTGCTGCAGCGTGGTTTGTGTGGATTTTTATTTACAGTTTACATGTACTTTGTTTTCGGACTGAATTTCTTCCACTTAAAGACTGTTCTTGGGAAAGTTTCTTCTCCAGCCAAAGGTAACTGGACATTGGGGGCAAAGTTGGAGGTATTAAAGGGACTTTTCTTACTTATGTGGCTTTTGTTGCCTTTGTGCCATGCCCCAGGTCATTACAGATTCCAACAACAAAGTTTGTATAACTGCCAAGTCAGATGAGGCCAAGAGCTTTATCATCATATTGAATTTTGTCTCCAGAAGAGGCCAATCAATTCCCAACAGCTCCAGGCTTTTGTCCTGAACTTCATAATCGAAAATGTCGTTAACAACCCATGACCAAATCCTCTGTTCCCTCCAACACTGTTTTTAACAAAAATGGATTATTACAATGGAACATTAATACATTCTTAAATTTTTCACATGAACTAAGAGGTAGCTTACACCTCCTACCAACCATAATGTGTCACAAGCAACTAACATAAATCTCCCTCCCTCCCTCCATCTCTCTCACCCACATTCAAATCCTGGCTTCCTTTTTTCTTCCCTCTGGTTCCAGACAAATCACCACACTATTTGCAAACTGGATGCAAACACAAATCATATGTTGTGCTAGTAAGCTGTTGTCCTAATACTGTTTTCCTAATACGCTGTTGTCTGAATAAGCTCCAGTTTTCCCCAAACAAAAGCTGAAGAAAGAATCATTGACTGAATTCACACATATGTATAACTGGGTCCATTTAAAACTAATTTGTTTGACTGTGGCTTTATGCAACTGTATAACAGTGAACTACATCAAAGTGTCATGTTAAAAAAAAAGTTTTAGCTTTATTTTACATAACACTGGAGTTTCTTTCACATAATTTGCACCAAAGTACTTGTAAATATCTTGAGGGTTCAATGGAATGTATCTTTTCTATAATATTTGTGTCTTAAGGGAAAACTACATTTCCAATTTAGCAACATTTTTAATTCAGCTGAAAACCTCTATGGTTTCATCTTATTTCTCAGAAGTGCTAAAAAAAACCCAACTTCTGATATTAGATCTGACTCACAGCTCATATATCAAGATCTCTTTGCCTAGAACAGCATCCATTTTTTGTTACTGCCTAACTTTATGTAATTAAATATTCCTAAAAGATGGACAGGCAACAAAAGGGAAGTCCAGTCTATTCACTTTATGGGTTGTCCAGGAAGAGGATTCTACCTAAAATACAATGGGACCGACACAATTATAATGGGAAGCCAAGAGAATAACCTTACCTGTTAATAAGAATTCTTTTCTATTCTCTGACATGTAGGTCATCACCCTATCTTATTCATACAGCCCTTGAAATCATGTTGTAAGCAGATATGTACAACGCCATCATGTTGCCGAGAACAAGGAAGATAGACGTAATTGGGTACTTATCCTGGAATATCTACTCTGCTCTCTGGTGCTACAGCTTCACAGTATTGATCAGTAAATGGGAATGCAACAAGCAAGCATGATTCAAGCTACTGGAGCTTGGAAATAGATTACCCTTCCCCTCCCCCACATACAATCAGATCTTTGCTAACATATTAGGAAGAGATTTGAGAGAAGAGATGTCATAAAAAGCATGGAAAGGCAGAGTCTGTAAACACACCAGTGCAAATCAGATAATGCTCAATCAATATATTTATGCCAGTTGACTCTCAACATTACAATATATTATCATTGTGGAATGAATCATACAGAATCATAAAGCTTGAAGGTTTTCTAGTCCAATCCCCTGCTCAAGGCAGGAGATCTTACTCCTTACTCTCGGACAAATGGCTGTCCATTTTTTTTTCATTCCAGGACCCACAACTTCATCTGTTCCATTAATTGTTCTCACTGTCAGAAAAATTCTCCTTACTTCTAGCTTGGATCTCTCTACAACAAGCTTCCACTCATTGCTTCTAGTCCTGTCCTCTTGTACTGGAGGAAGTTAGCACTCACCCCTCTCCTAGAAAGATGAAATATCCTAGGAAATATTAAAAAGGCAGAATATTTCCCCTAAAAGAGAAGTAGAAACTCAGAAGCGGAAATCACCTCAGAAGCAGAAGCTCACCTCCATCTTTATTAATGGGTGGGCCATTGAGGCCTGGACCAGAGTATTCTATGCAACAAAGCCCTCTACCCATCTCTCCACCTGGCCTGGGAAGATTGCATCAGCCAACATTCAGGTGAAGCCATGTGGTCCAGACAAAGCCTACAAAGTTAGCTAAGACACCCGCCTCTGGGAGCCTGACAGCCAATGGGATATATTTCTTACATAGGAACAGGGAACAGTAAGGTGGGGCCCAACAGAGGGTATGAAATTAAGGGTCTCTCAGCATCTCAGCCCTTATTTTCCTTCGCCCAACATTTTGAAGCATGTGATCATCCTTCTCACTTTGGAGCTCTAAGCCATGTGATCTTGTCCACCATTAAACCATCTTTCCAAACAGCCTCCATGTTTCCAGTGTCTTTTTCCCCACTTGGAACTGAACCCAGAAGGATATTTCTTCCAACAGTGCTTTGGAGAATAAGTCAATCCTCTTCCCCTTAGGAGAGACCATCAAGTATCAGAAGACATCCATCATGTCACTCCTAATCCTTTTTTTTCATCAGGTTAGATAACCACTCATGGTTAGATGTATCCTGCTCACCATTTATCATCTTAGTTGCTCTTCTTCACATGCTCTCTTGGGATCTTTACATCTTTTTCATATGCTGGCAACCAGAACTGGATGCAGTATTCCAATTGTGGTCTCACTAGTGCAGCGCAGAACGGTACTATCACTAATAAAATGATGAACGGTATGAATGTGATGTGAATACAAATGATAAAAGTTTTGGAGCAGATTATTCATAAGAGATGCATTGCTGAAATTTAAAAGGAAGGCACAAAGCGGTATGGATGAGAGACACAAGAGTTGGAGCAGCTTAGTATTGCAGTCCAAATTTTTGGCGCATGATAGCCCCGTTCTTGGATGGCAGAGAGCAATGAGTGGGTGGAGTAGTGTTGACGCTGCTGGACTAGGATTGGAGAAACCATGGTTAATATCCAACCTCAGTCATGGTAGGCCATAGGATGGTACGCGGGAAGTTGCTCTGTCTGAATTCAACTTTGCTCATAGACTTGTGAAAAACTAGATGGTGAAAATGGGATCTCTGGAGCTGGGAAAGAAAGAACATCTTAAAACACAATTGTTGTTGTTCACTCACCAAGTTGTGTCCAACTCTTCATTATCCCATAAACCACAGTGCGCCAGGCCTCCCATCCTCCACTATCTCTCTGAGTCTGCCCAAATTCATATTCATTGTGTCAATGACTCTTATCTAACCAACTCATCCTCTTCTATCACCTTCTCCTTTTGCCTTCAATGTTTCACAACATCAGGGTCTTCTCTAAGGAATCCTCTCTTCTCATTAGGTGACCAAAGTATTTGAGCTTCAGCTTCAGGATCTGCCCTTACAAAGGTCAGTCAGGGTTGATTTCCTTTAGGATTGACTAATTGAATCTCCTTGCAGTCCAAGGGACTCTCAAGAGTCTTTCCCAATACCACAATTCAAAACCAGAACAAAATTAGTAATAATTAAGAATAACAATTCACAGGAAATGTTTCTTGTGGGTTGTAGCCTATTGTGAGAGGCTTGTTGGATGCTATGTATTTGTTCCTGGAAGAAAAGTGGAATAAAGGCTAACCAAAAAAAAAGAAAAAAGAATTACATAATGTTCAAACACAGACGAGGAGTAAACATGAAAGTAACATAATACGGGTATTTGGAACCAGGCAATCTAAGACTCTCCAGAGATTTTTAGACAACAATTCTCATTCTCAAGCCATTAGCTATGCTGGCAGCGAGTTCTGGTGTCTGTCAGTCATTTACAAGGTTCAATTACATCCCACAGATGACAGTAAAGAAGAAAGGGAAAGAAGAGGACCGGATGATTAGAAGAACTAATGGAAGGAGAAGATAAAGCAAAAGAATATCTCCAGTTTAGCAAAATAGAAACGGGAAGATATGATGCTTCACAGTATTTTCTTTTAGTTTTTTGTTTGTTTGTGGAATATTTGGTCTTGTAACAATTTTCCCCCGTTGTATTCCTGGATGACAATCTTCATGATGCTTTGCAAACTAAAATAGTCTTTAAGAATGAGGAGCCCTTGATGCTCTCTGAGCTTGGTTGTTTGCTTGCACATGTTTTTTTACCCAACTGTGTAACATATTTTGTCTTTAGGATCTCTGTTTGCTTATTTACCTCCCACTGAGCTTCATGCATTCAGAAGACCTGGCCATCATTGCTTATTGACCTTCCCCCCTCCAAACACCTTGCATTTGGAAGATCTGGCCATCATAGGTTTTCTGTTTTGTTCAAAGAGGTGGAATACATACGAAAATAGACATGGATCCCACTTGAAAATTTCTAAAGTGCTTGAAGCAAGAGAGTTTTGGGTTGACATCTGGTCCAGAAAAAGATGTGAATCTCCAGTTAGTCAAATAAAATGTTGGATGTAGAAGAAGGTCAAGATAATTAAGGTCAATTAATTATTAAAATTAAATTAAATTAAATATTAATAATTAAAAAATTAATTAATTAAAGTCACCAGCTCAATTCATGGATGATTGTATAATGTTCTTGGCAACAAGGTCCAAGTGGTGGACAGATGGGAATAAGAACATCAACACACTGTGTGGTTGTGAAACCCTCGGATACAGTGCCTCTTAAGCCATGGGATGGCATTTACTGCCAAGTTCCTTTTGTGTTCATTTTCCTTCTATCTGTATGATGAAACCAAAAGACAAGTGTCTTTATAGACCTCTTGGAGGTTTGTAAACCACACTTGGAATATTGATCCAGTTTAGGTCACCACAATAGAAAAAAGATGCTGAGACTGTACAAAGAATGCAGAGAAGAGTAGCAAAAATGATAAGGGAATGGAGGCTAAAATATATGAACAGTTGCAGGAATTCAGTATTGCTAGCTTAATGAAAAGAAGGACTAGAGGTGATATGATAGAAGTCTTCCAATATCTCAGGGGCTGCCACAAAGAAGAGGGAGTCAACCTATTCTCCAAAACACCTGAAGGCAGGACAAGATGCAACTCTTATGGACAGAACCAACCCAGAACTAGGGAGAAATTCATTGACAAGGAGCAGTTGAATAGCTTGCCTCCATCACTGGAGGTTTTTAAGACGTCACTGGTCAACCATCTTCCTGAAATGGTATAAGGGGTTGGACTAGACCACCAAGGTTCCCTCCAAGTCTGTTATTCTTCAGATTCTTTCTTCCCTTCTGACTAATTACTGGCTGGTTTGATGCCAAACATCATGGAGAAGATGCACTACTCCTGGTCAATTAAATAAGAGGAACATTCATGGAAAGTTGGAGGGGATAATTGGTGAGGGAAATTCTTCCACAGATGGACATTACAGAATGGACTTCATCCTGGGATATCCTCCAGATCCATTTAAACTACAATTCTCTAAGTTCCTGGTTCTTGGGTTATTCTTTACATAAAGCTATAAATATTTCAGCTTTATAGGAAGTATTATAGGAAGTATAAGACTTCTGGTGATAAGGGCAGATTTTACTGTAGTTTATAATTTCAATTTATGATCGATACTGTACGAGATGCTCCTCATGACATTCATGTCCTGCTTAAAGTATGTCAACTATTTTTATAGAATAGGATAAAACAATGCAATGTACAACATATCATTTATATAGGATAGGATAGGATAGGATAGGATAGGATAGGATAGGATAGGATAGGATAG
>BLBF01000045.1:17898234-17914408 GCA_015471245.1 Laticauda colubrina
AGGATAGGATAGGATAGGATAGGATAGGATAGGATAGGATAGGATAGCATAGGATAGCATAGGATAGGATAGCATAGGATAGGATAGCATAGGATAGGATAGGATAGGATAGAATTCTTTATTGGCCAAGTGTGATTGGACACACAAGGAATTTGTCTTGGTACTCAGGTACACATTACTGTGTACTGTGGTACTCAGTATACACAAATAAAAAAGTATATTCGTCAAGAATCATAAGATACAACACTGAATCCAAAATGATATTTCTTCCAACATCATCCAAGAAGTTTCTTCAGTTCTGGATGAAAAGGGAAACATCTGTCAGAAGAAATATCCTTCTGGGTTCAGTTCCAAGTGGAGAAAAAGACACTGGAAACATGGAGGCTGTTTAGAAAGATGGTTTAATGGTGGTCAAGACCACATGGCTTGGAGCTCCAAAGTGAAAAGGACGATCACATGCTTCAAGATGTTGGGTGAAGGAAAAAGACTGATATGCTGAGAATCCTCTGGGTTTTATACCCTCTGTTGGCATTTTAATTTGAGCTTGTATTCTGATTGATTGTCAGACTCCTATGGGGCCATGCAGGGGGAACTCTGTAGGCTGTCCTGAGTCCCAGGCTTGGTTGAGCCTTGCTGGATTATGATGTAATGAAAGGGCTTTGGGCAATTCCTATAGCTCTACCTGGAGATCTTTGTTATGTAAAATAGAGTGGCCTAGGCTAGAGTAAATGGCCCATTAGCAAAGAAGGGGGATGAGTTTCTGCTTCTGAAGTGTTTCTGCTTCTGAGTTTCTATTCTTTTTAGGGGAAATATTCTGACTTTTTAATATTTCCTAGGATATTTCAATTTTCTGGGAGAGGTGTGGGTGCTAACTTCCTATACATCTTCAAGCAACAACAACAACAACAACAAAGCAAGTCTGGTTGCCTTTTGAAAAAAGCACAGTTGGGGCAGCCATGATCTGGATGACTCAGAATCTCCATGGGGATTTTTGATAGATACCAGTCTCAGCTCCTATTGCAACAAGCAGCAATTTGAACTATGCCACAGCAAGCCTCAACATGTCAACCCTCTGAAAGAATTAACAGGCCCCAGCAAAACAATTGGCTCCCATTCATTCCCTGCTTTTTTGAAATGCAAATAGGAAGTGGGACTTTGATCCTTCAGAGTTTGGATCTTGGAAAAATAGGGGAGCACACTGTCCTGGGATACATCACGCTGAACATGTTTCATACGAAGATGCAAATATGGTGTGGGGGAAACATGTTCAGCCACGTCAGGAGGGGAGCATAAGCATTCATCCTGTTTGGTGTGAGCAAGTTTTGGGTGCAAAACTAGCCAGCTGGCACTACTCCAATCTATACAGACAGTCCTTTGAATTGCAACCACAATGGAGCCCAAAATTTCTGTTGCTAAACAAGACAGTTGCTTTGCTCCTTTTTATGCCACAGTTGTTAAAGGAATCACTGCACTGTGGTTACTGCCTTTTAGTGACTGTCAAAAGTTACAATGGCACCAAAAAAAAGTGACTTATAACCGTTTTTCACATGTATGAATATGTCATGCCCTTGGTGCAGACTGACTCTGAGGGAGAGGAGGAACAGCCGATAGGGAGTGAAAGTGTGACTCTGGAGGTTGTGGAGGAGGCTGGAGAAGGGCAGAGGCCAGCTGGGCAGTCAGAGGAGGACCCAGGCCCATCCCCTCTCCATCCTAGGGCAGGCAGGGAGGAGAGGATAAGGGAGGACATGGTCTACTCAGGAGGAGAGGGCCTTGATCCTCTTCATGGGCTGCAGCTGTGACAACTGAATAAGAGTATGGACCTGTGTATGGGTGAATGCTGGAAACAAAGTGTGAAAATATCTCTAGTTTATACTTCCTCTCTGAGTTTGGCATCCTTCCCAGTGTGTGTTATCTGTGGACATCCTCCAGCCCTTATCTTGCCTGGCTTGTGTTGCTTTTTTCTTTCTTCATGTAACTGTTTGTGTGGGAGTCTTTTGTCTTCTGTCAAAGATATTCGGAGCTTGGAAGCAAAATGAAGGAATAAAAGGGGCTTCACCTGTTTTCTGTGATTGTGTTTGTTTTGTATCCCACCCTGGGTCATCACAGACTATTGCAGCAACCTAAGGTCACATGATCAAAATTCAGGCACTTGGATAATTCTCAAACATCAATATGCTGCAAATATCTGAAAGAATGGGGCACTTATTATCATATGTGGTGGGAGTGCACAAAATTTGGCAAAGGTTAGAAGAAGTGTTAAACCTAAAAATAAACTGTACACCAGAAATGTTCTTATTGGGAATAATAAATGAGAATTTCAAAAAAACCAGATACATATCTAATTGTTCATGTTATCACAGTTGCAGGATTATCAATTGCCCAAAAATGGAAGTTAAAAGGAATACTGAAAGATGAAGTAATAATAGGAAAAAAAAAATCAGTGTGCTGAGTTAAGATAGTCTGACGTTAGAACTGAAGAAGTGAGATACTTCAGAATTCTATGAAACATGGAAAAAAAATATAATTGGAGGGATATGAAAGGAAGTCTAAAAATGTGAAATATAATTTAAGAAGAGTTTATACTGCAACAAAATGTCTAAGATAGAAACTGATACAAAGATTTATAATGTAAATATATACATAGCTGTATATATGTATATAAATGTTAACACAGTTTGATGACATTTTGCTCTTATAACAATGTAAAGACTGTCTCAGGGTTCCGGCAGTTGCTCCAATTAAATCATGAGCCTGGAGCCACACTTCCAAAACTAAAGAGGATTTGTTTGAAGGTAACATTCTACATCTGGCACTATTCTGGCTGTAGCCAACTTTGAGATACCTAACTCACTGCCACCCTTTATCCTGCTTTTCCCTCCCATCCCTCTGGGGGTATCATCCAATGAAAAAACATCCATAGCCAAGAGTCAATCAATCATCAATCATGCTCTCCAATTAGATTTTTTTGCAGCAGAAGCTTCAGCCATGTAATCAGTCTTAGAAGAAAATATGAATGGAATGTACTTTCGATTCCACACTGTTGCCTGCTCTTTGAAAAAAACCCCCTCTTTCTGTTGTCAACTATAAAAGGTGTATACAAAATGTTTTATGAGTTGACATTCGGCTCCCCTCACTTCTTGAAGGTGATCAACACACACAAAATCAATTTGATTACAGATATGGAAGCTTATGCTCATGAACCCCACCCCACCCCACCCACCCGCCCGGCTTGGTTGGATTTTCTGCATGGAACCTTGCTACAAGGCGATCAGCTTGGACATTCCTATTCTTTACCCATGATGCCTCCAATAAAGGATAGCCCTTCCACTTGATTAAATACTGGAGCTGTCTCCTGTGCCACAGTGAATTACGTATCTTAGAGTTTGTTCCGGCACTTACTCCAATTAAATCATGAACCTTGAGCCACACTTCCAAAACTAAAGAGGATTTATTGGAAGGTAACATTCTAGGTCCGGCACTATGATATATGTGAAAAGGATCATCACATTCAATGTTTTTAAAACCTAATTTTCAGCGGAAAAAAAATTCAGACACTTGGCAACTGGCTCGTATTTGTGGACAGTTGCAGTGTCCAGGGATTACATGATCTCCTTTTGCAACCTTCTGACAAGCAAAGTCAATGGAGAAACCAGATCCCCTTAATGACCGTGCTGCTAACTTAACAGCGGTGGTGGTTCACTTAAGAATGGTAAAAAAGAAAGGTTGTAAAACAGGGCTAAAACTCCTTTAACAAATGCTTCACTTAGCAACAGACATTTGGGGTTCAATTGCAATCTGTTATGTCAAGGACTGCCTGGACAAGTACAACTGTTTAGGGGGAAGAAGAATCTAGAATATAGATACCCAGACACAAAAAGTTAATAATTTCAACTCAAAACTATATGAATTATACCTACAGTTGATATTGAGGCTGTGATAAACAATGGACAGATCAGTGTTCATTCAATTTGTTTAACAACTGTTTGAAGCTGCAACAGCATAGGGAAAAAGAGGACTTAGGACTGGTCCTTGCACTTATAACCATTGCAGTATCCCCAGCTCACAGGATCAAAATTCAAGCACTCGACAACTGGCCTGTATTTTCAGTGGCTGCAATGTCCCAGGGTCATGAGATCACCATTTGTGATTTTCTCAAAAAGTTTCCAACAACCAAAATCAATGGGAGAAGCCAGATTTGCTTAATAGCAACAGCACTTAGACTTATATACCGCTTTATAGTGCTTTACAGCCCTCTCTACGCGGTTTATAGCGTCTTGCCCCTAACAATTTGGGTCCTCATTTTACCGACCCTGGAAGGATGGAAGGCTGAGTCAACTTTGAGCCAGATGGGATTTGAACTGCCAAATTGTAGTAGAAATAGCTTGCAGTACTGCGCCACCAAGGCTCTTAATGGACACCCAATTCACTTTAACAACCCTAGCAAAAAGATGATAAAATCAGGCATGATTTACTTAACAACCACCGTGCTCACCAACAGAAATTCTGGTCCCAATTATGATTGTGGGTCAAGGACCAGAGGCTAAAACTATGAAGAATGGTTGCAGGAACTGGGTATGTCTAGTCAAGTGAAAAGAAGGACGAGGGGTAACATGATAGTAGTGTTCCAATATCTCAGAGGCTGCCACAAAGAAGAGGGAGCCAAGCTATCCTCCAAAGCACCTGAAGGTAGAACAAGAAGCAATGAGTGGAAACCAATCAAGGAGAGAAGCAACTTGGAACTAAGGAGAAATTTCCTAACAGTGAGAATAATTAATCAATGGAATAGCTTGCTTTCAGATGTCATGGGTGCTCCAACATTGGAGGTTTTTAAGAATAGATGGATAGCCATTCGTTGGACATAGTAGAGGGTTTCCTGCCTGAACAGGGGGTTGGACTGGAGGATCTCCAAGGTCCAAGGTCCCTTCCAACTCTGTTATTCTGACTACATGTAAATGGAAGTCTTGGAGCTGGAGGCTCTGTCTTCCTATCTTAGAGGAGCTACCTCACATACTTAGAAGCAAGAAGAAAATGAGATTGAATGAGGACTTGATTAATTTCAAGCTTCTCTTTTCTAAATGCCAACACCAAGGATGGTAGAATAGAATAGAATAGAATAGAATAGAATAGAATAGGATAGGATAGGATAGGATAGGATAGGATAGGATAGGATAGGACAGGACAGGACAGGACAGGACAGGATAAATCAACTATGGAATTAAAAGGGAAAACAGACACAGAATACAATGCAGTATGGGAAACATGGTTTATTTGGATAGATAATAGCTATAAAAATAGAAAATGTAAATAATGTATATAATAAATAAGAGGGTATGAAAGTATTTTGCACTGTAAGTTTTGATAAGATACATAAATGTATATATAATGTCACATTGCTGTTTAATAACTATTAGTATTATGTATAAATGGAAAAAAATTCAATAAGGCATTATTAGAAAAAAAGAATAGAATACCTTTCTAGAATAGAATACCTTTGTATATCTACGAATATAATGAAATTTGAAAGCTGCTGCAGCACAGTACCCCAAACACATCACAATCACACTACAGAGTTCAAAATAATAACAATAATAGTAGTAGTAATAATAATAATAATAAATCATAAATGCGCTGTTTTATTCAAGACAATTGGAAAAGAAACTGTTTCTCAATCTATTAGTCCTCATTTTAAGACACTTATAACGCCTCCCTGATGGTAACAGATCGAAATATGAATGTGCAGGATGAGAATGGTCTGTGGAGAGTTTTTTGTGCTCTAGAAAGGAGTCTGGTCTTTGCAATCTCTTCCAAAGAAGAAAGAGAGCAACCAATGATTTTTTGTGCTGTGTTTATAACTCTCTGGAGCATCTTCTTATCCACTGCAGAGCATCCAGCACACCACACCATTACACAGTATGCCAAAATGGTCTTGATGGCAGACTGGTAAAAAGTAACCACCAACTTCTCACCCAAACCACTTTTTTTTCAGCAACCTCAGAAGGTGCAGGTGCTGTTGGGCCTTCTTTGCAGTGGCCATAGCATGGACCGACCAAGTAAGGTTGTCGGAAATATGAGTTCCTAGAAATTTAATACTAGGAACTCTTTCCAGTGGATCTTACTCATGAGATGTCATCAAATTGGGTTAGAGTTATGCCCCAGCCGAATCCAAAGATAAAAAGACTAAGAATTCTGGATCACGTTCCCTGCCAAGTATCTAACAGACTCTTTTACTCCATCGCAAGAAAATCTAGTGCAGTAGAACTAGAAAACATTTGAAACCCTGTTGTAAGATTTCTTATTTGTTCGCTCAATCCCAGCACCTGAAAAGCACTTACCATTACTTGGAATTATTATGCTGCACTTCCCTGGGTCTCCCATTCTGCTGCATTTCATTTACCAAAAGAAATGATAAATATTAAAGGGGAGGAGAAGAGGACATTAATTGGTGAAGGGGGGGAGGAATGAAAGAATAGGTTTTTTGTTTGTCCAGCCATATTTTGAAATTTGGCAGAGGGCCTTAATTTCCACTTAGCATGGGGTTTATTGCTGGAAACCTCCAGGTTTAAGCTGTTCATTAAAAATTAATCACAACCATTTGTGCGCACATGGGTTATGTGATTTTTTTTTTCCCCAAGGCGCTAGCTCTGGTTGCTGCTGCATGAGAGACCAAACTGTACAACAAAGGCTCGGAGTCTGAATCTGTCTTTTGTACATGCATCCAGGCAGAGAAATTTGGGTCAACAATGTACTTGTTAACCTCCCAGCCTTTTGAAAATTTTAACATGCTTTTTTTGGTTCATTTTAATCTGTTTTAATCCATGATTTTATTCATGCATTTACATGGTTTTATGATGATATTGTAAACTGCCCAGAGTCACTTAGATGAGAGAGTGGTATAGAAACTAATGATTGAATGAATTGTTGAAGAAAGAAAGAAAGAAAGAAAGAAAGAAAGAAAGAAAGAAAGAAAGAAAGAAAGAAAGAAAGAAAGAAAGAAAGAAAGAAAGGAAAGAGAGAGAGAAAAAAGAAAGAGAGAGAGAAAAAAGAGAAAGAAAAAGAAATAAAGAGAAGGAGGAGGGAGAGAGGGTGGGTGGAAGGAAGGATGGAAACAAGGGAGGGGGAGGGGAGGAAGGAAGGGTGAGAGACAGAGGAAAGCAAGGGGGAGGGGGGGTGGGAAGGAAGGAAGGAAGGAAAGAAGGAAGGAAGGAAGGAAGGAAGGAAGATGCATCTCATTTCAGTTACATTCAAGAAAGGAACATAAAAACCAACTTTCCTATCTAAATGTCCTCATTAACTCCTACTTAAGTTTTACTTCCGAGTATACCAATGCTCAACAGCCCAACACTGTTTGCAGACAGATTCTGCCAATTCTGCCCTCTGAATAAGAAACTGGCATCTTTTAATCATTTGTAAACTCTAGTCCAGACTGATAAAAATTGATTAAAGGACAATGAAATCTGATTCCACTTGACCTCCATGCTGACACGGCCAACCTTCAGTCTCTTGTCAAGACAGATCTGATTATGCCAATGCCAGAACCTTGGCAAGCACCAGCCAAATTACAGAGTTGCAACCAAGCAGGAAGACAAAATCAACAGCGACTGCCTCCCAAATTAGATTAATTATGTCCCGACTCGTTTGTGGTTTCTGAGAGAAATATTGCCTTAAGACAAACAATTTTCTGCAGAGTACCAGAAGCCTCACCTATCTGTCAAAAATTCCACGTACAGGAATTCTTAACTTTCTCCACGTTTTGTACAAGAAGAACTAATCATTTCAACACCAGACTGTGGTGTTTGGTTCTGAATTATGTGGGTTGGCCAAGCAAAGCCATCACTGGGAATGGAGTTTGGGACATTCCTTGGGATGGGGTAGATTTTAGAATGGGGTTTGCAGATTTTATCCTATTTTCATCCGTAGCTCTTCAGCCAAACCAGGCTATACATTTTGGGCCTGCCTCTTTCACTGGAAAGTCTAAAAAAGGAGATTGAGAAGCTAAGCTTCCATATGAAACCACCCAAAAGTGGCCATCAGATATTAAACCATGTTTAACATGGATTTAGCATAGTTAGAGACAGTTATGTTGATGAAGATTCTCAATCATCCAGGTAGACTTGTCTGGAAGTTACAACCATGGTTACCTAAGATCAATTTGAAGGGATGTATTCACACATTTAGCTCAAAAAGGCACATACAGTTTATCAAGACCTGATTACATCTTCCATCAAATGAACTTAACCCAAAGCATAGGCATCTAAGAGAACTCATGTTGAGGTCACATCCAGCACATTATCACTGGGTCAGTTTGTTATGATATAATGACACATGTGACATCTCGCAC
This sequence comes from Laticauda colubrina, assembly GCA_015471245.1. NCBI lineage: Eukaryota > Metazoa > Chordata > Lepidosauria > Squamata > Elapidae > Laticauda > Laticauda colubrina. The sequence goes on from BLBF01000045.1 coordinate 17,906,573, forward strand.
AGATATACTACATTGGCTCATGTGCTGAAATATATTTATAGGGGTTTATAGACGACTCTGTATAGGAGAAGGTAGCAAAGCAAATCTGGGGTGGAGTTAAAAGAGGAATCAGCCTAGAATCCCTACGTAGGCACAAGCAGACTAAGTCCAATCTCCCTTGAATTACATGGACTCTTCTCTAACTCCAAGCAGATCTGGAGAAAGAAAGATAGCCTGGGATAGCCTGGGATATTAGAAACGAACAAAAATCTCATCTTGGAGGAGAAAGAGTGGCAGAAGCTGGGTGGAGTTAGAATAGAACAGAATTCTTTTATTGGCCAAGTGTGCTTGGGCACACAATAAATTTATCTTGGTGCAAATGCTCTCAGTCTACATAAAAGAAAAGAGACATTTGTCAAGAGTCAAGAATCATCAGATACAACACTTAATAATAGTCATAGCGTACAATAAGCAATCAAATCATACTAGGAAACAGTCCATATACAAGCGACAAAGTCATACAATCACAAGTGGGAGGGAATGGACAACAAGGAGTGATGAGAAGATTAATAGTAATAGTACTGCAGACTTTATAAATAGTTGGGCAGTGTTGAGGGAATTATTTGTTTAGCAGAGTGATGGCGTTCAGGAAAAAAATGTTCTTGTGTCTAGTTGTTCTGGTGTGCAGTGCCAGAACAGCGTCATTTTGAGGGTAGGAGTTGAAACAATTTATGTCTGGGATGTGAGGGGTCTGTAGATACTTTCACAGTTCTCTTGTTGACTCGTGCAGTATACAGGTCCTCCATGGAAGGCAGGTTGGTAGTAATTGTTTTTTCTGCAGTCCTAATTGTCCTCTGAAGTCTGTGTCTGTCCTGTTGGGTTGCAGAACCAAACCAGACAGTTCATTTCCTCAAATGCAAAAGCCTACTTTAAAGAGAAAGTGCTTAGGTAAATGTTGACACTATCAATCATCCTTTGTTGCCATTAAACCTCAATAAAATCATCAAACACACTCCTGTTTTCTCCAGCAATCTTCTTTTTCCCCTACCAAAAAAAAATATATTTGGAGGTCTGTAGAAAAGCCTACTTTTCAGTAGGATGGCAGGAGAGATAGAAGGCTCAAGAATGATGAATAAAACATCGTTTTTGTTTCACTTTTACCTCTTCTCTTGGAATTATCTCTAGAGAGGAAACATCTTTCCTTACAGCAAAACTAACATTTGTCATTTAAAATTCAGTGGAGATTCCAAAAAAACTTTTGCGACAGGAGAGTTAACAAACCACAACAAGACTTGCTGTTGATGTTTCAAAACTCCAGCTCCTAAAGTCTGTTGTGGAGACCAACAACTCCTGTTTTGGGAAATGAACTGTAATAGTTACAAATTAATTATGATCGTTATTATGAAGTCATAAATATGAACCAGTTTCCAAGTATCTGAAATTTGATCACCTGATCATGGGGATGTGCAAAGGTCATAATTGTGAAAAACAGTCATAAGTTCCATTTTTCAGTGCTGTTTTAACTTTGAACGGTCACTAAACAAACTATTGTAAGTCGAGGATGACCTGTATACATCCACCATGCTTTAAGCTCACCCGGTGGAGATGCACAGATGTACCACTGCAAGATGTTATGGGTACAAGCTTTTTCATAACTTCTAGCCATTTGTGGGTGGACGAATTCCTTTATTTTATGTGTATTATTTTATGTGCAGTGTTTTCAATTATAGCAAACTAGGAAGGAATACAACCTGGTTCTAAAATCTGACAATACAGTATTTGACCAATTTCCAGAGAACTTCTCCAGTACATTTGTGAATTCAAAGCAAAACACTTTAAGCAGGTCCTTTTGGTCTCATTTGGAGTCTAATCTAACGGCACTTCCCCCCAGCATGGATACCTGAATATTTAGAAGTTACAAAAAGCACAACAAAGAATGTTCTTTCGGTGCCAACTCAGAAAGCTCAAACTGCCCAAGGAGCTGCTGATCCAGATCCACAGAGGAATTATTGAGTCTGTCATCTGCACCTTTATAACTGTCTGGTTCGGTTCTGCAACCCAACAGGAAAGACACAGACTTCAGAGGGTAATCAGGACTGCAGAAAAAACAATTGCTACCAACCCGCCTTCAGTCCAGGACCTGTATAACTGCAGGAGTCAAAAAAAGGGCTGTGAAAATATTTTCAGACCCTTCACATCCCAGACATAAACTACTTCAACTCCTTCCCTCAAAATGACGCTATAGAGCCCTGCACACCAGAGCAACTAGACACGACAGTTTTTCCCCAACGCCATCACTGCTAAACAAATAATTCCCTCAACACTGTCCAACTATTTACAAAGTCTGCACTACTATTACTATTAATCTTCTCATCACTCCTTATCACCTATCCCCTCCCACTTGTGACTGTATGACTGTAACTTTTTTGCTTGTATCCTTATGATTTATATTGACTGTTTTCTAATATGATTTGATTGCTTATTGTACGCTATGACTATTATTAAGTGTTGTACCTGATGATTCTTGACTCTTGACGAATGAATCTTTTCTTTTTATGTGCACTGAGAGCATTTGCAGCAAGACAAATTTCTTATGTGTCCAATCACACTTGGCTAATAAAAGAATTCTATTATCTATCAATGCTCGGAAAAACAGACCTCTATCATTATCTGTTAACAAAGTTAGTACATGTAGGCAAATAATTTTGCCACATTTTTTTTCATTCTCAAACTTCTCTCCATCCTGTTTCTGTCACAATATGCAACCCACAGACAAAAAGCAAAGTGTGCCCTCCTTGCACATTTATCATCTGTTTTATGCCTACTTTTCTGATTTCCTCCTCCTAATAACATGCATCTTTGGGCAAGCAATTTTCTTTCCAGGATGCAATTTTGACCAAGTATGCCTGCCTCTGTACGCACATTCTTCCATTAGGTACATTTTCAGTTCAAAAAACTATGACACAAAACAGAGAAAATGGATAGTTACAAAAACAGCTTTAAGAGAACAGTTAGTTATGTCTGCATTACAAATGATAAACAGGGTTTGTTTTTTTCCTTAGGCAAAAATAGCTTTTGAGTTACATAAAACTAAGGAACTGTATCATATAAAACTTGTTTCATATAAAAGCCTTTTTGTGCCACAGAATGGAATCATAAGCTTGGGAAAATAAAAAGGCAAATCAAAGTGCTTAAAAATAGCGGCGGCAGTCAAACTCAAAATATTCTCAAACTGTTTTCAGAATAACCATAATGGAAAAGTGACTAATTGCTGATTGTTCATTATCTGGCTGGATTGTTCTACCAGTTCTCTTTTCACGGTGACAAGAGGGAAAAAATGTCCTGGAGAAAAGTTTGATTCTTTTCCAGTTCTTTTGTGATGAGTTGGCCAAGGGCTGTGTGAAGGTCTTTTTTTGAGGACAGTAATCTTTCCAGCCTTCAGCTGCCTCCCCCTTTTCCAGTAAATCTCAAAAGAAAACAACAGGGATCTCAACTCCTACAGGCTTTTACTAGTCTTATTGTTCGGAGCAAGTTTCTCTTTTGTCCTTTTCTGTAGAATTTTTGCTCTCTCCAATCTCCCCGGGGCCCCCAGGTTTGCTGGAGAACCTAGTAAATTCACTGGTCCTCAACTCCATAAGCCCTTCTTGGGTTTCTTCTGCATTAAAAAAAGCATTTAAAAAGCTGCATTAAGCTTTGTGACCCATCAGGTAGAAAGCAAAGCCATTCTCTAGTTACCAAACCACTGAGAAGTCAGCATTTGCAGTCTGGAAATTACATGTTACCTTCTTCCATTTAGACAAAGCTATGTCATTATTTAAGAACTTCCATCTTTCAACAAAGACACAGACTGTTCTTCAGCTAAACCAAAAGCCTGGCAAAAAGAATAAGGATAAGTTTGGGGGAACATATATTGTTCTATATCCTATAACTAGAATTTGCTGAATACATCACTAATGGCTGAATTTGCATCACCTTCATAACCCATGACCTTCAAAGAAAGAACAAGATGTACACATTCTGGCCGAAAAAAAAACAGATCCACGGTTTGCTGGAGTGTGATTTGTGAATCAAATTTGGTGTTACTGTTCAATTTTCATAAATGTCTCTTTAATAATGGTAGCTTTCGTATTCTATTTCTCCAAGGAACTCCAAGCAGTTTGCTCCTCATTCATAATTTACTAATGAAATTGCAGGATATGAATTGAATAAATATTGCATGAAGTTTGGAGTTTCTAGGAATGCTCCATCAAGAACAATTGCTGGAAACTGGAGAAAGGAAGGAAGGAAGGAAGGAAGGAAGGAAGGAAGGAAGGAAGGAAGGAAGGAAGGAAGGAAGGAAGGAAGGAAGGCAAGCAGGAATATAGCTGTTTACTGCTGATGGTAGGAATAGGTAAATTGGAACCCTCCATAAATTTCTAAATTACAGCTCCTAGCTTCCTTTAACACTGATTATTCTAATCAAGATTTGGAAATTATTATTCAGCAAAAGGAAAAAGAAAAAAAAACCTGATAGATTTCCCCAACTCTGATTTAGACCAAGGTAACGGAGGACAAGTGGACTCTTCAGGCATCAAATCATGTGCAGAAAACAAATTATGCACCTTGATTTAGTTTGGCAGATTTCAATTAAAAAAAACCCCACAACCTTTATAACAACCTCAAACTTCAGAGTAATCCCTACCACAACCAAGTGAAGATGATTAAATGCCCTGTTCCAGATTCTGAACCAGGATACTGTCATCAAAGCAGGCTCAACAATCTGAAATTTGGTTGTTTTTTTGCAGATGTTTCCTTACCCAAACCCGCTTGGCTTTTTCAAAGTTGATTACAAAGTCTCAACTGTCTGAGCTATGCACACTTTGCCAATCAAATGCAATTCTTAGGGATTCTAAGGATATATTCAGTCTACCACAACATCTATAGGTTTCTAGGTTTTCCACAACTCTCTTCTGACATTTTTCTTTTTCTATTTCCCCCGTGTCACCTTCAGCCCTTGATTTCACATCAGTGGCAGGTTTTCATAATCAGTCCTATTTTTTAATACTACAAGCCTTTAGTCCCTCTGATGGAAAAATGTTTTGGACAAGCAGGTGCATACTAAGAACTCAGAAATGATGTTCCTCAAGATTCAGAAATCAGTATTAGAACTAAACTTTGAAGCCCACAATCTCACTCTGACTTTTTTCCAAATTTCAGGCATTCATTAGCAACCTTCCTTATGAAAAAAAAATGATGCTTGCTCTTGTCCTGAATCTTGCCTTTCACAAATTCACAGAATCAGAAGTTTTTACTCTACTTGGCTGGAGCAGAAAACAAAGCTTCTACTTCCAAGAGTATACCTTCTTGCATTAGATAATTTTGTGGGCACACGGTTCCTAAAAGTAACACTTCTTGTCCTGCTTGGTTTCCTTGTTTGGTTTAAGCAAAATCTTGCTTTGGCTGCACTTCTGATTCAATGCAGCCGGAATGACCTTTAGCAGACATAAAACAATTAAACAAATTAAGTTTGGGTCACTACATTATAAAAATGATGTTGAGATATTGGAAAGAGTGCAGAGAAGAGCAACAGAGATGATCATGGCCCTGGAGGCTGAAACATATGAAGAATGGTTGCTGGAATTGGGCATATCTAGTCTAGAGAAAAGAAGAACTAGGGGTGACATGATAGCAAGTGTTCCAATATTTGAGGGGCTGCCATAAAGAAGAGGGAATCAAACTATTCTCCAAAGTACCAGAAGGCAGGGCAAGAAGCAATGGGTGGAAACTTATCAAGGAGAGAAGCAACCTAGAATCAAAAAGAAATTTCTTAACAGTGAGAACAATTCATCAGGGGAACAACTTGCTTTCAGAAATTGTGAGTGCTTCATCACTGGAGGTTTTTCAGATGAGACTACACAGCCTCCTGCCTGAAATAGTTGGACTAGAAGACCTCTAAGGTCCCTTCCATCGTTGTGCTTCTGTTATTTTTTTATTTCTGTTAAGTGGCATCCTACATTGCTACATTGTAGCCTGAACTTCACAGGATTATCAATCCCATTTAGCCACATCAAGAACTGGTGTTCTTGGCTGCAATTGTAATATTTGGAATGCAACAAGAGCGTACCATTGCTACAATTTGATCTGAAATACATAGGTTTATCAACCTCTTTTAGTCACTTACAAAAAACTCGTGTCCTTCTTGACTCCCTCTCCAATATTTGGAAAGAAAGAACACAGCAATTATTCAGGCCAATTCTTACAGGGAGAGGCATCCTCAAATAATTATACAACACTGGAAGAATCAATCTATCCACAACACTGAATTGCTGATATGTTCTGTTTGTCAATGTCTGAACTTGTTTTTCTTCAACAGCAGGACAAGAAAAATCATTCCCTGAAACTGTTTTTTTTTTTTTCTCTTTAATATACAAATTTCCAAACCTTCCCTTTCCCATTTCAAACTTAAACTGCACAGAGATAGTTTAGAATGTAAACCACCGATTTACTTTCAATGGTTTAGTGCAGTGGTGGCTAACCTTTTCGGGCTCTTGTGCCAAAAATTGTGCACACGCTTGCACACTCGTGCTGGTATGCCAGCACCCAGAAGGCCATATGCACCCATCCCACGCCCCCTACGCAATCCCCACCCCCGCCGCCCATTTACCTGCCCTGCGCCTCACAGCTGATTTTCAGCCACTTTGAGGCCTTTTTTGGCCTCCCAGAGGCTTCAGGAAGGCTTCTGCAGGCTTCACAGGCCAAAAACTCGGCCTGTTTTGTCACTTCCGGTATTTCTGAAAAAAATAGGAAGTGACAAAACGGTCCTAGTTTTCAGCCTGAAAGGCCTGCAGAAGCCTGCAGAAGCCTTCCTGAAGTCTCTGGAAGGTCGAAAAAGGCCTCAAACCAGCTGTAAGGCATGCACATGCGCAGTGAGGCAAATCTGCCTGCAGCTCATGTGCTCTGTGTACCACCTGTGGCACGGGTGCCATCGGTTCACCATCATGGGTTTAGTGTCTGAATAACCTTACATGAGGTTGAGGATGATGATGATGATGTGTGTGTGTGTGTGTCAGAATAAACATTTTGAGCATGACACCAGACACCCCCCCCCCAAGGTCAAACACAACCCTGATGTGGCCCTCAATGAAATAAAGTTTGACACCCCTGGTCCAATAGTAGGATTCAATTTTTTAAACTGATTTTTTTTACTGGTTTTTACTGGTTCTGTGGGCATGACTTGTGGGCGTGGCAGGGAAAGGATACTGCAAAATCTCCATTCCCTCTCCACTCCACTAACCTGCTTTCCAACTCCATTCTCCTGTGCAAGGCAACAAAAGAAGACCGAGCTGATCAGCTGGGACTCGGGAGGCAGAGAATAGATGGGGGCAGGGCCGGTCAGAGGTGGTGTTTGCCAGTTCTCTGAACGACTCAAAATTTCCACTACCGGTTCTCCAGAACTGGTCAGAACCTTCTGAAGACCACCTCTGCCCTGGTTTAATTTAAATAGTTTCTTTTAGGGATGTGTAGAATTCAGAAATGACAGTGCTTCTGATACAGATGATTGATAACCAAACCTGCCAAAACTATCGCAAAGGGCATGACTTGGAAACAAGACATATCAAAACAAAGCTCAACGAATTTAGCACGTTCCTAACTTCTTTTATTAACGGGGAACAGAGATGCGGGAACTCAAGAGCTTTCCTGAGGAGCACAATGTAGTTTGCAAAACTGGGGTAGAGTTTTGTAACCCCTGGTTGTTGTTGTTTTTGTTTTTGTTTTGCATATTCTTGGTTTAAACCCCTGGTTTCCAATCTTGACAACTCGCAGACTTCTGGAATAGAATAGAATAGAATAGAATAGAATAGAATAGAATAGAATAGA
>BLBF01000045.1:17914418-17927122 GCA_015471245.1 Laticauda colubrina
GAATAGAATAGAATAGAATAGAATAGAATAGAATAGAATAGAATAGAATAGAACAGAACAGAACAGAACAGAACAGAACTCTTTATTGGCCAAGTGTGATTGGACACACAAGGAATTTGTCTTGGTGTAAATACTCTCATTATACATAAAGAAAAGGTACATTCGTTAAGAATCAAGAATCATAACGTACAACACTTCATAGTGTACAATCAACAATCAAATCATACTAGGAAACAGTCAATATAAATCCTAAGGATACAAGCACAAAGTTACAGTCCTACAATCACAAGTGGGAGGGGATGGTAATAAGGACTGATGAGAAGATTAACAGTAATAGTAGTATACACTTTGTAAATAAATGAACAGTGTTGAGGGAATTATTTGTTTAGCAGAGTGATGGTGTTTGGGGGAAAAACTCCCCTTGTGTCTAGTTGTTCTGGTGTGCAGTGCCCTATAATGTTGTTTTGAGGGTAGGAGTTGAAACAGTTTATGTCCAGGGTGTGAGGAGTCTGTAGATATTTTCACAGCCCTCTTTTTTGACTGTGCAGTATACAGGTGCTCAATGGAAGGCAGGTTGGTAGTAACTGTTTTTTTCTGCAGTCCTAATTACTTTCTGAAGTCTGTGTCTTATTTGCAGAACCAAACCAGACAGTTATAAAGGTGCAGATGACAGACTCCATCATTCCTCTGTGGAACTGGATCAGCAGCTCCCTGGGCAGTTTTAGCTTCCTGAGTTGGTGCAGAAAGAACATTCTTTGTTGTGTTTTTACTCCCAGAATTCCCCAGCCAGCTTGAAGATTTGTGGACTTCAAATTGGGGGATTCTGGGACCTGAAGTCCACAAGTCTTCAAGTTGCCAAGGTTAGACACCCCTGATTTAAACAAAACACTACTTAGTGCAGGGATGTCAAACTGGATTCAGCCCACAGGGTGCTTAGGTCTGGTCCATGGAGATATCCTGGAAACAGTGAAGGATCAGCCCACAGTGTCTCTGCGCGGCCATCCCAAGCTCTGTTTTTGCTGGCAGAGGATTTTAGGAGGCTGTTGCAGGACGCAGATCCCAAGGAGCTGCTGATCCAGTTGCAACCCAACAGGACAGACACAGATTTCAAAAAGTAATTAGGACTGCAGAAAAAACAGTTACTACCAACCTGCCTTCCACGGAGGACCTGTATACTGCAGGAGCCAAAAAGAGGGCTGTGAAAGTATCTATAGACTCCTCATATCCTGGACATCAACTGTTTCAACTCCTACCCTCAAAATTACGCTACAGAGCACTGCGCACCAGAACAACTAGACACGAAGAGAGGTTTTTCCTGAACGCCATCCCTCTGCTAAACAATTAATTCCCTCAGCACTGTACAACTATTTACAAAGTCTGCATTACGATTACTATTAATCTTCTCATCCTTGTTTTCACCCATCTTCTCCCACTTGTGACTGTATGACTGTAACTTTGTTGTTTATTGATTGTTTGACCTTATTGACTGTTTCCTAGTATGATTTGATTGCTTATTGTACCCTATGACTATTATTAAGTGTTGTACCTGATGATTCTTGACTCTTGACAAATGCATCTTTTCTTTTATGTGCACCGAGAGTATTTGCACCAAGACAAATTCCTTGTGTGTCCAATCACACTTGGCCAATCAAAGAATTCTATTCTGTCATAACTGAAAATTGAGCTTGGGAGTCTATTTTTGCTAGCAGAGTACTCAGGCCACTACAAGCACACTGACATCACGCTGTCCAAGCCCACTCTGGCCATGCCCTCCCCTCGCCCTCCATCAAACACAACCCTGGTGCGGCCCACAATGAAATCGAGTTTGACACCCCTGGCTTCGTGCAATGTGTGAATCCAGCCACTTCCTGTGTCATTAAGGCTGGGAAGTTTATAATGCCAGCAATCCACCTCCCCATCCTTTTTCTTCCTTGTATCCTCCTCCTCCTCCTCCTCCTCTCCCACAATTGTTATAATCAAAAGTATAAGCACTCAACTTTTAAACAAGTGAGCAAATAAAAACGTTCCAGCTGGAATAACCCCTATTCCTCCCAAAGAGCTTCCCAAGACCAGATCTCCAGCTATTGGGAGAGTCTCCCCACCCAGCATCTCCCAAAGGATGGGAACTGTAGTCCAAACCCTTAGCTGGGAAAAAGGACAGAAATGCTACTTTAGGGAAGAGCTGGCGTGGGTGTCCTAGAAGAAGTAGCTGACTCAATTCTGCTCAGGAAACCACCCTTAAAATTAGGCGCCCCGCATCCCGAACTCCACCAAGCGTCTCCCCGCCTTCCTTTGCAGCTGGGCCATTTCTAAAACTCTGCGTATGCTCAGAGGACCTCTTGTCTCCTGGTCCCCCAAGCCGGGATTGCAAGCTTAGTGCCTCGCAAGCCACTTCGGGCACCATTTCCAGAGCTGGCCAAGCGCCTCTCCAAGCGCCTTCCGCGCCACCGAGCGGAGTGCCCGGGGCGTTGGGAAGCGTGTCTCCCCGGCCAGCCCAACCGCTTCCCCGCCGCCACTCACCGTCTGAGCTGACCGAGTCGTAGGGATCGCGCTGGCAGGAGGCTCGGGGTGCCCCGTCCGGCCCGGGCTGGCTGTAGTCCACCCAGCTGAGCCCCTCCAAGGCATCGTAGCCGGCCCGCGACTGGTCCTCCACCGGCACCACGGTGAAGTGCGGCATGGCCGCGGCGGGACGTCGGAAGAGCAACCGCCTCCTCCTCCTCCTCCTCCTCCTCCTGCCGTCCCCGCCTGGCTCTTCCTCCGCCGCGCCCGGGGCTTCGCCGGAGCAGCTCGACGAGGAGAGCGGGAGACGCGGCGCGGCAGCCTCGGCCGAGCCAGGCTGGCATTCCAGCGGCCTTGGGTCACTTCCTCCCAGGAAGCGCGGCTCGGCGACGCCCCCCATTCCCGCTCCGAGGGACTGCAGAGGAGGGAGGGAGGGAAGAAGGGACTCCGGCTCGGCTCGGCGCCGGGGCGAGACCCGCTTAGCCGGCGGGCTCCGACGCGCAGCCCCCGAGGGTCCTTCACTTTTGCCCCGGAGGGACAAAAAAGTTTTCCTGTGGGGGTGTGTGGGTGTGGGTGTTCTTGGTGCTCTCTTGGTTGTTCCCTTGCAGACGTTTCCTTGCCCAAACTCGGTGCAGTTGACCCGGATCGTCTCCCGAGCCCTTCGCAGCCCGGCGCGCTGGATTCACGTGTCCCCTTTGCCTGACGAGCTCGCTTTGGCAGCGCGAGCCTGAACCTCGCCCGGCGAGCCCAGGGTGGAAGTTTGCACCAACGTCCCTACAGTCCCTGTCCTCTGGTTTATGTTTATTTCTTTTATTTTTCTTATATGTATCCATTTCATGTATCCATAACTATGTTTATACTTACACATGTTGTCTTATAATTGCTCGACAAAATAAATAAATAAAAATAAATAAACTCTGGCCCGTTTGGCGGGGGGGGGGGTTGTTGTGCGAATGCAACTGATTGGGGTTTATTCAGCACATAGTGGCTTATTCCAGAGTGTCAGCTCAGTTTCATCTTGTTTGAGGTTTTGTATGATCGCAACTGATTGGAGTTTATAAGCCCACCATGGCTTATTATAGACCGTGAACTCAGCTGTGTTTGGGGTATTGTATGAAAGCAACTGATTGGGGTTTATTCAGCCCACCGTGGCTTATTCCAGAGTGCTAGGTCTGAGGTGTTGTGTGAATGCAACTGATTAGGGTTTATTCAGCATAACATGGATTATTGTAGACCATGAACTCAGCTGTGTTTGGGGTGGTACGCACTTACTGCAGAATGTGAACTCAGCTGCTATTCAGCTGCCAATAATTCTGCTATAATAAAAACAACATCCTCTTTATTTAGACATTTCCATGTCTTCATGCTGACTGGTAGGTAAATATTTACCTGATTGAGAGATCTGTTTGCTAACTTTAGGCAGGAGTCAAACAATGGGCTGCTTTACTTGAGATTTGTTAAACCAAACAGAGATGGATTCACACACTGCAGGGAGGCTTAACCTGGGTAGTGGTTTTGGCTCAGCAGGCTATGTGAGCAGAATCATGGCAAATCATAGTTTATGCATTTACAAAAGCAGTCCAGTGTGATTTACCAAACAACCATGATATAATGTGTGAACCAAGGCAGGATTTCCTCTGGGCTGAATTTATTTATTTTATTTATTTTATTTGTCAAAAGCTTACAATATAACAGAAACAAGAATAAACATAAGTTTAAATACAAGAAATAGGAACTAATAATTGGGGGCAATAGGACAGGGATGGTAGGCATGATGGTGTGCTTATGCATGACCTTTACAGACTTCTAGGAATGGGGTGAGGTCCATAGTGGTTAGTTTGATGGTAAAGGAGTGGCGGTTTGAGCAGGTAACAACAGAACCAGGTAGTGAGTTCCAGACATTGATCATCCTTTAGGGTGCTTTTCCTGAACTAATTCTCCATACATGAGGTCTTTTGGAGTCCGATCATCGGCCATCCTCACAACATGCCCAAGCCAGCATATACGTCACTGCTTCAAGAGTACATACAGGCTAGAAATTCCAGCACGTTCCAAACACTGTGAATTACAGTTTGGTAATTTGAATTTGGACTGGAAATGCTCATTTTGGATTCTTGATATTGAACAGATAATTCTCCCTCTGCAAGGGACCTCAGGTTTGGTAAGCCATGCAGGCTAATTTTAGATGAAGAGTCCAAAAAAATAATAATATCAGAATTACTTTCCCCCTCTCTTTTTGCAAGAAAGCGCCGTACAGATTTTTTTAGATTTTAGATAAATAGAGTTGGAAGGGAACTTATAGGTCATCCAGGCCACCCCCTTGCCTAAGCAGGAGACCCCACATCATTTCTGACTGGTTGCTGTCCGGTATCTTCTTAAAAGCCTCCAACTTCTGAAGGCAACTTCTGTTCCATCGGTTGATTGTTCTCACTGTCAAAAAATTCCTCCTTATTTCCAGGTTAAATCTCTCCTTGATCAGTTTCCCTCCATTATTCCTTGTCTGGCCTTTGGGTGCTTTAGAAAATAGCTTGACCCCCTTCCTCTTCTCTGTGGCAGCCCCTCAAATATTGGAAGACTGCTATCCTGTCTCCCCTGGTCCTTCTCTTCCCTCGACTAGCTAAGCCCAGTTCCTGCAACCGTTTTTCATGTCTCCAGTCTCCTAATCATTCTGGTTGCTCTTCTCTGCACTCTTTCTTTTCAGAGAGAAAGAAAGGGTCAAGTTATTTTCTAAAGTAGGTGAAGGCCAGACAAGGAATAATGGGTGGAAACTGAACAAAGAGAGGTTCAAGTTGGAAATAAGGAGAAATTTTATGACAGTGAGAACAATCAACCGATTTGCATTGACAGAGGGATACAACCAAGATCAAGTGAGGTACTAATACCACTTTATAATCCCACCACTGGTCCCAGGATCATATGATCCCCTTATGCAACTTTCTGTGAAGCAAACCCAATGGGGAAACCAGATTTACTTAACGACAATATTACTAATTTTACAACTGCACTTAATGACTGTGGCAAGAAAAGTCATAAAATGGGGCAAGACCCACCACAAAATTCTCACTTAGCACAGTAAATTTTGGGCTCAGTTTTGTGGTTGCAAGTTGAGGGGTGCCTATAGTTGCTTTTATCAATAAAGGAGAATATCTGTAGCTCAGGGTTGAAATAAAGAGTTCTAGGGGCTCCCTGAATTTGGTTTTTTTTTTCTTGCAGATGTTTCATACTGTTCACTACCTATTTGGGGTAATAAAACATCTGCAAGAAAACAAGCTCAGAGAACACAAAGACACCTCATTTGTGCATAACAGTAAGCTAAGATTTTGGAAGGATAATTCTAAAAGGGTCATAGTTGCTTGCTTTGCATATATTATCAATGCAGATTAAATGTTTTATTTGGTCTGCAAGGGAAATCATTCCTTATCATTTTACCTTGCCTGGAAGAGATGTGAGACTAAATGAGGATGATTTAACCTACAGAGTTAACATTTTTGTAGACAATTCAAATTAGACGTAAGCATGGGTGTGTTTGACAACAGGCCAAACATGAGTAATTTTTAACCTTGTCTTGTTTTACGGTGGTTCTTTTTGTTGTGCAAACGCAGATGATGAGATTACATGGTGGAAATGCAATAACATTTGGGATATTTTGGTAAACAAAGCTTGAAGTTATGAAGTTTAATGTGTTCTGCAAATACAATCAGAGGCCAGCAAATTGAACGTAAATAGAGGAAGACCTGGAGCTGAAAAAATGAATGGAAAAGGAAAATGGAGAATTTCAGTAAAGGGTTAAGAATATGGAATACATGAAGGTGTTTGGAAACATTCAAGCTTCTAGAAGTTAATCGGTAAACCAAGTCAATGTATATGCCATAAAAAATTCTCAAGTCCTTAAAATAATATAAAGAAATGTTATAAACAATTACTGCAATATGATATGCTTGATTACATGGAAATGAATGATATTATAAATTAGGCTTTATAATAGTTGAATTCTGCTCAAAAAAAAAGAGATAAATTGGCAACAACAGTCTGATAATGATTTGATAATAATATGATATTAAATGGATAGTAGCTGTATATGATTTGAATTGTAACTCAAAATAGGATGGAATGACTTGATATTGTGCACAAGAGATATGTACCAGCAGACACACTGTATAATGGAAAGAAGATTTTATTCAACATTGTATGATTAGTGTTTGTTTTTGTTTGTTGTTTAAAATTATTATTTTTTAAAAAATAAAAGAATTCTCAAATCCTTCACTTATTCTTCCTCAAATAAAATAACAATAAAAACAGAGAGCAGATAACTTTTTCTTACTCTTGTCTTTCTCAATCCTGCTGTTTTCCTTACGTCCAAAAACGAAAATAAAAGTATTGGGGCATTTTTGTGCACACTGAATGGCACATAGATTCTCAAAAAGGTCTTCATCTGATTCTAGATATATTTATTTTCTAAGGACACTCGTCTTCTCCTTAAAGAGACACAAAATCTCTCTGAAACTGACCAACTGTCCATGCAATTTGGTTGAAAGTGATGAAATCCTCAGTTCCTAACTAAAAACAATTTATCTGGTTCTCCCAGATCCTTTATATAACAGATAAGTAGCACATTCCTATACAAGCAGTCCTCAGTTTATGATGACATTTGACCCCAAAATTTTGTTGCTAACCCAGGCAGTCGGTAAGTAAATTTTGCCCCATTTTACAACCTTTCTTTACACAATTATTAAGTGAATCACTCCAGATATTGAGTTTGTTAAGTGAATCTACCTTCCCCATTGACTTTGCTTGTCAGAAGCTCCCAAAAGATTACATGACCCTGGGATATGGCAACCATCACAAATATGAGTCAGTTGCCAAGCATCTGAATGTTGATCGCATGATCTTGGAGATACTATAATGGTCATAAGTGTGAAAAACTGCCCTAAGTCACTCTTTTTCTGTGTGGTTATAACTTAGAACCATGTTGGTGAACCTGTGCACATGTGTGCCGGAAGTGGCATGCTGAGTCACTTCTGCCAGGAGGTGAGAGCTTGCCTGGAAGAACCCCATTGTGCATGCATGTGCACCGCTGCCCAACAGCTGATTGTCAGGTATCTGGTGTGCATGAGCAAGGGGGCACGGGAGACATGTGCGCATGTGCAGAGATGCATGGAACATGAGATTGCATGCGCATGTGCTCTGATGCACGGGCCATGGGGGGATTGTGCACGTATGCACAGATGGATGGTGCAGGGGGTGATTATGTGCACATGCACAGAGATGTGCGGTGCATGCAGGATGATTGCACGCATGCACATATGCATGGCACGAGTGGGGAGACTGCACATGCATGCACAGATGTATGGAGGGGGGGTCGCATGTGCATGCAGAAGGAGTGTGGGGGGCCCAGCATGCATTGCCTACTTGGTGCTGGCATGCGAGCGCACAAACGTGCAATTATCGGCACGGGAGCCAAAAAAGGTTTGCCACCACTGACTTAGAATGTCACTAAACATATGATTGCAAGGACTACCTGTATACAGGGATGAGATTCTATCAGTTTACACCTATTCGTTAGAACCGGTTGTTAACATTCTAAGCAGTTCGGAGAACTGGTTGTTAGAAGAAATTATAGGAATAATCCTGTATGGAAGGCAGGAAGGAAACATTCTGGTGTTGCTTACAGAAACTGCTTACAGAAACTGTCTCTCCGTTAACCCTTATGACATTCTTGGCAGGACTAGACTTCCTGTCTCAGGAACTTCTCTGGAGTTTTCTTCCCCTCCTTTGCTTGTGTGGAGGGACCATTCAAAGTTACAATGGCACTGAAAAAAGTGACTTATGACCATTTTTCACACTTACGACTGTTGCAGCATCCCCACAGTCATGAGAGGCCAGGCAAGGAGATGCGTGCCACGATGTGAGTGATGTTGAGTTAACCACACCCACCCAGTCACATGACCACCAAGCAGGAGTGGGATTCTACCTGTTCTGTCCACCTCTGTAGAACTGGTAGTTCTGAAAAGCAGCAGACAGAGAACATACATAGAACCAGCTCTATGTCTGCTGCTGTTTTGGTCCACCTGCTCGCCCAGGCTCTTAGCTGACCTTTATTTCCTGCATTTTCAACCTCAGCTGCTTTGCGTGACACAGCTGCAGTTGAAAAAGCAGGAAAAAGGGCCTTTTCCAACCGCTGCATCCCTATACACAGCGCTGCTCAGCTGTCCAGGCAGCTCAGCAGGTCGTAAATTGCACTTGGGCAACGCCGAGCAACAGAACCGGAAGTTATACTGGTTGGATCCCATCTCTGCCACCAAGCCATGCCCACCACCTAAGCCATGCCCATGGAACCGGTTGTTAAAAAATTTGAATCCCACCTCTGCCTGTATACCTTTGAACCGTGAAGGGATTTGCCCTTTAAAAGGAAATGAATATAGAAAAACTGGATGCTATCCCGTGTGGAGAACTTTCTCATGCTTTTTGAGAACACCCCTTAAAAAAAGCACAATCAAAAGCTCAGCATTTGATTACATCTGATCTCAATCTAATTTTACCTTTCCTTGTCCACAAATGAATTGGCAAGGGCTTCCTGTATATAATGGCTTTCCTTCTTTTCCCCCAGTTGCATGACTAAAGATTGGTTCTGGCTCCTGGTTAAAGCTAATTCTGAGTTATAGCGTAAATTAGAAGTTGATAGAATTATTTTTAACTTGCTTTTGAACCTCTTTTGATTTATGTTTGGTGCTGGCTTCTGCCTTTTTCTGGTTTCTTTCCTCCTTGATCTATTCTTCTATTCTGGCCTTTATCGCAGAGGCAGGCAACTATAACAACTTTATGACCTGTAGACTCAGGGGTGGGATTCAATTTTTTTAACAACCAGTTCTGTGGGCATGGCTTCGTTGGTGGACGTGGCTTGGTGGTCATGTGACTGAGTGGACGTGGCTTGGTGATCATGTTATTGGCTGGGCGTGGCCAACTCAATATCACTCACATCGAGGCACACATCTCCTCACCTGGCCTCTCATAACTGTGGGGATGCTGCAACAGTCGTAAGTGTGAAAAATGGTCATAAGACATTTTTTTCAGTGCCATTGTAACTTTGAATGCTCCCTCCACATAAGCAAAGTACCAGCAAAGGATGGAAAAAAACCTCCAGAGATGTTCCTGAGACAGGAAGTCTAGCCCTGCCAAGAATGTAAAAAAGGAGAGGCAAGAATGTAAAAAAGGAGAGGCAAGAATGTAAAAAAGGAGAGGTTTCTGTAAGCAACACCAGAATGTTTCCTTCCTGCTTTCCTTACAGGATTAGTCCTATAATTTCTTCAAATAACCGGTTCTCCAAACTGCTTAGAATGTTAACAATCGGTTCTAGCGAATAGGTGCGAACTGGTAGAATCCCATCCCTGTGTAGACTTCAATTCCCAGAATTCCCGAGTCAGCCATGAATTCTGGGAGTTGGAATCCTGAGGTGGTAAAGTGGCTATAGCTACCGCCTTTGCCTTATCACAATTATTCCTGATGGAAATTAGCCCTGCAAACCCCCAGATGGTTCTATTCTGTTTCCACATCCCTAAATCTTAATACTAAAAATTGTAATAGTAGTATGATTCTGCCTCTTTCATACATGCTATGATGATTAATCCAAGATGGCGGCTGTGACACATGTAAAAAGAGGCCAGATTTCAATTCCGTTGGTTGTGGACATTTTCTTGACTTTTTTTTTTTTTGACCCCCTGAGATATTATTCTTTTTCCAGACTCCTTTCATTTTCTTGGACTAGTCATAATTCAAGCAGTGAGAACCAGTGTGGTGTAGTGGTGAAGGCATCAGGCTAGATACTGGGAGACAGTGACTTCTAGTCCTGTCTTAGACACAAAACCCTCTGGGTGACCTTGGGCCAGTCATGCTCTCTCTGCCCTAGACAGATGACAATGGCAAAGCACTTCTGAAAATTTTGCCAAAACCACTACTGGGCTTGTCCAGATACTTTCCAGTGATGTACTGTACCGATTAAGGCATCCAACCCAGGGTTACAAATGGTGAAATTCAAAATTTTTTACTACCAGTTCTGTGGGTGTGGCTTGGTGTGCATGGTGTGGCTTGGGCGTGGCTTGGTGGGCGTGGCAGGGGAAGGATACTATAAAATCTCCATTCCCTCCTCATCCCACGAACCTGCATTCCAGCTCTCTTCTCCAGCTGCACAGGGCAACTGTCAGCCTTCAAGATTTTCTTCCTTTGCTTTGCATCTTTCGGCTGTCATAAGTAACGGGGGGAGGAGGGGGTTATGGTTATGGGAAGTGAGTTGGAGGTGATACAAACCAGAACTGTATAAATTGTGGGGGGGATGCTATGCGCAGCCAGGACTCTTTATCAAAATATGTCAAGGTTAATGGACAGAGGCCTCATCACCACCTGGAGATGCCCACATGATGTTATACACAACTTTTAATTGGATGAGCGGTTGAGCTATCGGGGGTGGGAATGTTGGCATCATTTTGTATATGTGATTTACGCGCCCATCTTCTCAGATCCAGAATTATTTTGTTGCTACCACTTGATTTCCAGTAAAAGATACTTTTTCTCTAATTAATGGAGTCTAAGTACCTCTTTCTTGGATTTTAAATGGAGCACCATCTGACAGCAAAGAAGACCCAGCCAATCAGCTGGGACTCAGTGGGAGGCAGAGAATAGATGGGGTTGGCGGGGCCAGTCAGAGGTGGGATTTACTGGTTCTCCAAACTACTCAAGATTTCCACTACTGGCTCCCCAGAACCGGACAGGACCCACTGAATACCACCTCTGCCTAGGGCAGTGATGGCAAACCTGTTCGTCCTTGTGTGCCAAAAGTGCACATGCGCACACATGCATGCATGCCATCACCCATAAGGCAATGCACATGGGTGCCCCAACACCCCCTGCACATGCATGCATGACCCCCCCATGCACATCATGAATTTCTGTGCATATGCGTGCATCTCCTGTGTGCGCACCACCCCCATGCTCAGCAGCTACCTGATAACTAGCTGGCAGGTGGGCGCCACGCATGCTTGCACAGTGAACCTGCTCTGGGGCGATGACTCGTGTGCCGGTGGAGATGGCTCTGTGTGCCACTTCCAGCATGTGTGCCATAGGTTTGCCATCAAGGGCCTCGGACCTAGGCTCATGGAACCCTGTTGCCTTCCCATGGAAGTGGTACCTATTTATCTACTCACATTTACATGCTTTCGAACTGCAAGTGGGTAGGAGCTGTGGCAAGGGATGGGAGCTTACCCCATTGCGTGGAATTCGAGTCTGTAGCTTGAGCTGGCAGCTTTCCAGCTTACGAACTCAGCATCTTTAACTTCTGAGCCGTTGCACACATCCGCCTCATCATAATGCCCCAAATCCTACAACGATGAAGTTGTCATATAGATTAGAACTCAACTTGAAGGAGACTTTTCTTAATATCTTGAAGCCCCCCCCCCCCCCCCCCAAAAAAAAAAAAAAAAGTTTGGGACAGGTTGGAATGGGGACGTTTGGGAGTCTTGGCTCTTTTTCCTTTCTTCTTGGACGCAGCCCAGCCCAGCTTCTAATAAATGTCATTACCGGGAACAGGATGGTTGGCTTAGCCAAGCTGAACGAACAATGCAAGATTGTTTTGTTCAGCTTCTCATAGGCTATTTCAAGAGCAGAAACTTGGTTTTTTATTAAGAAATGAAAAAGGAAGCCAGCACAGCTTTCCTTCCTCATCTTCGAAGTAGTCATGGGAGACCATGGAGGGACTCTGAATGGAGTAATGCCTTCAGTTCTTGGCAGGGTTTGCCTGACCATTATTAATTCAATTGCCCCTAATTTTCTGGGTTCATACGATTAAATTGGCTGAAATGGCATTAACTCTTCTCTTTAGGAAAGTAATTGTTGCTGCTCACCCTAAAATTATGCAACATGTTTCCCGCTGGCCTGTATTTCATAGCATTTGACAAGCACAGAATTTTATTTTTGTGTACATCTGAATTTTTGATGGTTGGTTTAGCACTTGTTACAGATATGTTTAGGCTTTAGTTTTTCCCCTTTTTGTTAATATGTTTATTTCTCAGTTGTTTTTAATTTCTTTGTGGCTATTTGGTTTTATTTTTCTTCTTTATTTTTTCTTCTTTATTTTTCAAACTTGTAATAAAGTATGCAAAGAAAGAAAGAAAGAAAGAAAGAAAGAAAGAAAGAAAGAAAGAAAGAAAGAAAGAAAG
>BLBF01000045.1:17935355-17982483 GCA_015471245.1 Laticauda colubrina
CTCTCTCTCTCTCTCTCTCTCTCTCTCTCTCTCTCTCTCTCTCTCTCCCTGACAACAGAGCTGAAGACAGTAAAGAATGATTGATCAGTAGGAAAACGGGGTGGGGAATTTTCCTGAAGACTTTTGGGGGGGATTTTCCCAGGGTCTCTGGTCAACAGGATTTAAAATTATGAGTTTGGTGGTCCCTGAGGTCCAAAAGGTTGGTCCCTGATTTAGAGGACACCTAGTTTAGGAACTGTGAATGGGGAATTGCTCATGATTGCACCTGTCTTGCTCCATTTTCAGGGTTCCAGCATACTTCATTTCACATATCTGCAGTAACAAGTAGTCCTTGATTTCTGACCACAACTGAGCTCAAAATTTTGGTTGTTAAGCAAGGCAATAATTTAGCGAGTTTTGCCCCGTTCTATTATCTTTCTTGACACAGTTGTATAAGTGAATCAATGCAGTTGTTAAGTGAGTAACATGGTGGTTATGTGAATCTGGCTTCCCCGTTGACTTTGCTCATCAGGACGGTCGCAATACATGACCCGAGAATATTGCAACCATCCTAAATATGAGTCAATAGCTGAGCCAAGTCAGTAGTTTGAATTTTGATCACGTAACCATGAGGATGCTGCTAATGGTTGTGGCGAAAATGGTCATAAATCACTTTTTTAAATTACTATTGTAACTTTGAATGATCACTAAACTGTTGTAAGTCAAGGACTACCTGTATACTTTTTCACAGCACCTTCTTTCATGGAGAGATTCCTATGCCATCACATGAACCAAATTATAAGAAATTATAATTTCTTATTAACCAAAAAATAAGAAATTCACAGCACTAACCCATTTGTATTTACTTGAAGAAAGAACTCGGAGGAAGTCCCACAGAATTTAACAGGAATTAAATATCACCAGAATGTGCTGTTAGTTATTGAATGTGACTGGATTTCATTCTGAGCTGAGCATGTAAGTATGCATGTACCCCAGTGGTAGGATTCAAATTTTTTTACTACCGGTTCTGTGGATGAGGCTTGGTGGGCGTGGCAGGGGGAGGATACTGTAAAATCTCCAGTCAGAGGAGGTATTTTCCGGTTCTCCGAACTACTCAAAATTTCCGCTACCGGTTCTCCAGAACTGGTCAGAACCTGCTGACTACCACTTCTGATACACGTGCTACAAGCCGTACCTAAACAAACAGCAATTACAGCAGGAAAGAAACTCGAGGGACCAACAAACTCTCTAGCAGGGCCTCCTTCTATTACGCAGGCTCTTAAAGGGATAACAGCCAAAGACCTTCTATTCCCATCAGCTGGTCAGCTCTTAAACTATCACCTTGACAGGGGAAATGAGGTTCCAGAAAGAGGGAACAATCCAGTGGTGGAGTTCAAAAGTTTTTACTACCGGTTCTGTGGATGTGCCGTGGTGGGTATGACAGGGGAAGGATACTGTAAAATCACCAGTCAGAGGTGGGATTTGCTGGTTCTCTGAACTACTCAAAATTTCCGCTACTGGTTCTCCAGAACTGGTCAGAACCTGCTGAATACCAGCTCTGATGTACCCAGGTGGTGGGTATGGAAATTAAGAATCTGTTAGAGAAGGTCTTCCTTTGGTAGCTCAAAATCTTCTCATTCTTTTAGCGAACGTCTCAGGAGATTCTCAGTCATTCAGGTTGTGGTTATCCTTCAGGTGCTTTTCCAAAAGGCAATTGGACTTCCTCGGACTTTTTCCATGAAAACATTTTGTTTCTCATCCATGAACTGAAGAAACTTCTTGGATGAGAAGCGAGACATTTTCAAGGGGACAAAAGTACCCAAAAAGTCCAGGTGCCTTTGGGAAAGCACCTTTTGGCTCAGAGGTGGTCTTCAGCAGGTTCTGACCAGTTCTAGAGAACCAGTAGCAGAAATTCTGAGTAGTTCGGAGAACCGGCCAACCGGCCAGAGAACCTCTGACTGGCCCCACCAACCCATCTGTTCTCTGCCTCCCATTGAATCCCCACTGATCGGCTGGGTTTTCTTTGGTTGCCCTGCACAGGAGAACAGAGCTGGAAAGCAGGTTAGTGGGATGGGGAGGGAATGGGATTTTGCAGTATCCTTCCCCTGCTATGCCCACCAAGCCATGCCCACCAAGTCATGCCATGTCCACCAAGCCATGCCCACAGAACCGGTAGTAAAAAAAATTTTGAACCCCACCACTGCTTTGGCTCATTCTTTTAGCCTTTTGTACAAAATGAAGCAGGAAGCATTGAAAGTTCCAGACTTCATGGCAATTAGTAGTGTTGTTCTTCGTAACTACTATATCTTAACTTTGGAAGAAGCAGCCCTTGGCACCACTGTCAGAATCAAGATCAGGGTAACATCATGTATATTCCCAGAGTGAACACAAGGCTTTTGAGTAGTCCCATGCAAATCAATCTACAGGAATTGTTCCTTGGTGAAGCTGGAGGTCTCAGCTGTAGGCGACAGTCTTGATCCACCTGTTCAAGTGGGATTTCAACTTCACTTGCCTTCTCTTGCAAGCTCTTCTTCACCTAGGGAAGTTCAGAGTTAGGGCCAAACTCACAAATCCCTTTGCATAAAATACAAACATCTGAAACCATATTTATGACATTTGTGTACCACCCATCTCACTCTTTGGGATCACTCTGGCTCACGCCAAGCTTGTTGCCATCCTTGAACCAAGAAAAGTAGCATTTTATGGTGTGTGTCATCAGCAATTAATATTGCTTAAAGAGCAAAGCTAAGAATCAAATGTCATCAAATGAGAAGCTCTTACATTTTCTACTTCTTTGAAAACACGAAGTAAGTTCTCCCTCAGAATGCCACGAAGTTCTTCCTTGGTCCAGCCTCTCCTCAGCAGTTCTTCTATTAAGTTTGGATATTTTGAAACATCTTCCAGTCCCTTAGGAAATCTGTCAGTCAAGACATGAGTGGCACAAACTAAATGTCTATTTATTAGCAAAACCACAGCCAGATTAGGAAGTAAGGAAAATTCATTGTCAGCTTTTGCCTCTAGAAAAATGGCTGCTTATGAGAGACTCACAAACATTCTATAAATGTACTTTTTAAAAAAGGAGCTGGGCAATTTCAATATTTTTATCCAGTTGCACCTTGTGTGTGTGTGTGTGTGTGTGTGTGTGTTTTTAATAGAATGGTTTGTCAGATCTAAATGATTTTTGATAGAGCAAGGTTATTTTCACAGATATTTAAAAATCTGCAAAACATTCTCACACCATAAAACTACCATTCATGTAATGATTTTCCTGAAAAGACTTGTGTCAATGCTGTGACCAGCCCACTTCTCCATACTACCCTGTGGAGGGGAAGGACAAAATATACTTTCCCGGAAAGAAAAAATATGAAAAGTAGTAGGTGAATTTTAATTTGAGGCTGGTGATAGGACAAAGAACGTCACAGTCAGTGGTGGGATTCAAATAATTTAACAACCAGTTCTCTGTTCTAATGATTTCTTCCAAAAACCACTTCACGAAACTGCTCAGAAAGTTAACAACCGATTCTCTCGAACGGATGCGAACTGGCTGAATTCCACCACAGGTCACAGTCAATAGTTGATTGTCATATATGTGCACTTCTGCTTAGCTATGACCCATTGTTTATTCAGAAGGGTGCCAGCATGTACCACAAAACTTGCTATTTAATTTAAGAACGCAGTAGTGCTGGCCACTTTTGCTGACTGCTGGCTGCCAGCAGTTCGGCAGTTTGATTTTCACCAGCTCAGGGTTAACTCAGCCTTCCATCCTTCCAAGGTGGGTAAAATGGGGACCCAGATTGTTGGGGGGAAAGAGACCAAATCACAGGGCTATAAAGCACTGTGAAGCGGTGTATATATCTAAGTGCTATTGCTACCTACCTCCTTAACAGAACAGCTGTTATAGCCAACCAACAGAATGAAAGCTTTCTTCTATCAAAAGACCCTCTGGAATTTTGTAGCTTAAATTTGCTGGTCCTATTTTTTGCCTGCTGGGTT
Organism: Laticauda colubrina; assembly: GCA_015471245.1. Lineage (NCBI taxonomy): Eukaryota > Metazoa > Chordata > Lepidosauria > Squamata > Elapidae > Laticauda > Laticauda colubrina. The sequence continues at coordinate 17,939,328 of BLBF01000045.1, forward strand.
AAAATTCTTTCCCAGCTTCACGGCATATGAGAAATTGGGATAGACCACTAGGCCAAACAGCCAATGCAAGGCAACCCGCAGGTTCAGAAGGATGGGGAGAGGTCAGAGAGCATCTGCTTTCTAAAAAGAGGAGCTTATTTCTCATATTTGTCAGGCTAAATCAAGCACACTCATCAACTTTGAAGCCTGATGTTATAACATGTAGCTGCAGCTGGTGGTAATGAAGAAATGCATGAGGAAATGATCAAGCCAGCCAAATGACTCTCTGTAAAGGAAGTAAAAGGTTTTTTAGCTCACCCTTTTTAAAAATAACTTTGAACTCCTTGATGATCTCTCAGTTTGGTTTTTTGTGTGTAGATGTTTCATTACCCAACTAGATATCATCAGGGATGCGATTCAAATTTTTAACAACCGGTTCTCTGGGTGTGGCTCAGGTGGTGGGTGTGGCTTGTTTGTCATGTAACTGGGGGACATGGTTTGGTGGTCATGTTATTGTCTGGGTGTAGCCAACTCAATATCATTCACATCAAGGCACACATCTCCTCACCTGGCGTCTCATGACTGTGGGGATGCTGAAACAGTTGTAAGTGTGAAAAATGGTCATAAGTCACTCTTTTCAGTGCCATTGTAACTTTGAATGGTCACTCCACACAAGCAAAGTGCCAGCAAAGGAGGGGGAAAAAACTCCAGAGATGTTCCTGAGACAGGAAGTCTAGTCCTGCCAAGAATGTAAAAAAGGAGAGGCAGTTTATGTAAGCAACACCAGATTGTTACCTTCCTGCCTTCCTGACAGGATTAGGCCAGTAATTTCTTCTAACAACCGGTTCTCTGAACTGCTTAGAATGTTAACCAGTTCTAGCGAATAGGTGCGAACTGGTAGAATCCCACCTCTGGATATCATCCTCAGTGCTAGCCTGTGTAGACTTTGCTCCTTGTTTATATACTTATAGTAACTTGACCTGCCACAAGTGTTGGGCTATATATGTGTTTTCTGCTTGATTGGGAGATTGTTTTCTCCATGGTACCTACTTGTTTAGGATATTATGTACTCCTTAAACAAGGAAGTACCACAATCCCAGCAACAGTGGCATGACAAGCTACTGTATATAAAGAGAGCACAAACTTCATGCTCACTAGCACTGAATGTGCTACCTAGTTGGGCAATGAAACATCTGCAAGCAAACAGCCAAGCTCAGAGAGCACCAAGGACCCCACTGAAGAAGCTTCCTGGATGAGAAGTGAAACATCTTCAAGGAAAAACCAAGTCCAATTGCCTTTTGAAAAAGCACTTTGGGATAAGCATGACCTGGGTGACTGAGAATCTCCAGAGATATCAAGGACTCCACAGTTCAACCCTGAGTTGCACATATTTCCTTCTGACTATGTAACTTTGCTTAAAGAATCAAAGAGATAACAGATATTCTGAATTCTTTTGGGGACTGAAGATTTCATTGGGCTTGGCACATTCGGAGGTGAAATTTCTAAAAATGGATGGCACCAGGAGAAAGCAGCTGGTTTTTCAAGTGTAATTTCACTTAATTTTGAGGAAAAGGATATTAGTTTAGTATAATCATCAAACTAAAAATATTAAATCTTCTTAGGGATACTAAAAGTGGCAGTTTGGAGCACCTCTTTAAGGTTTCCACACATTTGTGAAATACCTGATAACAATGTGCAAAAAGTTCAAAGGTGACTCATTTTGGATGTAAAATGTTCTGTTTCCCTTTCAAAAGAATGGTTTTGCTTTTGAATTGGACTGATTCAAGTGTTGTTTAAGGTCTTTGGGGGTCAGAAAACAGAATTATTTTGAGTTCAAAACACTTCTCAAATGATTGAATATGAATTACATTTCAAACTCTAATAATTTGAAAGGGAAATGTTTTGCACACCACCAAACAATACTGTATCCACTTACTAACCGAAATTCTCCATCATAGTCACCGCCAATTCCTATTGAAACTGAACCTGCAATTTTCTTTATGTGGTCAAAGTGATCTGGAATTTTTTTCAACAACAAAAAAAGAAGACAATGAGATAGTATCAGAACATAGCATCGACAAAGGGGAGATACTTCTAGGAGACGAGCAGGCAGAGTTGGAAGGTGGAGTAAAACATCTCATCAGTTCAGAGTTTTTATGTTGCCACAAATGATCCAACTCCAGCCCCTTTGTTGGTCCTAATATAGTGCAAATTTAGTCAACCAGCTTCAATAAATCATTTCTGTTGCAACCTACACAAATGGTGCTGAACCTTTGCACCTGAGAATGCTTTATCCAAGTTCTCTCATTGACTTTACTTGTCAGAAAACAGCATGGGAAAGGTGGCAAATGATGATCACATGACTTCGGGGTTGCTGCAATCATCATAAATACCTATATCAATTGCTAAACACCCAAATCTGGGGCACATAACTTTGGAGATGCTGCAATAGTCTTAGGTGCATGGACTGGTTGTAGGTCACTTTTTTCAGTGCCCTTGTAACTTGGAACAGTTGCTGAATGAACAGTTGTAAATCAAGGACTACCCCTATATAGGGACAGCACAATCAGGGCTGGGCTGCTGGGGGTTCCAGGAGAGCCCCTAGCTAAGATTCAGTGCAGTTTGGACATCTCACTCCTGGCTGGCTCTGCCCATCCCTCCCCTCCCCTCCCAGGAGTCCCCATGTGGCCTATTTTGGATGCAGGAAAGTACAGGGAATGCACAGAGGCTTGGGGAGGGTGAAAAATGGGCCTTCTGGAAATTCAAGAAGGGCAGAAATGGGTGCATTTCCAGTTTCCACAGAGCCTCCAGAATCCAGGGAGGCCATTTTCATCCTCCCAGAGGCTCGAGGAAAGCCTCCAGAGCCCAGGGAGGGGAAAAAAAACCCAAAAAACTCAACCATAGTGCAGGAGGCCAATTAGGCCATGCCCACCATGGCCACACGCACCCAGCAACTGGGCAGAGAACTCTTTGCTAAAAAATTTTGAAGCCCATCCCAGAGCACAATGTTTGCAAACCTGCAACAGTTGAAATGTTAACTGTATTAATGTCATGAGCAAAAAACTTCGCAGGGAATGTCACCATTATAATTCCACGGTTCTGTTTCTAAAACAAAAGAAAGATTAAATAAGTCAAACATCCCGTTCTGAGGGGTGTGCAATGCTTCAGATTTGATTCCCCCAAATTGTTTTGGTGCACATGGGGTACAAATATAGCAGCTGTCCGGAAATTCTTTAAAATAGTTGGGTCACTTTTCAAGAAACTTTCCAGGGGAAAATAAAAATAGGTCCACATCAAGGGAAGATATATCTGGAATGGGATCCACTGCAAAATCAGCATTAGGCCACACAGAGTCCACAACTATTCATGTACTATGGAAGTCTCTCTTGATGCCTATCAAGGATGCCCAACTCATCAGAGAAGTAGTATGTTGCAAAGCAAACCACTTCTCTCTACCACAAGACTTGACACCCTTAACACTTGTGAACTTCAATTCTGGCTGGTTAGGAAATTTTAGGAAATGAATCAAGTTTGGAGGCCCCAGGTCTTCCACCAACCATCGTTCTAGGAATGCCTTTTGATCTTACAACAACCTTGGGCATTATCTGAAATTTGAAAGATCAAGTGGTTGTCACCCAATGTTTTGTTTGACAATAGGCAACTTAGGGGACCAGGAATAGTTGAAGTCCAGGACTTTAAAGGGTTTCTGGGTTGAGGGAGATGTTCCTTTAGTGCATAATGATCTGGAAAAGAAGACTCACAAGCTTTAGGAGAACATCATCTGGAACGTTCCTGGAGTTGTGGTAGACAGCATAGGCAGAAGAATGGCTGAAAATGACAGGTGCTCTGGAGACCTTGAGAACATTTTTTGCTGTCTCATGAGACGTGTGAGATAGGTCTACCATCATTCCCAGGCGATTCATCTCCTTCACCACTTCCTGGAGAAAATACAGTAGATATTGTGGTACGCTGACAAAGAGACACTCTCACACACAAAGCTGGGATCCTAACCATCCTTCCCAAAATCATCGCAAAATATTTATTTCTTGAATGCCATTCAATGTTTTCTTCCCATCAACACATCTCCAATTCCAGCCTTCCATTTTCTTGTTGGGAAGAAATTCTATAGCTATTCAGCATGTCCAATCAAGATGGTCAGGACTGGCATGTTCTCCCATGTGCAGATCTTCTACAAGAAGAAATGCTGAAGAAATCAAATGTTTCTGGAAGCTGGAAGGCTGGGGAAGAGGGAGTTAGAATAAAGGTTGCTAAGGGGTGTGGAAGAAATTGGGGGAAGAATAATTGGCAAAAAAGAATAGAAGAAGAAAGAAGGAAGAATTTATCTTTAACTCAACTCAACAGAAGATTGGGCTTAGTGTTTCTTCAAATAACAATGAAATAAATTGTAAGCCCGACGACAGGAACGGCTTCATATTTATGAGATATTTTGGAACTCTTTTGGTTAAAGAGAAGAATAAAAATGTTTCCTAGATATAAATGGAATGGAATGGGCAATGTTATTAAGTCCAGATAACTATGCAACTAACGCCTCAATAATGTATTTATTTCTCAATTAAAATCTTTTATACCCTGCCTTTCAGGCTATACAATCCCTCCAAGGAGATTTTCACTTAATAGGAAGAATTCTTCAGAGCAGGAGTGTCCAACATTGGCAGCTTTAAGACCTGTCGACTTCAACTCCCAGAATTACCCAGGCCAACCAATGGACCATCAAACTAATGAACTGAGAAGTCTCACTTGAGGCACAAATGACCAGGCTCACACTATGTGAAGTAGACAAGGCTTATTTCAGACCTATTATGCCAAGACCTAGCTTTCTGGAGAAGGCTTTGATGCTGGCATAGGTGGAAGGAAAGAGAAGAAGAGGACAATTGGCAGCAATGTCAATGACAGATGCACTGTTGGAAGTTTTGAAGACAGATTATGGACATATCTTTGTGGAGATGATCTATTTATGTACTCTCTAAGAGTCAACAACTTGATTGCATATACACAGGGGTGGGATTCGGGCAATTTGGACTGGTTTGGGCAAACTGGATGTTAAATTTACATCTGATTCGCCAAATTAGTAGTTGAACTGACTGCCCACCTTTCCCCTCTCCTTTCAGGGGTCTCTATGTGGCCTGTTTTGGATGCAAGTAAGGACAGGGCCCCCACAGAGGCTGTGGGAGGGGGGAAAACAGGCCTTCTGGAAGTATGGAAACAGGCCTGTTTCCAGCTTCTGGAGGGCCTCCAGATCCCAGGGGAGGCCAATTTTGCCCTCCCAGAGGCTCAAGGAAAGCCTCTGGACCCTGAGGAAAGTGAAAAATGGTGCTACCAGAAGTCCCAGTAGGCCACTTACACCATGACCATGCCCACTCAGCAATCAGGCAGCGAACCGGTTGCTGGGATTTTTGAATCCCACCCCTGTATATACACCACAATCTTCATCATAATTAAATATTGATTTCTGGTGGATTCTAATCAAGACACCCTTGTAGATTAATTCCCAGATCTTCCTTACATAAGAGAATGTCAGAGGGACAAAATCAGTTCAAGTCACTTGCTAAGTTACACTTAAAACTTTCTCTTACGATGCCAAAAGGAGTCAAGCCTTTAACACCAGGATAGAAATTATGTTTGCCTTTCGTTGATGTTTCGGCCCTAAAAATAAAATAAAAAAAGGACTTTTACTCAAATGAAAGGTTGAAAGGTATTCAAATCAAAGGTTGGAAAAGTGTCATGAAAATATTCCAATGCTTAAACAGGAATTTTAACATGTCTATGAAGATTCTCAGTCCTCCAGATCATGCTTGTCCCAAAGATTCCTTTTTCAAAAGACAACTGGACTTTCTGTTTTTTTTTCTTTGAAGACGTTTTGCTTCTCATCCGAGAAGCTTCTTCAGCTCTGAATTTTAACAGTACTGTACTCAGGAATTTTAACAGTATTCTTAAATGTACCGTACAAATAAAAGAGTCATATTTATAAATCATATTTTTGTGTAATCCTTCCTCCAATAAATTCCAGACTTCATTTAATTTATCTAAAATATGATTGTACCTGATTTTATGACTTCTTTTTTTGCCAAAAACCACTGGAGTTGTTACGTGAATCACCAACTCATTAAGAGAATCCAACTTCCTCTATTATTTATCTGTTTAATTTTATTTTTCATGCTTTTTGAAAACTACCTCCCATTTCCCTCTACCACATTTTATTTGTCAAAAGCCAACTGGGAAAGTCCTAAATCATGATCAAGTAATCCTAGGGATACTGCCATCAATTGTTAATATATATAAAAGCAAAATACCACTCACACATCATCACAAAATATCCAGAACCATAAAGCCTACAAACTTGAAATTTGGTTCCTTTTGGCTTCTGTGCTCACTAAGAAAGGATTTTTCAAAATGACCATCAGAGCATTAGTATTCGGTATATTATTATTAACACGCTTTGATGCTAAGGAGTTCTACTCCCCTCCCCACCTGAAAAGAAATCTGTTCCAAATGCAAAACACAAGCAGAGGAGAGGAGTTTCAGTTTCAGTTTCACAGCAGCTTTAGTACAGAACAGTTCTGCTTAGCCATGCCCAGGCTCATTGGTATCTCCTTCTTGCTCACACAGCAAATACTGCTTCAGTTTCCAAACAGCCCTCAACTCTCTCACATACTGACAGCACACTAGCCAGATGAATATCGATGGATGCTGGTAGGCAGAGGCACAATTTCCCCCATTTATTGTCCTCCCCAAAAACTAAGCCCGATCATATAGTTTCATAGCGAAGCATTGGTTACAGAGCTAGTTGTTAATAGATGCTGGTTTCCAAGGGCCCAAATTTTGACTGTGTGATTGTGAGGATGTTATGACGTTCACAAGTGTGAGAACTGGCCATACATCACATTTTTAGTGCTGTTGTAACTTCGAATGATCCCTAAATGAATGGTTGTAAGTCAGAGACTACCTACAATTCATAAGTATAATTCTTAAACTATACAAACATATTATTTCAAGCAACAGCGGCAACTGTCATAACAACCCATCTCTGAAACAACATTTGTCTGTGAATTACCAGGGAGTGTTGCACATATGCGTCAAAGTCATGTAGCGAACCCCCAGATCGTAGAACATCCTCAAGGTGGCCAGACTGCTATCAATGGAATGACCACCTTCAATGCCAATCAAGCATCCTATCTTAATGCGGCTAAGATTCTCAATGCCTGGAGTTGAAACAGAAAGAGTACATTCTAGTTTAAAAGACAGATCATTAGAGGAAACCCATAGTTTAAAGCTGGTGTGGCCATCCTGGGCAACTTTAAGACTTACGGACTTCTCAACTCCCAGAATTCCCCAGCCAGGCAGTTGGGGTATTTTGGGAGTTGAAGTCCACAACTGTTATGTGCCCTCACCCCCCCCCCCCCATCGAAGTCTGAATCCGAGGAGGAAGGTGAACAGCTGACAGGGAGCAGGAGAGTGTGACTGTGGAGGAAACTGGGGAAGGTCAAAATCAGGCTGGGCAGAGCAGAAGTGAGGTAGAACAAGGGAGAAGGGGTTCAGATGAAGACCAAGGCTCACCCCTTCCTCATCCCAGGGTGCACAGGGAGGAACAGAGAAGAGAGCAATGTGGGTTGCGTGGCTTACGAGGGAGGAGAGGGCCCTGATTCACTTGACAAGGCACACCTGGGGATAGAGTTTAAAGGAGAACCAGTTGGGATGAGCGTTTGTCGGAAGCAAACATTGAATTTATCTCAAGTTGGCTGCTGTTATCTTACTTCCTGGCATCCTCCCAACAGGTTTGATTTACTGCCATGTTATTTTACTTCTGGAACTTCTTCTCTTGCCCTGCCAGATTTATTACCTTATTTTGCATTGTTGGATTTATAATTTATTTTTTTCTGTTTACAAATTTGGATTGGAATATCTGAAGCCAAAGGCTGTTGCAGGTTTGTAGGAAAGTTTTTTCTCCAGATTGGAAGGTAACTGGGACATTGGGGGCAATGTTGGAGCTAATAAAGGGACCCATACTTATTCTTTGGCTGAGTTGCCTTTGTTCCACGTCCTGGGTCATCACAACAATTCTTAAAGCTGCCAAGGTTGGACACTCCTCATTTAGAGGCTGTTTTACAGGCAGTCCTCAACGTTTGGCCACAATTGAGCCCAAAATTTCTGTTGCTAAGGGAGACACTTGCTAAGTGAATTTTGCCTGATTTTACGAACTTTCTTTCTATGATTAATGAGTGACTCACAGTGGTTGTTAAGTTAGCAACCCGGTTGTTAAGTGAATCTGGCTTCCCCCATTGACTTTGCTTGTCAGAAGGTCGCAAAAGGCGATTGCATGAGCCCAGAACACTGCACCCATCATAAATACATAGGAACCAGTTGCATGTGAATTTTGATCCACGTCATCATGGGAGTTCAGTGCTGTTGCAATTGTGAACTGTTGTGAGTCAAGGACTACCTGTATAAAAACTAGCACAATTTCAACATACGCATGGCCCAATAAGTGTTGGTTGGAATGTAAAGCTGGATAAGAGGATATTCTTCATCCCTGGAATTCCAACATGTCACATGGATAAGGACCATAGGTAGAGTTGCTCTCCCTATCTACCCAGCATTCCTATTCTCCATGGCAGGGGTCACCAACCTTTTGGACCTCAGGGACCACTAAACTCATAATTTTAAATCCCGGGGACCACTAATATGAATTTTGACTGACAGTGGTTTGCTGATGTTGGTGGGAGAGAGGGAGAGAGGGAGAGAGAGAGAGAGAGAGAGAGAAGGAGAGAGGGAGAGAGGAAGGGAGAAATCTGATCTAACCTCTCTCTCCCTCTCTCTCTCTCTCTCTCACACACACACACATACAAACACATAGAGGTAGGGGTGGGATTCAAATTTCTTAACAACTGGTTCTGTGGGCATGGCCAAATTTGTGGGTATGGTTTGGTGGTCATGTGACTGGCTGGGCATGGCTTGTATGTAAGTATTATAAATATTTATGTAAATATTGAATTTTTTCATAAAAAAGAACAACTTTTACCCCAAATCAGGCAAAGCAGGCAGGCAGATTTAGTTGCTCACAGAATCACAGATTCACTTAGAGATCTATCTTTCTGCCATTGGCTACCTGAATCTGTCAAATAAAATTTGCTACCAAGCAAACTCACAAAATTATTCACAACACACCATGTATGGAAATATTGAATTTTTTATTCAAAAAAATTGGCTACCTGAGTCTGCACTGAAGAATAGAAGCTTCACTCCTAAGGAAGGTTCAGCTCTGAACCTTAAAAGCAGAACTGAAGATCTAAAGATTAGTTAGAAAGCAAGAAATACAATGGTTTCCTGCTTTTTAGCTAATCTAAATCTCCCAGCACAGCAGAACAGTTGATAGTCAGAGAAAAAAAAGGAAAAATAGCAACCTATCAGGCAAGTTTGCCGGGTAAGGAGTGAGCGGGCAGGGAGGGTTTCCGTGGGCCATGTGGGTGGCTCAGCCTTGTGTTCCCGTGCAGCTGGATTAATTGCTTTGGGGGTGCTCTGGGGGGTGACATTTTTCTGCAGCACATCAAAAAAAATTTGCAGACTACCAGTGGGCCACAGCCCACCAGTTGTCAACTACTGCTCCATGGAGTATCCTAGCCCAGCTACAGTTATCTTGTATGACCATTATTCCATGCTGTTCATGAATTATACATAGTCCTGTTATAGACGAACAGGAAGTAGCGTCTAATCACAACTCCAAATTTTGGAAAGAGACCTCAACCTTAACCTGTGCAAGTGGTACCGCCATCAAAACATCGCCATCTTGAAAGCTTTTGCTGAGAACTCCAGCTGGTCATGTCCTTTCCCAAGATCCAGGTAGTCCTTGACTTGTGACCATTTGCTCAGCAACTGTTTGAAGTTATGATGGCAGGGAACCAATGCTGGTTACGATCGGTTCTCAGACTTCTGGCTGTTCCAGTACCCCCATACCCCACCCCATTTGAACTTTACATCTGCATCCTCTGGCAATGGAAATTCCAGTCCCAATTATCGTCATAAGACAAGGACTACCTGCATGTTGCTTCTCCTTCTGTTTACCCTTCTCAATAGTCTGCATTCCATTTCAGATGAATAAATCCATCCAGTATGCTCCATGGTCACAATAACTAAGGGTTATTATGATTTCAGTGGCACAATGGTTAGGATGCAGTACTGCAGGCTACTTTTGCTGACTGCCGGCTACCTGAAATTTGGCAGTTTGAATCTCACGAGGCTCAAGGTTGACTTAGCCTTCCATCCTTCTGAGGTCAGTAAAATGAGGACCCAGATTGTTGGGGGCAAGAGGCTAACTATGTAAACCACTTAGATAGGGCTGTGAAGCAGTATATGTGCTATTGCTACTATTATTTTCACCCCACAGTTTTTCTCCTAAAGAAGAGGCAAGCAACCCTGAGATGCATCCCTTGTGTTGCAGATCTTTGCAAAGCTTAACACTTTTAAAGTTAAGGAAATAAAGTTAATCTCCAAATGAAAAATTTTCAGCTGCCATGTATTCCATCTTTCCACCCATTGGGAGATTTTTAGACAAGTACTGCCTGTTCTTGTTTAAAAGTTTACTTTTGACATTCCTCAGAGCCTACAGATACTTTTTTCTCCTATAAATAGCTCCATGTTAATGATTAACTCAAGAAACTGTAAAAAATTGAGTTTGCTAAATACTCTTGAGTTTACAGACAATTGCATTATTATGCTTTTATGTCAGTTATGTTGCTTTTCATGTGAATAGGCAAAAAATGCATGTGTCATGCCCCTGATGGAGTCTGAATCTGAGGAGGAAAGCGAACAGCTGACAGGGAGTGGAGGTGTGGCTCCGTTGGCTGTGGAGGAAACTGGGAAAGGACAAAGTCTGGCTGGGCAGAGCAGGGAGAAGTAAAACAAGGGAGAGGAAGTTTAGAGGAAGACCCAGGCCCATCTCCTTTTCATCCTAGGGCACGCAGGGAGGAAGGGAGAAGAGAGCAACGTGGATTGTGTGGCTTACGGGGGAGCAAAGGGCCCTGATTCCCTTCATTAGCTGCAGCTGGGAACACAGTTTATAAAAAAGGCAAGCTGTGTGTGGCAGGCTCCTGGGAGCAAATGTGACTTTATCTTGTCTTGTCGTGGCTTATCTGTGTTCCTGTTGTCTTCCCAACCATTACTTCAGTTTGGCTTGTTTGGACTTTAAGTTACAGTTGGTGTTGACCATGTTTTGGGCTTAATTTTCTGAAGTCAAAGGTTTTTCCTGGGACAGTTTTTCTGCAGTCAGAAGGTAACCTGGACATTGGGGGCAAAGTTGGAGATAATAAAGGGACTCTTATTGATTATCTGACTGTGTTGCCTTTGAGCCATGCCCTGGGTCATCACAGCATGTTTCTTATCTCTTATATTTTTACCTAAAGTTTCCTTCATTGAGCAAAGGAAGCAAAATTTACCCTTTGAAGATGTCAGCAGTTCCAGCTCTTCATAGTCTTCACACATTCGTTTGACTACATCAATTTGTTCTAGTGTCAAACGTACAGCGTCTTTGTTCTGTGCACTGCAGAGAACGTACACCGACCAAAACTGTGAAGGTTTAGAAGAGAGGAGGAGGAATGAGTATAAACTATGTTTGTCACCTTGAATTATTTACAAAAAGTAATAAAGGCAGGATAAAAATCGAACAAACCAGTAAAATAAAGATAGCAACTGCTGCTATCAATTCAATACTTCGCTTCTTTGCATCATTTGAAACACCAAGTTTTTTCACCAATGCTGATATAGAAAGTTAGCAATCACCCCTCTGCTAGAAGAATGAAACAGTTTGAGAAATATTAAAAGGGCAAAATATTATATTTCCCTGGATGATAAAAGAAGAAACATGTTTTAAAGACAGAAAGCAGATCCCTGCCTCCAGCATGATGGTAATAAGAAAGACAGGGACAGTCTATCTACAAGACAAAAGACCACCAGCTCCAGGGTGATCGGATAAAGACATCCCCCCCCCCGCCCCGGGACATAATAGGATGCAGCAGCAGCCAAAAAAGCTAATGCAATCCTAAATTGTCTTAACAGAGGGATACAATCAAGATCAAGGGAGGTCCCAATACCACTCCATAAAGCCTTAGTAACACCATACCGAGAGTACTGTATCCAGTTTTGGTTACCACATTATAAAAAAGATGTTGAGATTCTAGAAAAAGTACAGACAAGAGCAGTCAGGATGATTAGGGGACTGGAGACTAAAACATATGAAGAATGGTTACAGGAACTGGGCATGGCTGGTCTAGTGAAGAGAAGGACCAGGGGAGACCTGGCAGCAGTGTTCCAATATTTGAGGGGCTGCCACAGAGAGGAGGGGGTCAAGCTATTTTCTAAAGCGCCTGTAGGCCAGACAAGGGATAATGGATGGAAACTGAACAAGGAGAGATTTAACCTGAAAATAAGGAGAAACTTTCTGACAGTGAGAACAATCAACCCATGGAACAGAAGTTGCCCTCAAAAGTTGTGGGATGCCATCACTTGAGACTTTCAAGAAGAAACTGGACTGCCATTTGCCAGAAATGGTGTAGGGCCTCCTGCTTGGGTGGGGGTAGATGACTTATAAGGTCCCTTCCAACTCTGATTATCTGTTATCTGTTAGGATTAATCCACCTAACAGCAGAGCTTATCACATGTCACAATCAGCTGGGGACATTGCATCGCCCAGCACATTTCAACCAAACTAGCTCCGACAAACATGATTCCTACATGGTCCAATGGGAGTCTGACAACAACCAATAGAAGACCAAGAAAAGATATAAATACCCCCCCCACTCTCAACTCCATGTGGTCAGTTGCACTAGGACGATGTGCTTGATTGTTCTGTTTCATCATTAAACCATCTTTCCAATCCATGTTTCCAATGTCTTTCTCCTGACTTGGAACTGAACCAGATGGATATTTCTTCCCACACTGACCAATCTCCATTCTGGCATGTATCTACTTCTTCCTGGCTTAGCTTGAAACTCAGTAGCACTTACCTGCACCCCAACATGGCCAGCTTGGAGCTTCTCAATGTTTGTGTTGGTATTGCTGAGTTTCTTCAAATCAATTGTGCTTAGCTTGTTCTGGTGAAGCCATCTTAATTTCATTGGGAGATCATTGTGTCTGAAAGATAAGACGGAGGATTGCCATCTTCCCTAAAGGTTGACCTAGGATTGAAGAGCTACTTTTTTCGGCACATGAAAATTTAATTTACTACAAGAAAGGGTTCTTTGAAAGGGTTGCAAACTGGACATTTTTTTCTCTCTTCCTAAACACTGAAGAAGTCATTTCTGATTAAAAGTTTTTCTTTCTCTCCCCCAAACTCCATCAGAAATGAGTCTTTGGGACCCTGCCAGACCTCCTGCTCCAGACCTGCTGCGCCAGTGTGACAAGTCTCATGAAGACTCATTTCTGGTGGAGTTTGGGGGAGAGAAAGAAAGACTTCTGCTGCTTCTGCTGCTTTCCTTGCATTAAACCAAAAGTCTCTCTCTCTCTCCCTCACCCTGAGAATGGAGCTGGATACGGTATCCTGGAATTGCAAATAATGAATGATTGATTGGTAGGAAAACGGGGTGTGGAATTTTCCTGCAGATTTTTTTGGAGGGATTTTCCCAGGGTCTCGGGTCTGCAGGATTTAAAATTATGAGTTAGTGGTCCCTGATGTCCAAGATGTTGGCGACCCCTGACCTAAAACAAGAAATGGGGAAAGACATGATAGAAATCATTTTGAAGTGTGCTAAGATGCTTGAGGGTTGATTATAGAAAAGTCAAGGACACCATTCTGACAATAATGATCATCTGAGATGCTCTTTTATATAGACTGAGAAATTTTGGAGTAGTAGAAATGGGAAGCTCCAGAGACAGAGCTTAAAGTTGTCTTAATTAGCAGAAAACATTTTTTTTTTGTACCTTTAAGTTAGTCTTTATTCCAGGCAATTTCTGGAAAAGGTCCCTGTAGTTTTTTTTTGCAATTGTTTTCAGAAATAGTTTGCAATTCCTTCCTTCCTAGGGCTGAGAGAAAGTGACTGGTCCAAGGCCATCCAGTTGGCTTTGTGTCTATGGGTGGATTAGAACTCACAGACCCCTAGTTTTTGCTTGGTACCTTCCCCAGAACTCCAAACTGGCTCTCAATACAATTATTGCCATGATATCACCTTGTGCAAACTGATCAACATGTGCAGCCTTCGGTAAAAACCAAGTTTTAAAGAAAATGAGTTTAGTGTAGCCAACTGAATAACCTTGGGTCAATCCCTCTCTCTCAGCCTTAGGAAGAAAGCCATGGCAATCCACTTCTGAAGAAGCTGCCAAGAAACTCCTAGACATCGCAAGGAATCAATCTTTACTTACTACTTACTCAACACTGACTCAAAGATGGAAGGAGAGAAAACAAACAGAAAGTTATCAGAATACGTCAACCATAGGTGCTGTGCTCATCTCCATTTCAAGGCCATTGAGCCAACTCTGTCTGAAAACATTTCCTTGGCCTTGTGGCTAGCATGACATCATGGAGCATGATTTCTTTCCCACTGGAGTGATACCTATGAATCTGTTCACATTTGCATGCTTTTGAACTACTAGGCGAGCAGGAGCTGGGACAAGGAACTGGAGCTCATCCCATGGTGTGGTGCTCGGGTTCTTGAATATGGACTGCCAGCTTTCTAGCTGAGTAGCCCAGTGTCTTAACCACTGAGCCACAATGATTCTGGTCAAATCATGGCTTTGCTGTTATATGCCTGCAAGGAAGGAAGGAAGTCCACATACCCATCAATAAGCCGAGATGCCGCCATGAGTTCAAGAACTTCAGTTCTCAAGGGTTCATCAGTTACTCTTGATCCCAAAATGTCCACAAACAGAAAGAGTAATCCCAGAAGCATCTCCATCACTGGATCCCAAGGAAGTCCACAAGCTAAATGAGATGCCTCCAAATATATATATGTATATATAATTTTGTTGGATGAAAAAGAGCACTGTTTCTTCCAAGTTCAAAGAGACTCTTCAGGCAAAGGGTTTCAAACCTAGTGAAAAAAAGTAACCAGTCTCTGAAAACATTTACTCAATTGGCCTGCTGCTGACAAGGGAAGAAAAGAGAAGACTTAATGGGGACACTCTCTCTAATAGAAAAAACAAGAATATATGTTTCTCTCAGGCTTTTCAACACAGGGAGAGCTCATATCTCAAATAACATTACGTAGAAACCTCTGGGAATTTCTTCCACACAGAAAATGCAAACTGACATCTTCCCAAAACTTTGCCAGAATAGATTTTTCTTACTGAAAGCTGGATTTTTTTCTGGGCCTCACTAATATTTACAACATGCAAACCAAATAGATACATCAAAATATTAAAGAAAGTCAACTTTAATTTTCATACATTCAAAGCCAAGATTGGTCAAGCATAGGCGGGGGAAAATTTTTTTGGGGGTTAAATATATCTTTCCCAAATCCACCCACGCACACATGTGTATAAAGATCAGGGCTAAAAAAAGGCATTTGCTGACCCCAAAAAATGTTTTTTCATCTTAAAACAAAGAAAAGAAAGCAAAGCTTTCTCTTTTCAAAGGCAAGTTTCTTTCATCACAAGTTCCCCATCTCAGCAATTCCCAACCGCACCATTGCTGAGAATTCTGGGCATCCAAATCCACATACAGGTAGTCCTTGACTTACAACAGTTCATTTAATGACCGTTCAAAGTTATGACATCACTGAAAAAATATATATGTGACCATTTTGCACACTTACAACATATTACAGCATCCTCTCGGTCACATGATCAAAATTCAGAGGCTTTGCAACTGGTTCTTTTTTTTTTTAACAAACTTTTTTCAGTTTTTCACATTAAAAACAAAAATCTCTTTTTAGTGGACAACATATTTTTGGGTCATCACCTTTACATACCAATATGACAGCAATTATACATTCATATATGCATACTTAATTCTATTATTACCTTTTCCACACCAAATTTTCAGTCAGGAGAGAAACAAACACATTAATTCTAGCCTCTTTCATTAATCTCAATCAAAACATCTTTTTGTTTCATTTCAATTATTTCAAATATAATTCTTTAATATTTATTTTAAAAATAAAGATAAACAATATGTGTTTGCCTAATAATAATAATAATTATTTTAAAAGTTAGCAATGTTTCTCCTTGCTTTTAATAGTCTATATTAACTTGTTAATTTAGTTGGTTCTTTAGTCTGTCATATTCCCTTTCCATTACACATTCTTTTTATAAATTCTTGATTAATACTAATTTTAACACTAAAAAAAACAAAATAGATGTAGGTTTCCCCCCTTTTACTCTTTTGAGTGTGACAACTCAATGATTAAAATATACTTTTATTCCCTCATCTTAATTCCCAATAAACCATTATTTTTAAGAAGTTACAACAATAATCATTACATCTTTTCATTTGGATTCTGCAGCATATTTTCCCTCCTTGATTTTAATAAGAGTTATCAGAATCTATATTACCCTATTTTCTAAATATTTTTAATTGCAGAAATATTCTTATTACCCCTTGTCACCCTGAAGAATCCTCTTTTTAATTCATCAACCATTATCTCTGAAAAAACAATTTTTCATCATTTTACTATTTCGGTATTTCTTTATTTCATGCACCTAATTTCTTACTGCTTCTCCTCCCCCCCTTTTCCCCATATCTTTTCTCATTCCAGTTTATATCCCTCTCTTTCTTAATATCTTCCTTTCCCCTTTTCTGCTGGGTCTTTCTGCCTTTCCTGACTTCACAGGTATTCCCCCTTTTGACTGCCTTCTTAAATCTCAACTTTTTAGCCTTCCTCCTTTCCCCACTTCTTTGTAGCGTTCTTTGTGTTAATTGTCTATTTAAAATGTCTTCTCCTTGAGTCGACTCCTCCTCCTCTGAAGCTCTTTCTTCTTCTTCTTCAATCGCCATTTCCATTTTTTCTAACACAGAGCAAAGTGATTCACCTCTTTCCTGTAGTAATTCTCTCATATTTTTAAGTTCCATTTTTAATTCCCGAAGAGATATCATCATTACACGCTCTTATATTTTTTGATTGTTAAAATCCACAAAAAACAACAACAACAACACTTTTACTTTCCTTCTTTCTTCTTTCAATTTTCTAAAGTTCTCAATTATTCCAGCCCAGAGTCTATACCAAAAACATTAATCAATCCCACAGTCAGTCTCTCCTTGCTTTTTTCTTTATTCTGGTTCTGCTTTCACTTTCTAAGATTCTTACTTTGTTTCAATATTTCTTTACTGTTATATCCACACAAGTTCATTCAGAAACAGGATGCTTTCCCTTTTTTGTTTGAGCTCAAGTTTTTGTGAAAAGGTGGCACTTTCCATAATACAAAGTCTTCACCTTTTTCCCCTATTTTTTTATTTAGGGTTTTTCGAACCTCAATATTCCAGCACAGTCCAGTCTCCAATTTGTAAACTTTATTATTATTAATTTTTGACAATCTTAAGTCCAGCTTTATTTTATGCCTGTTTATTCCCAAAATATTTTAGTCCAATTTAGTTAAATCTTTAGTTCCAGCTTCTTGCTTTCCTGGTTCAAAGCCGCTGTCAAAAATATTTTCTTTTCTTTTTTTTTCCTGTCCCTTTGTAAATTTCATCGCTCACTTTTCTTTTCTTAAAATTCCATGTTGCCATGGAATTGTTCCGGTTCTGGTTCCCAGTTGTTCCGGTTCAGATGTTATCCACCTCTATCTTCCCTCCTGCACAACTCTTAATCCAGCTGAGTCCTCCTCTTCGGGGTGGCCATTTTAAACCACCGCTGCAGTCGTCTTCGGTGAGGGGGAAAGACCAAGCCCAGGGGGGGAGATGCGGCTCCCCTCAACCTGGCTTGCGGCTTCCCCTTACTCCGCCGCCCCTCCAAGGCAGCATCAGCCCCTAATCGAAATGATTGGGGCTCTCCAACGAAAGAGCACAGACCAGAGCCGCAGAGAGTTGGGATCAGTGTCAGTGAGGAGGCTCCGCCTTCTCCTCCGCAATTGGTTCATATTTATGATGGTTGCAGGGTCCCCAGGAGGGGAGTGTCATGTAATTCACTTTTGCGACCTTCTAATGAGCAAAGTCAACGGGGAAGCCAGATTCCTATAACAAGTGTGTGACTAATGTAACAACTGCAGTGATTCCCTTAACAATGGTGGCAAGAACGGTCATAAAATGGAGCAAAACTCCAGAAGTGTTTTGCTTAGCAACATAAAATTGGGGCATCAGTTGTGGGGCAAAAATCAAGGACTACGTGTATCTGAACATTCACAAGACCAAGAAACCTGGTGATAATTTGCTTTTTTGGGGAGGCCAAACAGACTTTCCCTAGCTGGAGTGAATTTGGTTGGGGAACCCAAAAATGGGAGGGTTTCTTCAATGGAGTCAGAGCAGTGGTGGTATTCAACCGGTTTGGCCTGTTCTGCCAAGCCGGTACCGGCGATGAGCAGCAGAGACAGAACCACTTCTCTCGCTGTTCTGCTGTTGGGCCCACCTGCCCACCTGGGTTTCCATACTTACCTTTATCCTCTGAATTTGAAGTGCAGCTGCTTTGTGCAGCACAGAAGAGTGCCATGCGGCAGCTGCTGAAGTGACCGGGATTGTGTAGGCTTGCAGGAGGCGAGTTAGAACGCCTCTGCACCTGTGCAAAGGCCTTTGCGCCTGTTCAAAGTGCGCATTTGGTGCACGCACACAAAGTGTGCCACGCCCACTGAACCAGTGGTAAAAATATTTGAATCCCACCACCGAATCAGAGGACATTGTATTTGTAGAAAGCTAGATTAAGAAACACCCCTGTAAAAAAAAGGATAAGTAAAAATGTGAAATCACCTTAGAACCCTTAAAGGGCAAACATCCTACAATGCTAGCTAACAGAGGAAAAGAAGCAATACAAATGTACAAGCAACAAAAATAGCTAAGAAAAACAGATGATGCAACATGACTAAAATCTACAAATGGAAAAGCGGGGGCAGGTTGGTGTATTTAAATAATTTTGCTGTGCCATTAAATATGGATTTCCTCAAAACGCTGTTTCAGAGTTTAGGTAAGGGGATTGGTCAGACGAAATATATCTTAAATAAATCATTTCTTCTAGAGCAGGCGTGTCAAACTCAAGGCCAGGGGTGGTTAGGTCTGGCCCATGGAGCCAACTTGGAAACAGCAAAGGACCAGCCCATGGTGCCTCTGCCAGAAAAAACAGGCTATGGGGAGCTGCACATGTCCCCCCCCCCCACATCTTCTGTTTTCACTGGCATAGGGCTATCAAAACAAACTGAAAACAAAACAAAAGGAGAAATATCTCCCCCTTTGCATTTGAGCAAAAAGAGAAAAGGTAAAAGGAAAGACAAAGAAAAAGATGGGAAGAGATCAAGGAAGGAAAAAGAAGGAAAGAAGGGAAAGAAGAAGAAAGGAGAAGGAAGAAGGAAGGAAGGAAGGAAGGAAGATTATAATGAGAGGGAGGGAGGGTCTCAGGGAAGTCCTGCCTTAGCACTTGGCCACCACATGTGCCCCCCTGACATGAGTCCTGTGTCATGCCTACCATGGCCATGCCCAACCTGGCCACACCTACTATGGCCTTGCCCACAGTTATGCCCCCACTGTCCCTCAGAACAACCATGATGTGGCCCTCAATGAAATCAAGTTTGACACTCCTAGAGGAATTTTCTAACCATATGTCTTCTGAGGGATTTCAAGTCCCAACAGCCTCTCCCAGGTTCATTATCCTGTCTCTCAGCTGTCAATCTGTCCTCCAACTGTGTTTGAGATTACACTTCCCAGAATTGTCAACAAACAGCTGAAGGGCACCAAAGTGAAGAAAGCCGCCGCAGTTCCTTGAAAGCAGATTACACAACATGCATCTAAAACTGATTTCTGAACAGAAGACTGTATTGTAAAGACAGCAAAGATGGGGAGACTGGAAGTTAAGACATGCATAAAATGTGAATGAGATCCAGCTACATCTTTTAGCCATTTTAAAAGGGAAATATATAGGAAAATGGCTTAAACATGAGTTGAAATACTGTGGATATTGGCTCATGAAAAGCTTGCATTGTGAAAAATGTTTTAGTTTTGTAAGAATCACAACACCCTTTGCACAACTTTCTGCTGTGCTTTTTACAGAGGTTGGAGTATTTGCTTAGGCATCTATTTGGGATATGTTATTTATTTTTGGGAAAGACCCTTGTTTTCTATCAATCAAAGGAGGCAACAATATGTTTTACTATTGCAGAGATGTTTGTGATCTTTACAATAATATGTAGAACTGGTTATATTTAGAGGAGTAATTTCTTGGTAAACCAGGACTATTAATAAGTATAAAATATACTGTTTTTCCTTTTTAGTTTGTATTTTTAGAATGAGGTGGTCTCTTTTATTAATTTTGGTTAAGGTTTTTTTAGATTAAATATTATTTTGTGTATGTATAAAAAATTTTGGAAAAAGAAATTTTGGAAAAAGAAAAATTAAAGTAAATGTGCATAAAACTGTGGAAAAAAGGCCTACATTGGAGATATTTTCCCATCTCTGCTCAGTTTCTATTAATGGAAAACCTGGAAAACTCAAAAGGAGTTATGCTAGCTGTTTTGTTCGGAAAACACACGAGGTAGACCGGGTTCCAACAACAAATACTTTATTCTTCAACTAGTTAGTAAATAGGAACACTTGGCTGAAGCCGAGGCCAGCCTTTTATACAGGCTGGCTTGCCTGCTTGCAGCCAATGGCAGTTGTTTAGATTTGCCGCCTTTTTTAGCAGCTCTTTGGATTGGTTCCTAGTGAACCAATCCAATGTTCATTTTATTGACCAATCAGGTTTGTAGATTTGGAGTCATCCACTTTACATATAGAACACCCCTCCCCCCTTAGTTCAGTCCTACGTGGTGACGTAGTCTCGCAGGTAGGCGGGGCTTTTCCGGACTCGACTTGACTTGCGCGGTTCATTCTCAGTGCAGACTTCGACCGGTTCGGATGGGGCTGCTGTGTCGTCCGTCCTTCTCCCTGGAACCGTCTGGAAGGGTGAGTCAGCCATTTTACCGCCGCCTGAGTTTCTTAGGCTGGCGGTTTTGCCGCTCCCTCCCGTTTCCTCTGGGCAGGTCAAGCTGGCTTGGCTGGCCCCTTCCGATGGGCTCTTCACGCAAGTCTCTCCAAACAGTGAGTCTTTTATTTGCTCTTTTTGTTCGTATGTTTCGTTGGGTTTGGTTTTAAACAGTTCTTTATTTATTTCTCGCCTTTCCCCCCCCACCTTGGTTTGCAATTCGCCGGTTTTTTTGGTGAATGTTTGTAAGTCTGTGGTTCTTTCTATAATTCGAGATCGAAGCTGGTCTATGTGCCGCTTCCATTCCCTGCCATCGTCTAATTTTAATCGGTAGGATTTGGGGCCTGTAATTTGGATAATTTGTCCTGGTAGCCATACCGGGTCCCCGGTGAAGTTTTTTAGCGTATACCAAATCGCCTATTTCGAATTGTCTGAACCGTGTAGAGGAGTCAGGGGGGTTTTCTGGGGTAAAATTTGGGTGTAACCTATCAAGGTGAGATCTTAATTTTCGCCCCATGAGTAATTCTGCTGGGGACTTATTGGTTACGGTACTGGGCGTTATGTGCTGGAGTGTGAGCAAACGGTTTACTTTCTGTTGGACGTCTCCAGCGTCCATTCGTTCCAACCCTTCTTTGGTAAACCGGACCATTCTCTCAGCCCTGCCGTTCGCAGCCGGGTGAGCCGGCGCGGTTAGGGCATGTCTTATACCTAGGGAGGCTAGGTATTGCTCAAATGGTATGCTGGTTAGCTGTGGCCCGTTGTCTGAGACAAGAACGTCCGGTATGCCATGGGTGGCAAAAAGGCTGTCCAGTTTTTTAATGACAGTTTCTGTTGTCGTTGATGGCATAACTTTTACTTCAAGCCAATTTGAATAGGCATCAACGACAATCAGAAAGATATGCCCCTTGGTAGGACCCGCGAAGTCAATGTGTATTCTTGACCAAGGTCCCCAAGGGGTTTCCCAGTCCTTAACGGGTGCTTTTGGTGGGGATGGTCTAATTGCCTGGCATTTGTGGCATGAGCTTACCCAATACTCTATGTCCTTATCAGTACCCGGCCACCAAACATAACTTCTGGCAAGGCTTGTCATCTTAACCATTCCCGGGTGCCCTTCATGTAACAGCTTAAGTACCCTGGGCTGTAATTTGGCAGGGATTACTACCCGATCACCCCACAACAAACACCCCTTTTGGATAGAAAGTTCAGTCTGTCTGGACCGGAAAGGTTTAAAGTTTTCAGTTTTTTGATTCTCCGGCCAGCCTTTACCTACCCAGCTAAGAACACGGGCAGTCAATGAGTCTCTTGCGGTGGCTCTGGCGACATCAAACGCTGATATGGGTAGATCGGGGCAAGTCTCGATTTGTAGCGTTGTCATCGCTGGTGCCGGGTCTTCGTCGGTTGCTGGTAAGGGTGCTCTGCTCAAAGCGTCCGCATGGGAAATTTGTTTCCCTGGCCGATGTGTCAGAGTGTAGGAATAAGCTGCTAGGAACTCTGACCATCTCGTCATTCTTGGGGACAGTATGTTAGGTGTTGGCTTGTTTCCCGCCAAAATCCCCATTAGTGGTTTGTGGTCCGTTATGATTTGAAAAGTCCGCCCATATAAGTATTCGTGGAAGCGTTTTACTCCAGCGACAATTGCTAGAGCTTCCCTGTCCAATTGGCTGTAATTCCGCTCGGTTTTTGATAGAGTCCTAGAGTAATATGCGACGGGTGCTTCTCTGCCATCAGGTAGTTGGTGGCTCAGGATGGCACCTACTCCATATGGTGAGGCGTCGCAGGTCACTGTTAATGGCAGAGTGCTGCTAAATTGGATGAGAACGTTTGTTGATGTTAGCAAGCTTTTAATATTTTGGAAGGCTTTTTTTTCTTTGTTACCCCAAGTCCAAGTTGCCTTTTTGTCTAGCAGACGGTGTAACGGTTCTGCAATAGTGGCTTTGTTTGGCAGGAACACGTTATAAAAATTAATTAATCCTAAGAATGCTTGTAGTTCGGTTTTATTTCTTGGTTCAGGAGCGTCTTTGATTGCTTTAACTTTTTTGTCTGTGGGGTGGATACCCTCTCCGTCTATTGAGTAGCCCAGGAATTCGACGCTGTTCTTAATTAAACAGCACTTTTCTCTTTTTACCTTGAGGCCAGATTCCCTAAACTTAGTTAATACTTCTTTGAGTCTGTTCCTTAATTGCGTTTCATCTCTGGCCGAGATTAGGACGTCGTCAAAATAGGGAACGACTCCTTGTATGCCATTTAGAAGGCGTTCCATCAGACTCTGGAAAACGCCAGGGGCCACGCTTACTCCGAATTGGAGCCGGTGACATTTGAATGCGCCCTTATGGGTGACTATAGTCTGTGCTTCTGCTGTTTCTGGGTCCACTGGGAGTTGTTGATAGGCTTGTGCCAAGTCGAGTTTGGCGAAAACTTTGCCTTTTCCCAGGGAATGAAGCAAATGTTGGACTACTGGCACCGGGTATGCGCTTGGTTGTAATGCGTGGTTCAGGGTAGCCTTATAGTCACCACAGATTCTGATGGACCCGTCAGGTTTAATGGGTGTGACAATAGGCGTTTCCCACTTGGCATGGTCCACAGGTTCTAACACCCCTTGGGCTACTAATTTGTCCAGCTGTTCCTCTATTTTTGCCTTTAGTGCAAAAGGAACTCGCCTGGCTTTTATTCTTCGTGGGGCTATTTGGGGGTTTAGATTGAAAGAAATGGGATTTCCCCGATACTTGCCAAGTGAGCCGTCAAAAACGTCCTGGAATTCTTGGATGAGGTCGTCTTCCCAGCCGGTTGTAGTCACTCGATCGACCCCGGTCATCCCGATGCCCAATGGCGCGAACCATTCGATGCCCAGGAGGCTTGGTCTGTCTTGGTTGACTATGGCCAGTGGAAGCACCTTGACGTGATGTTTGTAGGCGACTCGGAATTGTCCCATGCCTACCACAGGGATTTGGTTTCCCTGATAGTCCTTGAGGGTTAGGTGCTGCTTCTTCAATTCTTTGGGTTTGATACCTGGGACTAGCTGTTTTATTGTGTCCCACGATACCATGGAGAGGAAGGACCCCGAGTCCACTTCCATCTTGCAGTGTTTTCCCTCGATTTTCACGATGACTTTAATTTTTCTCCCACTTTCCGTCTGAGCGCTCTGTATAATGACAGTTTGGTGTGTATTGGCTCGCTTCTCTTGTTGCCATTTTCTCTCGGCTCTTTTAGGCTCGGCTCGTGTTGGGGAATTTCTGCGTCTCGTCGGGCTGTAGAATTTTTTGTTCCTGCTTTTGTTTTTTGTTCCTGTTCCTTCTCGATGTGCCCTCGTTTTTTTTTTTTTTTTCCCAACAACAAATACTTTATTCTATAACCACTCCGTAATAGGAACACTTGGCTGAAGCCGGGGCCAGCCTTTTATACAGGCTGGCTTGCCTGCTTGCAGCCAATGACAGTTGTTTAGATTTGCCGCCTTTTTTAGCAGCTCTTTGGATTGGTTCCTAGTGAACCAATCCAATGTTCATTTTATTGACCAATCAGGTTTGTAGATTTGGAGTCATCCACTTTACATATAGAACACTAGCTATGTCAATCTGTGGTATCAAATGCACATAGGATTCTTGTAATACTTTTAACATATGTGTTATGACATAAATGTTCGTAGAATTGAAAGGAACTTCCTTAAAAGGCAAAACAGGCCAATAATTCATCAGGGTAACAGGTCATCAGAAAAAAAAAAAAGACTATCCTTAATAGGAATTCTTGGAGTGCCTATATGACAAATGTTTCTATCTGATTCTATTCTAAATCCTGTACTCTGCTAAAACCTGGAAACATCCAGCTACACATTCTCAATCTTGAATGAAATTCTTCCGGTTTTTCCCTTCAAAGCTTCTATCTATTTCCTGACCTAGAATATGAATATAGAATTATTATCATTTACTCTGCCTAAGGATTAGAGTTAGGATTTGGGGACGTGGATAACCAACTTCTCTTCCAAATCCAAAAAAAAAAAAAAAAAAATACAAAAGAAGGAATTATCTTCCAAAATAAAAGAGAGAGAGATTAAATCATACAATGAATAATTGAGAGATATAGAGATGTCTAGTCTAACGAAAAGGACTGGGAGAGCTATGATAGCAGCCTTCCAATATTTGGGCCTGGCAAAGAGAAAAGGGAGTCAATTTATTCAGGACAAAGAAGTAATGGGTGAAATATCATTAAAGATAGATCCAACCTAGAACTAAGGAGAAATTTCCTGACAGTGAGAACAATTAATAAATGGATACTCTTGCCTCCAAAGGTTATGGATGCTCCATCACTGGAGGTTTTTAAGATGACATGGGGCAGCCAGTTGTCTGAAATGGTAATAGATAACAGATAATCAAAGTTGGAAGGGACCTTATAGGTCATCTAGTCTAACCCCCCCCACCCAAGCAGGAGACCCTACACTATTTCTGACAAATGGCAGTCCAATATATGATGATATAGGGTTTCCTGCTCTAGCAATAAGTTAGACTAGAAGATCTCCAATGCCCCTTCCAACCAGTGGTGGGATTCAAATATTTTTACTACAGTTCTGTGCGCATGGCTTGTTGGGCATAGCTTGGTGGGCGTGGCAGGGGAAGGCTACTGAAAAATCCCCATTTCCTCCCCACCCCACTAACCTGCTTTCCAGCTCCGTTCTCCTGTGCAGGCAACCAAAGAAGACCCAGCCGATCAGCTGGGACTCGATGGGAGGCAGAGAATAGACGGGGTTGGTGGGGCCAGTCAGAGGTGGTATTTACAGGTTCTCCGAACTACTCAAAATTTCCACTACCGGTTCTCCAGAACTGGTCAGAATTGGATGAATACCACCTCTGCTTCCAACGCTATTATTCAACGTTCTAAAATCCCACTCTCAACCAGAACTGCTCCCATTCATCCTAGAGAGCCTTTATCCATGCAGAATACATTGAGAAACCAACATTCCCTGGAAAAAGTCATTCTATGCTTAGGGCTCCCAATTCCTTCCTTCCAGAGTATTCTTTTTTTCATACTGAAAATTGGCTGTCAAAGATTGAGGAGTTTTCTCAGTCTCAAGAGACAGGCTTTCTTCTCCTCAGTTCTGAAACCCTGAAATCATCTGCCTTACTTTTGATAGTTCTTGTTCTGTTAGATTTGGATCCTTCCTACAATGAAATTCTGAAACTATGATGACCTGCAGTTCTCCAAGACAGATACAGCAAAACAGCATAGTAAAAGCATAGACCCTACCTTCAGATGATCCCGTCTCCTCTTCACAGCACAGATCAGTGAATGGGAAATGCTGTCCCCTTTCTAAAATCCTACCATACCATTTCAACACACCTATATAATCAAATTGCAGATCCCCAATGCTTTCAGCAAGTTATCCAGAAGTCTGGCCTGATCTACTTTCTGATCACTTCCATTTTCCATCACACAAACCAGAGGCCTTCTTTCAAAAACAAATCATATGCTTAATTTGCTTATACATACATCTATCTACAGTAGCAAAATTTAGGAGGTGGTTCATATAGCCTTCTTTTCCTCTCCGGTATTTCTCAATAGCAGTCAAACTCCAAATCCTCCCAAGGATGAATGCATTGGTACTCCCACCCACAAAATGAATAATTTCCTT
Source organism: Laticauda colubrina (assembly GCA_015471245.1). Taxonomy (NCBI): domain Eukaryota; kingdom Metazoa; phylum Chordata; class Lepidosauria; order Squamata; family Elapidae; genus Laticauda; species Laticauda colubrina. The sequence goes on from BLBF01000045.1 coordinate 17,965,959, forward strand.
TCCCGTATTGTAGAAGGGGAAAAGCTTTGAATCTTACCAAACTACAGATATTCCTTGTCAGCATCCTCATGACGCATAAGGCAAGTTAAATGCATGCCGTTTCAGATGGATCAGCATGTAGTTATGAGGACAGATGATGGTATGGTGATTATGAGGGAGTTCCCCAATTGCTCTGCTATCTATTCCTCACATTTCAACTCACCAGGAAAGGAGAAGTAATAAGATAGCAAAGGGCAGACTAGGTCAGAGGGAAAATCTGCAACTGAATTCCCAATTTATTTATTATTTTAAACAAAAGCACATTTTTCCTTCTTGTTAGCCCACTGCACACTGGCAAGGTAGAGAGACACCAAGCCAGACAAGGAGATTTCATCCTTCCATTCCTACTTTGACAATCCTGGGGGAAAAAATGTTAAAGCTCCCCCAAAGCCCCAACATTTCCATTGTTAAGCAAGACAATGCTTAAGTAAGTGAGGTTTTCCCCATTTTTTGCAAGCTTTCTTGCCCCAATTGTAAAGGGAATCACTGCACTTGGTACGTTCAGTAACATGGTTGTTCAGTAAATCTGGTTTGCCCGTTGATTTGGCTTCTTAGAAAGGATGCAAAAGGGGATCACATCACCCCAGGGATGATGCGACCATCATAAATAAGAACCCGTTGCCAAGCATCTCAATTTTGATCATGTGACCACGGGCTGCAGTGGTCGTAAGCAAAGATGCTATTCATCCGGTTCTGACCGGTTCTGGAGAACCAGTAGTGGAAATTTTGAGTCGTTTGGAGAACCGGCCAATCTCACCTCTGACTGGCCCCATCTCTTCTCTGCCTCCCATCGAGTCCCAGCTGATCGGCTGGGTCTTCTTTGGTTGCCCTGCACAGGAGAACGGGGCTGGAAAGCAGGTTAGTAGGGTGGGGAGGGAAGGGGTTTTTTGGAGTAACCTTCCCCTGCCACGCCCATCAAGCCATACCCACCAAGCCATGCCCACAGAACCAGTCCTAAAAGAATTTGAATCCCACCACTGCTTGATGCACAGCACTGGGATATATCAAATAACACTGTACCAGAACTGAATCTGCCCATTTTGTGCCCAGAGAGCTTCTGTTGCAGACATTTCCAGGTGCAAGATCCAAAATACCTACAGACACTTTTGGTGAGGATCAAAAACATCTACAGTGCAGTGAGCCATGTGTAGATCAGTACATTGGGGAAACAAAACAACCACTTCATAAATCACATGGCATGACATAGGAGAACGAATTCATCACTTAGCAGTCCATCTGCATTTAAAAGACACAGGCTACTCTTTTGAAGACAACAAAGTCCATATTTTGATCCTTTTGAAGAGGACTGCTGGTTTGAAAGAGGGGTTAAAGAGGCCATCAATGTCAAAATTGAACAGCCCTCTCTCAGCAGAGGGGGAGGGATACGACATCATCTGTTCGATTGCGGGGGGGGGGGGGGGAGGAGACTGGAGACCAGTGTGACTTTCAGCTCTTTATTTGATTCCTGGAATCAGTCTGACTGTGGAGCCGCGGCAGCCTTTTTTATATCAGAACAGGGTATTTCAAGTATGCTAATATGTAACATCATCTATCTCCAGTCTACAACATGGTCCTTTCAGCAGTTCCAGGAAGGCTCTACACCCATTTGCATTACTCAGGTGTTCTGAGGACACAGACAAACCTCTAAGTGGACATGCCCACCAAGCCACACTCACAGAACCGGTAGTGAAAAAATTTGAATCCCACCACTGGTAAGTGTGAAAAACATTCAGGTCACCCTTTCCAGTGCTGTTGTAAATTCAAATGGTCACTAAATGAAATGGAATGTTGTAAATTGAGAACTACCTGTAGTTTTCCCTCTTTCTACCCTCATTAGAGAAAGATATTGAAGTGGATGGCCATCTGTCAGAAATGGTGTAGGGTCTCCTGCTTGGATGGGGGGGGGCGGTTGGACTAGATGATCTAGAAGGTCCCTTCCAACTCTTAATCTGTAAGTAAGTAAGTCCAGAAAGGAGTTCTCAAGCTTCATCTCCAAATATTTAGGGAGTCCAGAAACATATGGTTGCAGTAGGGGAGAGTCATATCCAACAGATAATGACATTGTTTTTTCCCCCTTTCTTTGCTTGTACTTCATATTTTCTTTCTCTTTCTCTTCTCCTTTGCCTTAATTTTGTATTATTTTATTTTTCTTTGCATTTTATATGTTGATAAAACAATATTGATCAGTCTTTCCATTACATCTCTAAAGATTAAAAAGTAAATATGTTTTCTCAATCCAGATTTTGCATACAGCTGAAAGTATAGCAGCATATCAATAGAAGAGAATATTTTTAGCTCAGGGTCCAACTGCAGAGTCCTTGATGCTCTCTGTATTTGGATGTTTTCTTGAAGAATACAAGGTCTATACATGTGGCATTCAGTTTCCCTCTCAGTTTAGAGTTGCATCAATCACTGACTATAGATAACTTCATCAGAACATTTTTGGTACTTTATTTCTTAGCCTTTAGGGCACCATAAGAATATTTGTTGTTTTTCCAGCTTAGATCACTCCGCTATTTTAAGACCTGGTTTTCACAGCTACCTCTTGACATTTCTAAGATATTTGTTGCATGGAGTGACAAAGATCTTGAAATGAGGGAGGAAAACAACAGCCTGAACCTATTGAAGGTAATAATGGATAAGTATTTGTTTAGACTTTCTACCTAAGCCTTTTCCTGTTCTGTTAAGGATTTCTTTTCTGATTGTTTTATTTTTTTAAAAAGAACTACAGAATTGAATTCTGCTTTTCGAAAGGAGTTAATTCAGTGGACAAAGAGATTATAGTAACCTTTATATCTGACCATCTTCTTCTATCTAAGGCAGCCTATAAGCAAAGTCTCTCTTCATTTTATACCCATGCCTTCAATGAAATTGCACAGGAGGTTATGTGGAGAGACACACCATGCTTATTGTTTGTCTACATTTCTTTAAACATTAATGAATGTCGGTAAGACTCCCACACCCTGGCAAGTTATCTGACTAATTTTTCCCTTCTTATTTATTCATGCAATTTTGGAACTAACTCAAACAAAACAAGAATAAAACTAGAATTATGTGGAGTCCTTGACCTACGTCCACAAACTGAGCCCAACATTTCTGTTTGCAAAGCGAGATAGTTCTCCAGTGAATTTTGCTCCGTTTTATGACCTTACTTTCCACAGTTGTTAAGTCAATCACTGTAGTTGTTAAATTAGCAGCCCTGTTGTTATGCTTCCCCACTGATCTTGCTAGAGGAAGGTCAAAAAATGGGATCACTTGATCCCAGGACACCACATAAATATGAGTCAGTTGCCAAGTGGTGAGTTTTGAACACATCACCATGGGTACCATTGGTCATAAGCAGTGGTGGGATTCAAAAATTTTTACTAACGTTTCTATGGGCGTGGCTTGGTGGGTGTGGCAGAGGAAGGATATACTGCAAAATCCCCCTTCCCTCCCCACCCCACTAACCTGCTTTCCAGCTCTGTTCTCCTGTGCAGGGCAACCAAAGAAAAGCCAGCCAATCAGCTGGGACTCGGGAGGCAGAGAATAGATAGGGGTGGGGCCAGTCAGAGGTGGTATTTACAGGTTCTCTGAACTACTCAGAATTTCCGCTACCGGTTCTCCAGAACTGGTCAGAATCAGCTGAATACCACCTCTGTGCTGTCGGCAATTTCTAAAGGACAATGTATCAGGTGATAAATAGCAGGAGTTATTTACACTCCTTCTACTCAGCTATAGAGATCCTCAGATATCCAGGTCATGGTTGTCCCAAAGGTATTTTACCAAAAGGCAGCTGGACTTTTTTTGTTTGCTTTTCCTTGAAGATGTTTTGCTTCCAATCCAAGAAGCTTCTTCAGTTCTGAGCAAAGAAGCTTCTTGGATGAGAAATGAAACATCTTCAAGGAAAAACAAAGAAAGTCTAGTTACCTTTTGGGGAAAAAAAAAAAAAGCATATTTGGGACCCTTTCTACTCACCTCTTAGAATATTTACTGTTACACTTTTGCTTACTTTTCAGCCTCCCCGCCTTCTCTGGGGAGGGCAGTTACTGTCCATTTTTAGATTTGAGAAACATTACTTGGAATTCTCTGGAAATAAAGATGACTCTCAAAGCTGCAAATAGTTTGATAGCATGTGAGGGATCTGGATTTCTTAAAAACTCATCTCCCTTGAAAAAAAATTGGGCTGAACCTCCTGAATTCTCTTTCTGTCTTACCAGGGGTGAATTATAGGAAAAGGGGCTGAAAACTGAGAAACTTTTATATGGGTCCTAGTGCTGATAAAGCATCAACAATTCATGAGCTTGGGTTGTACAATAAGCTGACTATGATAAAATAAAGGGTTAAAAGGTTATGTAAGGTCAGAAACTGGCAAAGTATGCATGAACAAAATGTTCCAAATTATGAAGAGATAGTGAAGTCCTGAACATATTTTTCTCGATAAAATTCTTGTACATCTTATGGGCAAAGTACATTTGTGGAAAAGCATATCTTGATCAGATTGACAATGACCAGACTTTGATGAATAGTCATGGCACTGAGACATCTTAGGGGCACTAGATCATCCTAGACAAGGATGATCCAGCTAAGGCCAAAAATACTAGAGAATTCCTGGAAGCAGGGCATTCAGACACATCAGCCATCAACAGGCATGTAGAGATGAACAACATCTACATACCTACCATTCAAAAGAGATAACCAAAAAGAGCAAAAAGAAACAAAAAAACCAAAATACTTCATCACCAGCAATTAACACCCAGATAATTATCATTGATAATCAAGATTAACACTTAACCAACAACCAAGCTGTAAAGAACATGCCAATCAAAAAACTACCAACTTAGGCAACAAACAAGCAGTAAACCACAGCCTAATCACCAAGATCATTCCCACTAACACCGATAGGGTAATCCACTTGTATGTAAACAGACAGCAATCCTACACCCTTCTAGCACTAATGATATTACCTAGTCAGGTAATGAAATGTTTGCAAGAGAACAACCAAGCTCAGAGAGCACCAAGGTCTCCACAGACACTGGGGTAATCCATTATTATTATTATTATTATTATTATTATTATTATTATTATTATTATTAATAATAATAATAATAATTCCTTAATCTGATGATTTCTGCACTCCATCAAGGTTGAAGACTGTTTCAGGGGTCTTTCTGTGCCTTTTAGTTACGTGGCTAGACACAAGGAAGATCATACACAGGTAAGGTTTGAAAGATTGAAGAAGTGAATGTGAAATACTTATGATATATCATATGATTCTCACATATACCAGTTACAAGTCTTTGAGGAAATATTCAGCCCCTGCCTTTAATGAGCTCCTTGGAACCTAAGAAAAAAATGTAGCCGCTTGCAAACTATGACAAAGCAAGAAAGCCCACATATTGTTTCTTTATTAGCAAAATGGGCAGCCACTTCCCGAATAGATCAATGGGTGGTTAGTAAAAAGATTAAGAAAATTCCCCCAATGAACTGAGAGGTAAATTAAGTGCTAAAGCAAACATGCCCAATTGCCAAGATTGCTGTAAGTTAATTCCTCATTTCTTTCAATAAGGAGGTGAAATAAATCTGCTTTTTATTGTCAGCAGCTGTAATGGGCTTCATGCTAACTTTCTTCCATTTATAAACCATTGTTTTTCTCAGCTAATTAAAAGGGAGGTTAATTCTTTCCTGCTTGCTATTTCACATATTCTTCAGAGACATGTGCTCCTTCTCATGCATCTGATTGGGATCAGATAGATGACCGGCCATTAAGATAGTTGTCCATCTCCATCAGGTGGGACCCAGGCAGCATGCCTCTTCTGCTGTGGCTCCCTCACTCTGGAACATCATTCCCTCTCTGTGATTAACACCAACTTTTGTTAGCTTTCTGGAAGACCATGTGATGCCAATGCAGAAGATCATTGTTATTTATAGGAGTTTAGTGATATGGCTTGATTTCTCCTTCATATTAAGAAAAGTTTAGAGCTCATCCTGTGCTCTCCTGCTTGTTTTTCATTCTGACTTGCTGAATAAAGGATAATGAATAATTGGAGGGTGTCTTCATATAACTTCAAAGTGATCTTCAAACCCCAGGGACCTTGAGTCAAGTTCAACTCAATAACACCTTTATTTTATTTGTATTTTATTTGTCTGTCAAACATGTACAAGATGACAAGTTTAAGAATCAACATAAATATGAACAAAGGAAGTAAATACAAATAAATGGGGACTGTGCTGTCCAGACAGTTTATAGTTAGTTAGGAAGTGGGAGCTGTCCCCTTAAGAGAATGCATCATGGTAAATGTAGTTAAGTATCATAGGAAAGGTAGTCAATGTCATGTGGTCACATCTGTAATACTGATTGGTCAATGATTGGTCACCCACTTGGTGGGTTGGGGGAGGTTTCTTCACTCTTGCCTGAACCCCAGCACCATGCTGGCGCCTCACCCCCTTGCTCCATCATTATGAGAATGAAAAGAGAACTATCCTTTTACACCATAAAGTCAGCTATGCAGAGAATTGGATACTGAGATGAATCTCGATGTAACCATGAGTTATATTTGAGGATGCCTGATGAATCAATAAAGACACTTTGTATGGATGCCTTTGTAGAGTTTAATCTGTCTGCCTTATAATCAGCTAGTGGTTGTAAAGGGATGGTAGGCACGCTGGTGCACTTATACATGCACCCTTTAAGGACCTCTTAAGAATGGGGTGAGGTCCACGGTAGACAGTTTGAGGTTGAAGCTGTGAGGGGTTGAGCCTGTAACAACGAAGTCAGGCAGTGCATTCCATGGAGTGACCCCTCTGTTGCTGAAGTCATATTTTCTGCAACTGAGTTTGAAGCAGTTTACCTTGAGTTTGTATCAATTGTTTGCCCGTGTATTATTGTGGTTGAAGCTGAAAAAGTCATTGACAGGCAAGACATTGTAGCAGAGAATTCTATGCACTATGCTTAGTACAAAATATATTTATATAAGAGTTGGATGTCTATTGACTATTCATTTTTGTTAAAAAAAATAAGAAGAAAAGTGGTTTCAAGTTCAAAGGGTCAATCTAGGATGAGAAAGATAGAGTTCAAGCCCTCATTCAACTGTAAACTCAGTGGGTAACTTCAGATCAGTAATTACAATTTAGCATTCCTTACTAAGGAAAAAAGGATAAGTGTAACCCTACAGGAAAGATGGAACATAAATATCATTTTATGGATTTTTTTTGTGTACAAACTGTAAAAGGCTTACATGAGAGAATCCAATTTGTGACCGAAATTTGCGATTTTAAACCTCCCTCCTTTATTCTTTTGTATTTCATTAAATCCCAGAAAAGGGCTCACTGAATGGCCGGGTGTTGTTGTTTTTTTCTCCCTGCCGCCGAACACTTGATTTTGCTGCCAAAGCCAGTTCCTTGGCAGCACACTCCCCACATTTGAATGGAAGCAACTGGGAAGGACCTACAATGAGCCTCAAACTACTGTGTGGGAAGAGAAGGCAGAGGATTTCAATTCTTAAAAGACCAGCTAAAAGATTGGGTTTCTGGACTATTTGTAATTTTAAGGACAAAAAGTAAAGTTTCCCCTCGCACATACATGCTAGTCATTTCCATCTCTAGGAGGGAGTGCTCATATCTGTTTTAAAGCCAAAAAGCCAGCGCTGTCCGAAGACGTTTCTGGGGTCATGTGGCCAGCAGGACTAAATGCCTTGAAGGCACATGGAATGCTGTTCCCTTCCCACCAAAGGGGTCCCTATTTTTCTACTTGCATTTTTTACATGCTTTCATACTGCTATATTTGCAGAAGCTGTGACAAGAAATGGGAGCTCATTCTGTTATGCAGCGCTAGGGCTCAAACCGTTATGCAGTTGGGCTCAAACCCCAACCAGGCACCCAGATGAAACCTAGCTTCCTAATAAATGATAGCCGTTCATTTACTTGGAGCCAAGCCACGCTAAAAGCCTCCAATACAGGAAACACAATGTTGCCACCAATCAAGACAAAAAAAAAGCTACAAATCAGACAGAAGATACTAGAAACACCAATCAAGCAGAACACAGCAAACTCCAAGACCAGTAAACACAGACCAAGACTCCCAACCAATCAGGATGAAGAAAAAGCCATTCTGGCACAGCAGTAGGCTAGCCCCAGATTTAAAACAGAAACGGCTGTGAAAGTCTGACTCACAGACGAACCCAATACAGAAGCCTGATGATGGCAGATGAGATTCTGCCGAAACGTTGCTGTTCTGTTGTGGGAACGAATGACTCGAGACCCAGTGATATTTCAGCTCTTTTATTTGTCTCTCTGTGGCTGCTCTGTAGCAGAGACGCGGCAGCCTCTTTTATAGTGGCAGTTCGCGGCTCGTGCCCAATGACGACTCTTTAAATTTCCTGCCATCAGGCGAACCAATCAAAATGAACTATTCAAATATATAACACCCCTCCCCACGTGGTCCAGTCCAACCAATCAGGCTTCCCTAGGTGACATAGTCACATAAATAGGCGGGGCTCTTATGGGTTCTACTGGACCTGCTCAATTCAGTAGTGATGTCATCTTCGGACTGTTCGGATGGATGTTTCTCCCATCCTTCTCCGAGGAACCTCCTGGAAGGTAGAGTTAGCCATGCCGCTCCCACCTGGTCTATTCGGGCTGGTTGAGTTGGCTCGGCTGTTCCCTCCAGGAGTGGCTTCGTGTTGATTTTCCGCTGCTGGTTCCCTTCTTCCGAAGTCATTTTCAGGTATGTGACTGCGATTTCTTAGCGGGTCTGCTAGTGGTGTTGGTTGGTGAATTGTTGTTAGAGTTTGTTTTATTATTTCTCGTGTTTGTGGAGGGCCTCCCCCTCCCCTCTCATTTGTGTTTGAGGGGTCTCCCCCCTCTCTGGTTTGGTTATTCTTTTGATTGAATGTTTGATGTGGTTCATGTGTGTGTGTATGTTCTTCTCCTTCGTCCCTTGGGTTGTTAGTGTTCTTCAATAGTGTTCTTGATCTAAGTTGGTCTATGTATCTCCTCCATTTTTTTCCATCCTCTGTCTCTGTATGACCGGGGTCCTGTTATCTGGGTTATTTTAGCTGGTATCCATAGTGGGTCCCCCGTGAGGTTTTTTTGCATAGACCAGGTCACCTATTCCAAAGGTACGGTACTTACTGGAGGAGTCTGTTGGCTTTTCAGGGTTGTATGTGGGGTGTAGTCTGTCTAGGTGAGACCTTAGTTTTCTGCCCATTAATAATTCTGCTGGGCTTTTATTAGTTGTGGTGTTTGCTGTAATGTGCTATATAGTTAACAGTTTATAGATTTTTTCCTGTATATCTCCAGGTCTGAATTTTTGTAGTGTATCCTTAGTATAATGAACCATGCGTTCTGCCAGTCCGTTCATGTACAATATATTAACTTGTACAATATATTCAACCAAATCAGGTAAAATCTTTGAGGCTGGATTTGTACAGTGTACAAAGCTTAAAACAACAACTACAAAAGAAATAAATGATGAGCAGGGGAGAACTCAATTCCTGGTATAAATTGTTATTTTTTCTCATAAACTGTACCAAGCGGGGAAACTGATTGATAGTTCTGTGAACTCCACAGCAAAAAGTGGCAATTTAAATGCATGTAATGTCTGCCCTCTGAAGTACATTTCGCCCCCCCCCACACACACACAGCAAAATGTCACTACCCCAACTCATAAAGAGCAGAGCTGAAGAGATAATGGTTTCCCATCACAGGAGGCCTTTAAGTGGGAAAATGTGGACATTGATTTCTGCTTTAAATTATTTTCTAAAAAAAAAAATTTCAAAAATCTAAATGGGTCAAAACATGAATGACTGGCCAGTTGTTAGCTGGTTTAAGATGGCATGTTGTAACTGATTTAAGAGAAAACAAATTTCAGTGGTTTGGGTTTTGTTCTAAAATAGGATAGCAAATATCGAAGGAAACTGCTCTTCTCAGCTTTGTTATGCCAGAATTTCTATTTTCATCCAGGATTTTTTGCCCCTCTTCTGCAGACTATATACAGGATTGCTTTATAAGAAGCAGAGGCCAAAGATTAAGCCAACATGTCATTTTATCTCAATCCAACTCGAATGCTTTCCCCATGAAGAAAGTATAAACTGTACTCTTTAATGTACGTGCTAATATGTGTACAGACCTGGTTTTGCAATATTCAAACAAGGATAGGCGGATTTTCTGCTGCTGGAGACCACTGTTTTTTAAAAAGGGTTTTTCCCCCCAATCTCTGAATTCCATTGAAAAGGAATAATAACAAAGGAAATGTCAGCCTTGGAAGGGGGATTCTGGTTTTCCCAGATGTGCCAATATGACAACTCTAACAAAATGGCACTTTGAGGAACTAATTGTCTTGGAGTTCTTTGGAATGGAGTTGGTTAGTTGGAATAGCAGAAATAAGCTGTCGAAAGAAAAGCAAGTATTTATGGACTCTTACTTACTTGCAAAAACATTGGAGTGTTCCTTAGTCTTTCTAAATTGATGCATGTCTCAGTACACTGTCCTTTCTTTGTTTTTCCATTTATTTCCTATAGAAAATTGATGCACGTCTTGACAAATGTTGGGGTAGAATGTTAGCTGAAGGTGTGTGGACTTCATTTTCCAGAACTCCTCAGCCAGCATTGCTTATCATCTAGTGAATGGCTGACTGGGGGATTCTGGGAGTTGAAGTCCACACATCTTCAAGTGCTCAAGGTTGAGAAAAAACTGCACAGTTGGAACCATGTGTACAGGATCTCCTGCTCAAGCAGGAGGTTGGACTAGAACAGCAGTCGCTAACCAGTGGGCCGCAGGCAACATTTTGGTGGGCAGAAGAATTTATTCTGGGCCAAAAATAATTGCCAAAAGCAATTATTCTGGGCCACGTGGGAAAACAAGCCTGCTCCGCCCACATGGTCCACCCACCCGCTGATCACTGCCCTTTGGCCAAGTGCAAAAGTTACCTTGAGAGCCAAGTGAGCTGGAACTTGAAGGTAATACTAATGGCAGGGGAGGGAAATCTGCCCCGGAGTGGCTTGCTGAAGGTGGAAAAGACGATTATGAACTAACCGAGCAGCTACACTGATATACAGGGGAATCAGTGTAGCCGTTCAGTTAGTTCATAATTCCCTACCTGGAGAAGGGGGTTCTGGAGGAGGAGGTGGCATTAGCGGAGAAGCAAGCCAGGTGTTAAAGACCCGGGAAGAAAGGCAGCAGCTCAGGGGTGGGATTCAAAATTTTTAACGAACGGTTCTGTGGACATGGCTTAGGTGGTGGGCATGGCTTGGTGGTCATGTGACTGGGTGGATATGGCTTGGTGGTCATGTTATTGGCTAAGTGTGGCCAACTCAATATCACTCACATCGAGACACACATCTTCTCGCCTGGCCTCTCATGACTATGGGGATACTGCACAATCGTAAGTGTGAACAACGGTCATAAGTCACTTTTTTCAGTGCCACTGTAACTTTGAATGGTCACTCCACACAAGCAAAGTACCAGCAAAGGAGGGGAAAAAACTCCAGGGAAGTTCCAGAGACAGGAAGTCTAGTCCTGCCAAGAACGTCATAAGGGTTAACGGAGAGGCAGTTTCTGAAAGCAACACCAGAATGTTTCTTTCCTGCCTTCCTTACAGGATTAGGCCAGGAATTTCTTCTAACAACCGGTTCTCTGAACTGGTTCCAGCAAATAGGTGCAAACCTGTAGAATCCCACCCCTGCAGCAGCTGCTGCTCGTGCTTCTGCTGAATGGCTGCAGCAAGTACCCGTTGTCTCTAGGTGGGTGGGTGGGTGGAAGAGGGAGAGGAAGGGGTGATCTAACACTGGGGAATTGAATTAATGAGGAGAGCTGTGCTCGGCTGTGTGTCTCTTTCCTTCCCATCCTCTAGGTGGGTGGGCGGGGGCTAGTGTAAGAGAGAGATAGAGAGAGAGAGAGACAGAGAAAAGAGAGAGAGAGAGAGAGGAGGGAGCAATCCAACGCTGGAGAATTGAATTCCATAAATCCATAAACTTATTTCAAACAAGCAGGAACACACTAAAAACATGTAATATTTAAATGCTTCAATGTTTTGTAATAATTGCACTAACTTTAATAATCTTGTTACAATAAATATTTTATTTTGTTATGATTAAGCATTCATGATTTTGTTATAATTAAATAAGCATATATATGTGTGTGTGTGTATAATTTTCTTTTAATATTAAGTTTATGTTTAATATAAAAAAAATAAAAAATTTATATTAAATATATTAACTTTTTTTAAAAAAAAATCATATTAGTGGGCCTCGGGATTTAAAAGAATGAGTTTGGTGGTCCCAGAGGTCTAAAAGGTTGGTGACCTGCGGACTAGATAAAGCGGCTCTTCCAACTATTATTCTATGTTTCACAATATTTACTTTTTAACTCTTACTCCAGGAAACCTAATAAAAATGCCTTTTTTGTTTGCACAAAAAATATTTTTATTGGGAATTTCTCAATATGAAAATGTTATTAGAAGATATTATTGTTGCAAATAGATTTGTCAGTGTTGACCTAAGGGAGAGAATATATGTTTTTGCCTTTTTTAAAAAATTCATATTTCTTTTTAGTTCTGTTTTGTCTTAATTCAGTTTTTATTCTTTTGGGTTGTGGATTTTCATCTTTTGAATAGAATAAAATTGTTTGAAGGAAAGCTATGGCAACCCTGGACAGCATATTAAAAAGCAGAGACATCACCTTGCTGACAAAGATCTGCACTGTCAAAGCTGTGGTTTTCCCAACAGGCATGTACAGCTGTGAGAGTTGGACCATAAGGAAGGCTGAGCACCGAAGAATTGATGCTTTTGATCTGTGGTGCTGGAGAAGACTCTTGAGTGTCCCTTGGACTACAAGGAGGTCAAAGCGGTCAATCCTAAAGGAAATCAACCCCAGTGTTCTTTGGAAGGAGAGATCCAGAAGCTGAAGATGAAATACTTTGGCCACCAAATGAGAAGAGAAGAGAGGACTCCTTGGAAGAGACCCTGATGTTGGGAAAAATGGAAGGCGAAAGAAGAAGAGGATAGCAGAGGAGGAGATGGTTAGATGGTGTCCTCAATGCAATGGATGTGAATTTGTGCAAATTCCAGGAGGAACACGGGGTGGGGGGTGGGCCCTCAGATGTTGTAGTCTATGAGGTTGCAAAGAGTCAGGCATGCTTATCCAGCGCGGTGGCCTAAAGGTGGAGCTCTCATCTCACAATCAGGAGACTGTGAGTTCGATCCTAGGGAGAGGCTAATATTTGGAAGAGACTCTCCTGCTCAAGCAGGGGGTTGGACTAGATGACCTCCAAGGTCCCTTCCAAGTCTGTTATTCCATGTAATGACTGAACGACAACAGCAGACCTGGTTGAGAAATATAAATTGGCCAACTGGTCCCTGTGTCTGTTCGCACTTCATTTCTAAATTGATAACATTGATAAATTGATAAAATCACTTCGTTGATAAAATTGGGCCAAAGTCACTGATCTCTTGGAAAAGGTGGGCTGCCTTGCTCACCCTCAGACAAGCTGGGTTCTCCCAGAGCCTTCTTAGCAGATTTATTAAAAGGTCTTGGAATGCAAGGAGGTCAAATCAATGAATCCTAAAGGACTATTCTTTGGAGAGACACAACCTGAAGCTGAAGCTCAAATACTTTGGCCACCTAATGAGGAGAGGGGACTCCTTTGAGAAGACCCTGATGTTGGGTAAGATAGAAGAAGAAGGGGACGGCTGAGGATGAGGTAGTTTGATAGTGTCATTGACGCAACAAATGTGAATTTGAGCACACTCTGGGAGACAGTGGAGAATGAGTGGGGAGGGAACAGGGGTGGGATTCTACAGATTTGGACTGGTACAGGCGAACCAGATGTTAAAGTTACAGCTGGTTTGCCAAACTGGTATTTCAACTGACTGGTAGGCCCTGCCCCTCCCTCCCCTCCCCTCCCAGGAGTTTCCATCCAGCCCATTTGCAATAGAGGTAAGTGCAGTGAACTGGTTGCTGGGATTTTTGAATCCTACCCCTGTAAGGCAGGCTGATGTGGTATGATCCAGAAGGTTGCAAAGAGTCAGACATGCAACTGAACCACAACAACAATCAAAACATAGGAGAAAAGAAAAGGGGGCTTCAGTTGCATGTCTGTGATTGCCATCTTGATCTTTTCAGACATCTCCCTATGCTCAGAGCTTAATAACAACTTTAAGTCTTAGTAGACTAGTTAGCAGCAGTACAAACGGGAGTGCTTATTTTTTAAAAAAATTAGATTACAGCAGATGTTAGATGTTCTTCCAGAGTCACTGCTGGCACAGAAAGGTTTGAACTGCCAACCTCAAAAGAAAGATCCCAAATGGAACAGCAGCAGGAGAGGGAAGCATTCAGGTTCAAATCAGTGGCAAATCTGTTGTTGCCACGTCCCCTGAACCCGCAGTCAGGCTGCAAAACCCAGGCTGCTTTTTGCAGTTGCTGTGGACTTTCAAACATCGCTTGTCAGGTTTCGCTAAGCAATGTTTGATAAGACTGGGAAAAGAGCCACGGGTAAACTGGGTTCTTAACATGTCAAATTCCTCTCCTATTTGGGAAATGAAAGATTTGTGCCGTTTTCCCTTCACATGATTCATGAATTCTTTCAAAATGAACCTATGCACTAGAACAATGTGGATGACGGCAAGCCAGGACCATTCTTAAAGCTAAAGTGTGCCTCACATTTGTTGTCTTTACAGATAAAGGAACCTTGGAAGAGGGAATCTATGTTATCTTTGCAAAACCTCTGGTTAAGGCTGGGAAAAGATCTTGCTGCTGTTGTTATTATAATTATTGTGTGTGCAATGGGCTGGGTGACTTTGGGCCAATCACCAGGAGATGGTGGGTTCTAGTTCCATCTTAGATATAAAAGTTGGCTCACTTTGCAGGAATATTGTTGTGGGGGGAAAGGAGGAAGGTGCATTAAGTATGCTCACTACCTTGAATTATTTATTAAAAAGTAATAAAAGCAGGATATAAACAGACAAGTTCATACATGGTCTCCGTGACAGATATCCTTTACAGAATAAAGAATACTTTTACAGAATATACAGTAACACAATTGGAAGAGACCTTCTTGTCCTGCTCTCAGATGCTCTGTAGAATAGATCGATCCCTTCTTCTCTTTTACTGACCCTCAAGGACTGGAAGACTGCTATCATGTCACCCTTAGCCCTTCTCTTAGTTAGACTAGACATTCTTAGTTCCCTCAATCTTTCAACTTAGTCTCTAGCCGCTTCATCATCTTTGTTGCTTTTCTCTGCACTCATTTTGATTTGCTCATAGAAAACAAGCACTGTTATAAAAATAAGAAAGAAAAGAAATTGTTTTATCAATGGAGGTAAGCAGTGTTCCCCAAGGAGAATACAGAAAGTAGATGTACGAGTAAGCATCGTGGATGAAATATAGATTACTTTCCAAGAGCGCAAAAACAATTTCACAGTGAAATGAGAGAAGTTTTGCAGAGCCAAAAATTACAGAGCCAATAAACCCCAATGGAAAAGCGCATCAAGAACTTTGTGTGTGTGTGTGTGTGTGTGTGTGTGTGTGTGTGTGTGTGTGTGTGAAGCAAGAGAAATAACTGTTTTCTCTCACGTTCAGTTCGAGGACACAGTATCTTATGGGTAAAGATATTTATCCATGTAGTAAGTCTGAATTGATATTATCCTTCTTATTTTTCCTATTACCTAGTCCTATTGGTATCTTATGATTATATCATTTGGTTGTTTGTAGGTACACTAAGAGCTTATGCACTGGAGATAAATTCCTTGTGTAAGGATGGAGGTTTGTTCTCCAAGTTTGTGAGTTGGTTTCCAAACATTTTGTTACCAGGCTAGGTAACATCACAACACCCCCTTCCCCACAACCAGCCCTTCAATTCCCAATGACCCTCATCTGATATAACCTCCCCATCACAAGACTCTCACTGGTGACCCACATCTGACCCATTACAAGACACTCCCCACAAGACCCTCATTTGACACGCCCATACCTGACCCATCATAAGGCCCATCACAAGTTCTACTGACCACCTGAAATCCTTATAAACAGAAGAATACTGACACTGACATCCTTTAAATTCCATTGAAGATGTTACCCAGCCTGGTAATAAAACATTTGGAAATCAACCCACAAGCTTGGAGAATGAACATCCTATACCCAAGCTAAAAATATTCACCATTATCACAAATTTCTTGTGTGTCCAATATTCTATTCTATTCTATTCTATTCTATTCTATTCTATTCTATTCTATTCTATTCTATTCTATTCTATTCTATTCTATTCTACGCTAAGCTACTCTACTCTACTCTACTCTATATTCTCTACATTCTATTCTGCCCTATTCTTTTCTATTCTTTTCTATTCTATTCTATTTCTAGTCTATTCTATTCTATTTCTAGTCTATTCTATATGCTGTTCTGTTCTGTTCTATTCCTATCCCTATTCTACTCCATTCCAACTATTCTGTTCTATATTCCTCTCCTTCTATTCTATTCTATTCTATTCTATTCTATTCTATTCTATTCTATT
>BLBF01000045.1:17982493-17993004 GCA_015471245.1 Laticauda colubrina
TCTATTCTATTCTATTCTATTCTATTCTATTCTATTCTATTCTATTCATTCCTTATACTCTACTCTACTCCACTCTACTCTACACTCCTCTTATTTCCTATTCTATTCTGTTATTTCCTATTCTATTCTGTTCAATTCTATCCTTAATTCATATTCTATTCATTCCTTTACTCTACTCTTATTTCCTATCCTATTCTATTCTGTTCAATTCTATCCTTAATTCATATTCTATCCTGTACTATTCTATTCTACTTCTACTCCACTCCACTCTCCACAGTTTAAATCTTCTTACTGAGTCTTTTGAAAGTTGATCTTCTCCCAGGAGTATCCACTTGACCATTTCCCCATCGCCCCAACAAATATACACTGAGTTGCTTTTTCACTGAAGCCCCGCAAAGTGTTTTTATGCAAGATTTTAACGGGTTTTTGAGAAAGCCCAATGCTACTTTGCAAAGGCCATAATCAAATTCAGAGAGGAGAAGAAAAGCTTTTTTGAAACACAAGCTCTTGGCACTCAGGCATATACATAATACCTAAAAGACACTTATAGTAGTGGTGCGACTCTCTAATTGACATCAGTTTTGGAATGGTAGGTTGACCCAGCCAACAAACCTATCTTGATATTCTGTCCAAGAAGCCAAAGAGATGTGTGAGACCCTTGACAAAATGTGGACTTCATTCTCTTAACCTTCAGGTGATTAATGTTAAGGAACTGTTTTTTAATATAAATTACAAAGAAAGCTTCATTGAAAGATAGTATGGGGTGGGGGGAAAGGGCAAATGTATGAAGTGGAATTTAAAGGACAATTGTATCCCTTTTCATAAATCTCAGCCAAAAGTCATAACGGACCAGGATTATGACTGAACCATACAAACAATCCCCTCAAGGTAAAACAGCATGAAGACTTATTTTGTCTGCCCTGAATGTTGTGTCAATCGTTGGGTGACTCAAGCACCTGCAGCTTCAAATTACTTGGAGTTTGTTTTCTGGTGATCTACTACAAGAACTCCATCTTCTGGTGGAGCACTAGAAAGCCAACTAGAATGAAATGCAAACTAAAATGATTATATGATAATCGGAACAAAGCAAAGATATCACAGTAATCAGGATTAACGATAGAGATGCTGGAAAGGTTAAGTAGATTTTCTTCTGTGCTGTTTCTTTAGCCATCTCCACAAAATTGCCCAGGGAGTTAAACTGCATATTATTTCATGACTACAAGCTACCAGTTGCTATTCCAAAAGTTATTCCCTTGCAATACATACTTTAATAAATAAGTGCAAACCAAAATATGAAGCAATATCAAGATAGGAACCTGGCGGTTTCCTTTTTTTCTATATTGCAGATTTCAATGACTCTGATGTTGCATTGTTGATATACATATGAACTCAGATATGTGAGTTCATGTGTGTACTTGTGCTTCCAGATTTCTCCTTATCTGATTTCCTAAATAATTTTTTCAAGGAGAAGATAGAGATGGTTTTTTCTGCTAAAGATCCTCAAGAGAACTAAGGGTACAATTTGTAATAAATTGTTTTTAATAGGATAAAATAGGATAGGATAGATGATAGATAGAGAGATAGAGAGATAGAGAGATAGATGATAGGATAATCACTGAGAAAATAAAAATTTAGAATCCAATCCAAATTTAGGGATAAATCAGCTATAATCTCCTGTCAAAGATCGGTACAAGTTTCCCTATCAGAAGCCAAGATTACAAATTGTTTACTTGTAAATCTCTACAGGAGTGTATAGGAAAACAGTGCTAGCATTACGATAAATAGAAGGGAAGGAGAGAAGGGAACAGGAAGGAAAAAAGGGAGGGGGAAGGAGGGAAGATGGAAGGAAGGAGGGAAGATGGAAGATGGAAGGAAGATGGAAGGAAGAAAAGGAAGAAGGAAAAAAGGAAGGAAAGAAGGAAGGAAAGAAAAAGAAAGAAAGAAAAAGAAAGAAAGAAAGAAAGAAAGAAAGAAAGAAAGAAAGAAAGAAAGAAAGAAAGAAAGAAAAGAAAGAAGAAACCTATTAAATGGCCACAAAGAAATACAGAAAGTTCCTGTCCTTTGTTAACATCTAGTAAATATCTCATTTTTTTCTTCTAAGATCTTGTTGCTTTATTATGGTTGCTGATAATGCCATGGGGATGTCCCTAGAGCACACGGACTAATTCTAAAACATAATGCTTTTGATCCTGAGCTTGAAGCCTGAATAGGTTTATAAAGGCACTGGTGCTCCCTTAATAAAGATTGTTTGCTGCTGTGAAACTTTCAGATGAGTTCTGGGCTTGGTTGTCAGATAGTTTGCTGCCCGCATTTGTATTTCGTGCATTGTGATTTTTGTTGCACGATCTTTGTTAAATTATATTTATTCCAGGCTTTGTAACTGAAAGATTGAAGAGAATGTTCTTTCTCTTTGACCTTCAAACCAAAAGTATACAAGTGGGAAGTGTTGAAAAGGATGGAAAAAGACAAAGTTTGCAAAAGAAGGAATAGAATGAAAAGAAGAATAAAATAAAAAATGAAAATGAGAAGAAGAACGATAGAATGCCACACTTGGAATATGGTTGTTTTTGACGAGCTGGTTGGTTTTGTGATCACCTAGCACTACAATCTGGGTTGAAGGCTTCATTTCCTACTTTAAAAACTGGCAATATATTTATTTAGATGTCCCAAAATGTCTCATGTAGGTTGCAATCATGGCAGGTTCAATAGCAGCACCAGCCAAGGGTGTCCGCTGCATGTATGTATGTCGGGAGGCAGAGGAGATGGGAGCCAGTCAGAGGTGGGATTTGCCGGTTCTCCGAACTACTCAAAATTTCCGCTACTGGTTCTCCAGAACTGGACAAAACCTGCTGAATACCACCCTCTGCTTCTCTGCCTCCTGAGTCCCAGCTGATTGGCTGGGTCTTCTTTTGTTGCCCTGCACTGGAGAATGGAGCTGGAAAGCAGGCTAGTGAGGTGGGGAGGGATTGGGAATTTTGCAGTATCCTTCACCTGCCACGCCCACCAAGCCACAGCCACAGAACCAGTCGTAAAAATTTTTGAATTCCACTACTGAAGCAGATGCTGTTAGATGCTACCTCGCCCATGAAATTAATCTGCAAAGTTTCTGATATCAACAGGCTGGCAAAAAAATGACAATCATTTTAGTGCTGGCTCTCATATCAGAGGGAATTGTTCAAGGAGAGAATTGAAAGAAAGCATTCATTTCTGAGTTTTGCAGAGGCACTAAAGGGCCGTGAAGGAAATTAAAAATGAACTCTTGATCTGATCCAGGGTAGCCTTTATTTTGCCACATCTAAGGGAAAAAAACCCTCAAGAAATAATCATTTCAGACATTGGAGTATTTATTGGCGGAATTTGCATGAGATACTTTAACCACTCCTTCAATACTTGACCATTGGATTCAGCAGTCATGATTATAGGATAGAATAGAATTCTTTATTGGCCAAGTGTGATTGGACACACAAGGAATTTGTCTTTGGTGCATATGCTCTCAGTGTACATAAAGAAAAACTAAAATACATTCATCAAGAATCATAAAATACAACACTTAGTGGTAGTCATAGGTTACTATAAGCAATCAAATCATAATAAGGAACAAAAACAATATAAATTGTAAAGATACAAGCAACATGGCTACATTATAAGTTGGAAGAGATAGGTAATAGGAAGGACGAGAAGAAGAATAGTAATAGTCTTACTAAATAGTTTGACAGTGTTATAGGAATTAGTTGTTTAGCAGCGTGATCCCATTGGGGAAAAAAAACTGTCCTTGTGTCTTATCAAGTCAAGGACCACATTTAAGGAAGTGAGCTCCTTGCTGACATCTTCCATTGTCCCAGCCATCCCATAAATCCAAATGCACAGGAAGTATTTGCAAGACCTCCTTATCTCAATAGCTCCTCTTCTCACTGATCTAGCATCCCGTCTTGGGTGTTCCTTGGGGACTGCAGCCCATCTGTTGGAGAACAACCATCCTGGTTGGCAAGAAGGGTCAAATGTGGAATTAGGTGTTCTGACCTAGGCTTCCCCCAACAGCCCAAAGCTGAGTCCTCATCCCAATAAACCCTTTTTATTTGCTTTACAATGAATTTCATCTCCCAACAAAGTCCCAGCCAACAGTCTTTCATGATGGTTCCCAATTACAGACCTTTATCAGGCTTGGAGAAGGGCTAGGCCGATACCTTTCAGATGCCATGATACTTGGCAAGCATTCCAGAGTGAACTAATTGTTTCCTGCAAAGCCCCACTCCCCTTTTGCTCCACTTTTATACTCTAAAGGATGAGCCGTTCACCATCCACCTGTGGCTTTACTCCAAATTGACCCTTGTTCCTCAGCTGTTCTCTTCATCTGGCAGCTCTGCACATGGGCACACTGAGAACAGGCTCCAGCTGTTCTTCTGCCCCACTGAAGTCCGACTCTGAGGTCAGCTGATAACTGTCAGATGGCCTTGGCCCCATCTCTGCCTCCAATGCACAGCACTCATCAGAGCCTTCCCCATACTCCAGGACTGGCCCGTATTCCTTCCCAACTTCCTCACTGTCCGAGTTTGCCACCAGATTCGCTGGGCATTCTTGGCCACAACATTAAGTTGGACTTGCTACAAGAGCATTAGGCCTGACACTCCCACAGTGCCTTAGAGCCTTAACTGGTTGTTCCCAGTCAGGAAAAAAGCTACCTGTGTCCTTTTTTTTTTTTTTTTTGAGCAAGTACAGAGTTTGTTGGTACCCTCTGCTCCCACCGTGCTTTCTCCAGCCCCTGTTCAGATGGGCACTGATGGGAAGCCACAGATGCTGAGGTACCAACTAGCCAGATTCTGTTGGGTGACTGCAGGGTCTCCTTGGCTGGGATGAGTGGTGGTTCTTGTGCCATGGTAGCACGTGGGGATCTCCGCCGCTGCAGGGTTGGGGGTCTCCCCAGAAGGGCTGCCACAGAGAGGAGGAAGGGATCAAATTATTTTCCAAAGCACCTGAAGGTCAGACAAGGACCAATGGGTGGAAACTGAACAAGGAGAGATTCAACCCGGAAATAAGGAGGAAACTTTCTGACAGAGAGAACAATCAACCAATGGAACAGAAGTTGCCTTCAGAAGTTGTGGGAACTTCATCCCTGGAGGCCTTCAAGAAGAGACTGGACTGCCCTCTGTCAGAAATGGTGTAGGTTTTCCTGCTTGGGTGGGGGGTTGGACTAGATGACCTACAAGGTCTCCTCCAACTCTGATTATCTGTTGTTATGTGTCTCTGTGGCCAGAGGGTCAGGCCTCCTCAACCACAGAGGCCAGAGACCCCTTGACCAGGGGATCCAACCCAGAGGACGCACAGAAGCACAGCAACTGCATGAGCCTCTCCAGCTCCTTCTCATTGGTGGCTCACAGCTTCCCACACAGCTGGTCTTCAACCTGGTCAGGTCTAAAATGAGGGGGGATCATTTTGCCCTTGCAGGAAAGGGGGGTGATCGCCTCCCTGGATTCGCTTCTTTCCAGCTGGTACTCAACCCTTTCTTAGGATCTCTGGATCTCCTGTGGATTTTCAAGTCCCTCCTTGGCTCCCTTGTTTTTTTTTTGTTTTTGTTTTTTGCTTTGCTGGGGATTCCCTATCGCCTCTCAGGATCCTCTCTGGTTTAGCTCAATTCCTTCTCGGGATCCCTTTGTCCCTAAGTTTTTGAGTTTTTATCTTCTGGTAGATTCCTTTGAGCTACCAGGGTCTTGACATCATTTCAGACTTTCTGCTTTGAGAGAAGTTTTCAAAAGTCACTTTCTCTCTAAGCTGTTTCCCTTAGGAAGAGATAGAGCTCTTGCAATATAGGAAGCTTGTATAAGGCAAGTTTATTAACAGATATGTATTGAGGATCAAAGCAAGCTGAGACATAAAGCTTTCCCTTAAGTCTTCCTCTAGCGGCACAGTCATTATTCCATCACCAGCTTGCAAACACTTCTCTTCTACTAAATGAAAAAGACAGACTTTTGCCCTCTGCAGTAGTTATAGTCCACTAGTTGAATTTTTTTTTCTATAGCTTCCATCAAATGGGAATGTGTTGTTTCTCCAGATTAACTTCCTTCTTAGCGGCCACCAGCTTGATAAAGCCATCAAGCACATTCTTACAACATTCTTACAACAAGCAGATTTGATAGGAACTTTTGGGCATGGTCAGTTTATATGTCTCAACCTAGCAAAGCACATCTGTAGGATGAGATGAGTCTCTCACAGACTTCAGGGTCACCCTGTCTCCTTCCAAAAGCGACCATTGAATTGCAACTGCACACCAAGCCAAGGTCATCTAAACCAGGGGTCTCCAACTTTGGCAACTTTAAGACTTGGGAACTTCAACTCCCAGAAATCCAAAGCTGGCTGAGGAATTCTGGGAGTTGAAATCCACAAGTCTGAAAGTTGCCATGGTTGGAGACCCTTGATCTAAACCACATTTGGGTTCATGTGTGTGAATTCAGTCCAGAGGTGGGTATTCAGCAGGTTCTGACCAGTTCTGGAGAACCGGTAGCAGAAATTTTGAGTAGTTTGGAGAACCGGCAAATGCCACCTGTGACTGGAGATTTCACAATATCCTTGCCCTGCCACGCCCACCAGGCCACACCCACAGAACTGGTCGTAAAAAAAATTGAATCCCACCACTGATTCAGTCGCAGGATCAGAAGGTTTTCAGGACCTGAGCAACCCACCCTCCTTGAGGTCCACTAAACAAACAGGTTTGGGGCAGGATGCACATGGCAGGGCAGAACCAAGTTTTAGCAGTGTCTCTGGTTGTGATTTGCACCACAGATGGGGAAGCATGGGAAGTAAACAATGCTTTCAAGCATCTGGTGTGAAAACTCATACGTTGTGTTGTGTTTGCTTAGAAAGAGCCCTCTCCCCTCCCTCAAGCTACAGAGTGAAAAGAGGAGGAGCTGCAGCCAGCTGCTCTGATCCCAGCTCACTAGCTTTCTCGGCAGCATTGCTGGAAGCAGCTTAAAGCAGCCCTCTCTCTAACTCCAAGGGTTGATGAACAGAGACTCTGGGTGATGATCTTGGGCAACCACCAAAGGAAAGCAAGTCTTCAAGATGCCCAATCAACCACTGGGACTTTTGAATGAAATGCTTTTTACTGATCAACATGGAGAAGATCTTTGAAGTCAGACCAAGCATATAGAACCCACTAGATCTCCATCCGGGGGGAGAAGCCTTGATCAAGAACTTCCACAACTTATAGGCAAAACATACAGATCCATTATTTTCCTGGAAACCTCCTCCAAAGTGGGGCCATCCCCTCAAGAGATTCTCCCATGGAGGAGGTTGCAACCAATGTCCCCTTTTGCACCACTGATTTCAAGCAAGCCAATGCTTCGATTTGTTGGCCAAGCATGACAGGAGATGGACCAGTGAGAGTGATCATCCCCGTGCTGTTTGGACTGATCTTTCTGCTGGGCATGGTGGGGAATACACTGGTGCTGGTGGTACTTGGCCGTCTCCCACCAGGTGGACGTCCCTCCCGCAGTGCCACCAACATCTTCATCCTCAACCTGAGCATTGCAGACTTCTCCTTCCTTCTCTTCTGTGTCCCATTCCAGGCCACCATCTACTCCTTGCCAGAGTGGGTCTTTGGTGCTTTTTTGTGTAAGTGGGTGCACTATCTCGTCATGGCCACCATGCTCGTCAGCATCTTCACCTTGGTGGCCATGTCAGTGGACCGCTACATTGCTGTGGTCCATGCAAAGCGCTCCCTGTGCATTCGAAGCAAGCGCAATGCCACCCTTGGGGTGGCCATCATCTGGTTCCTCTCTCTCCTCTTTGCCATCCCCGTGGCAGAGCACCAGGAACTTTTAAACGGGCACCAGCAGGCACCCAACAGCTCTTTCTGTTGGGAACTATGGCCTGGCAATCCAGGAGCCAAGCAAATGTACAAGGTGACCATCTTCGTGGTCGGTTATCTTCTACCTCTGGTGCTCATCACATGCTGCTATACCAAGGTGGGTATCAATGGGGCAAGAGGGGGTGGAGGTGGGAGGTAGGTATTTTTTCAAGTGGGCACAGCCAGGCTCTCCTTTTAAGCCAGCCCTGCTCAATCCCAGAACTTCTTTGCTAAAGAAAGATTCAGTGCATGATGGTCTAAATCAGGGGTCTCCAATCTTGTCCACTTTAATCCTGGAGGACTTTAACTCCCAGATTTTGGGAGTTGAAGTCCTCCAACCTTAAAGTGGACAAGTTTGGAGACCCCTGGTCTAAGTGGTACTTCTCCCAAGCATGCACATAAAACAGTCTTTTACCATTCGTTTGTCCCTGTGAGTCCATACATGACTTGAACTAAGGGGAAAGCAAGGATAAGTTAAAATCTCTGTTCATTTGATACAGCAAGCCCAGCTTCAAATCTCTTTCAGGTGGGCTCATACCTGAAGCTCAAACAGATTGTTACTCATAACATTCAGGCTTGAATTTCAGCTTTTGTGGATTGTAAACTTTTGTTTAGTGTGTAACCCAGCCAAAGTGGTGATTCTGAATTTGTTTAAATCTGACTGGGGTATAAGATGATGTAGAAATCCAATTATTAACACGAGCCATTCATCCCTGCAGCCTTATGTTGTCAACACTGGTAGATAAAAGTCTAGGGGTTTCAAATCAGCTGAATCTGGGAATTTTGGTGTAAAAGTTTTCGACTGCTGAGCTACACACCCACCCCCTCCAATGAGTTTCTGCTAAAAACTAGACAAATTCAAAAAGTCTAAATTGACCTTGGTAGAACAGACAGGCAGCTTCTAAATCTAAATTCAACTTAGGGACCATCTTTCCTTCCTAAATTTCTTGCCAGAAGCCAAATTTCACTGCAATGATTTCTTCTTACATCTATGCACATATATATATATATCCACCAAAGTAATAGAGTAAGGCCAGAAAGAGCAAAAGAGAATCTTTCTTAGTTTTAAGATCCAGAATTGTGTTGTTCAAGAAACATTTTTTTAACATTTAGAAACTCGGGAAAGAAAATCTGAACATATCCACACACTCAGACCATAAGCAGATAATGGAGATAATGCTGTTTGATCATCTGATTATCATTTGATGAAATGCAAACCCATCCTTCTAATTTTACTCTGATTCCCTTTAATTGATTTTCTTCATCTAGTGATCAAGGTCAATATTTTATTTGTGGAAATGGGTTGTTTTAGGATAATACAGATGTTTGCTTGTCCCAGTTCCAAATAGTTCTTGATAGAGGCCCAATTTTAATTTTTTAATTTTTTTTTGCAAATGGTATTAAGCCATTTTCTAAGCAAGATAAGTAACCAGCCTCAGAGAGAAGGAGCTTCCCCCTCTTGTTCTTCCCCAGACTAAGATACCATGAATGTCTATTGGTATGAATAACATAGGAAAAGGGGATAGTTCCTAATGTAAAAATATTGTTAGTGCTAGAACAGGGGTCTCCGAACTTGACAACTTTAAGAATTGTGGACTTTGAGTCTCAGAATTTCTCAGCCAGATATTAAACATTTTGGGATTTGAAGTCTACAAGTCTTAAAGTTGTCAAGTTTGGAGACCCCTATACTGGAATAAATTTTTCCCCCAGGAGAAGATATTAAACTTATTCCACTTCTCCTTACTCTTGATTCTCCATTCTTAACTGAGCCAGCCCAACTTTTAGATTGCTTCTCAACCTCAAGGACCTTAAGATGGGTGGACTTCAACTCTCAGAATCTCCCAAGCCAGCATACAGGCATGGGGATTCTGGGATTTTAAGTTGCTGAGGTTGAGAAACGCTGCTCTGTTCCAATAATTAGCATTCTTGGTCTCCTTACCATACCTGTTGGGTTTTTTTTTTTTTTTTTTTGAGCTGCCCAATGTTGAAGAGTTGACATCAATCTTGAAAGGTTCTTCAAATTAAACTAGCAGAATCAAGGTGGGATGATGTTGAATTTTTTACTCACCCTTGCTTCGCCCTCTGGAGCGTAGAATTGTTTCTCCAACTGTCTTTTTAATGGTTCTTTCCTATAAAAGTCATCTCTAATTTCTTTTGCAGTTGATGGCTTGGCCCCAACTTCTCTCCCTGCAGCAGTCCTATGTAACATTAGGGGAAATCTACAGGATGGTAGTCTATATGGAGCATTGTCCTTTCCTCTTAATGAAAAGTACAATGTAAATCTGACAAGTAATTTCCTCCAAGAGTACCTAATTAGTTTATAAATCAGTTTCACAATCATCAAACTGTGAAGCCCATTTCCAAAGTGTATTCAGACAGTCAGGTCTCTGAATACAACACAGCACACCTTTAATTAAGACAAAAGTCTCCTTTATGAGAGATCCTGTCCACTTTCTCCAGGAAGTGCCTGGTATCCCCTTGATTCAGGATACCACTAGGTCTTAAGTTCCTATCAATTTTAACCCTTTGGTTTATCTGGGTTATGGAGGCAGGAAAGCTTGCAAAGTCATCAAACCAGTATTCTATTTATGGAACCTTCTGTTCATGAGCCAGAAGAGGGAGGGGGAAGGAAGGAAGGAAGGAAGGAAGGAAGGAAGGAAGGAAGGAAGGA
>BLBF01000045.1:17996525-18011525 GCA_015471245.1 Laticauda colubrina
TTCTAATTCTAATTCTAATTCTAATTCTAATTCTAATTCTAATTCTATTCTATTCCATTCTATTCCACTCCACTCTACTCTTATACCACTATTCCTATTCCCATTCCAATCCAATCTATTCTATTCTCTATGGAACAAAGTCAAAGTTTTTGACATCTTTTTGCTGCCAACTAGTAGTTGTCTGGGTTTTTGCCCTATCCAGATAGGGGAGTACTGAAAAAGTAAGAAAGCTGAAAAACAAGACCCGATATTTAAGCCATGACATATGCAGTTCAAAATCAGTTATAAAGATATGAAAAATTTCCAGAAATAATAGATAAACATTTAGAAAAACATAAAATTTGGGGAAACTCGTCATATATGCAATAGCTTTCACTGATATAAAAATGTTTTATTAAATGCAATCTATAAAGATTGCTTTGCTTATAAAAGAAAGTTTGGTTCATGAAGTTTAAAAGTATAGTTTATTTGACAGGTATATAATTGCATCTATTTAATTTATCATTTTTTAAAAAAAAGTTAAAAAGGAGCTACAAGCTGCTAATTCTATAAAATAGAACTTCTCCCTGGGTTGTTGTTGTTGTTGTTGTTGTTTTTGCCTCTTTATTAAAAGAAAACAGACCAAAAATTAATAGACTTGTAGGAAAATGAAGGATTTTGCATTCTGGCTGTGGAATCCTGAATACTGTATTCCAACCATCTTAAAGTTGCCAAGGTTGAGAAACATTTTTCTAAATCCTTTAAAATTAGCTAGTAGGAAATTGTTCTATATTAGCATACTTGAAATACCCTTTTCTGATTGGTCCACAAATACAACAATTTGATTGGTTCTTCAAGCAACAGTGATTGGTCATAATTGCAGCCCTGTGATTAGTCTGCCTGAGCGGCGGGGAATTCAAGGAACCGTCATTGGCTGCAAGCCACGAGCAGCCGCGGCTCCGCAGACAGACTGATTCCAGGAACCTAATAAAGAGCTGAAAGTTACACTGGCCTCAAGTCTCTTTTTCCCGCGATCCAACACTGGAGACGAGGATGGGATACTGAGACAAGGAGACCAGTTTGAACATGTGGCAACGAGAACCAAGCAAAGACGAAATGACCAGCACCAACTCGCCACCTGCACTGTTCAATCCAGCGACAGAGGACTGGGAATTGTACATCAACAAATTCCTCATGTTCCTCGAGAGCAATGACTTACAGAGGATCTCAGACAACAGGAGGAGAGATGTGTTCTTGACACACTGTGGACCCGCAGTATTCAAAATGGCCAAAGCATTGGCCAAACCTGAGGATGTAAAGCAGATGGCCTGGCCAGATTTGGAAAAAATACTGACGGCCCATTATGCACCAACTGTCTTCAACCTTGTTCGGAGACATGAATTCTATAAATGGGACCAGAGAGAAGGTGAAAGCATCAGAGATTTCATAGCGGTGCTAAGGGACATTGGAGGGGCATGCGAATTCCTCAACATGGATGAAGCCATGAGGGACCACATGGTCCTAGGACTGAGAGACCTAACCTTGCAGAGCCAACTGCTAACCCGACCAAACATTACAGTCACCGAGGCCATCGCGGAGGCCACTGAAGTCAAAGCCACTAAAAAATCAGCAGACACAATGCGGCTAATGAATACGGCAAACCAGAAAACACAGGCAGAGACAAGCCAACCACAGGAGAAGAAACCAGAGGGCACCAACAAGACCACCACACACCACAAGGACATCGAGTCTTTGTCTGAGATCAACGACGAGGAAGAAGAAATACACAGACTCCAATCAGAACGAAACAGACGGGAGAAGAGAGAATGTAAGTCGGGGTTCCAGTGTGCCAGGTGCGGAGGAGACCACCCCCATTCCAAGTGCCACTTCCTAGATGCAGGAAACGGGGACATATAGCGAGAGTCTGCTGGAACCGAAAGAGCTACAGCCCCAGACGAAGAGATAGCACTCCCCCCAGAATGAAAGAAAGGCAGACAGGGGGCCGTTGGAGCCGAGAAAAAAGAAGCAAAGGGCTCAACGAAACTTACCGGAAGGAAGAGACACATCAAACCATAACCATTGGGCATTCGAATGCAACCAATGCTTGGAAGGTACATGTGAAAGTCAACATCGAAGGCCAACAATGCAAGATGGAGGTGGATTCCGGCTCATACCTGTCTATGGTATCATGGAACACACTTAAAAGACTGATACCAAGAATACAAATATCAGAACTAGAGAGCCAAAAACTGACCTTGAAAGACTACCAAGGAAACAGGATCCCCATAGTCGGACTCGGACACTTCCAAGTTAATTTCAAAAAGCACACAACAATTCTCCCATTAACAATCATAGACCAGGATCGCCCAAGCCTACTGGGGCTCAAATGGTTCGCGCCCCTGGGAATCGGAGTGACCGGAATCAACAGCGTCACCGAAACAGACTGGGAGGAGAGCCTGATGAGGGATTTCCAGGACGTGTCCGATGGAAAACTAGGAAAGTACCGAGGGTCCCCTAACTCATTTAATTTGAATCCGAACATAGTACCAATCAGGTTAAAGGCAAGGCGAGTCCCTTTCACATTAAAACTGAAGATCGATGAGCAATTGGATAAACTCATCGCGCAGGGGGTATTGGAATCAATAGACCACGCAAGGTGGGAAACCCCAATTGTGACTCTGATTAAGCCAGATGGGTCTGTGAGAATCTGCGGAGACGATAAGGCCACCCTAAACCACGCGCTACAACAAAGTGCATATCCCATTCTGGTGGTACAACATCTGTTACATTCATTGGGAGGAGGCAAGGTCTTTGCAAAGCTCGACCTTGCACAAGTGTACCAGCAATTGCCAGTCGATCCTGAAACAGTGGAGGCACAAACAATTGTGACTCATAGGGGGGCATTTAAATGCAAAAGACTGCAATTTGGAGTCAGTGTGGCCCCAGGGGTGTTCCAAAGCTTGATGGAGCACCTGTTACAAGGAATAAAAGGGGTGGTCCCATACTTCGATGACGTGCTGTTATCAGCTAGTGATAAGAACCAACTGGAAAGCCACCTCAGAGAAGTCTTACACAGATTTCAGGAGGCGGGACTCAAAGTAAAAAAACAAAAATGCCAGCTAGCCACCTCTAAAGTTGAATTCCTGGGGTACCTAATAGATAAAGAAGGAATCCACCCCACGGACCAGAAAATCAAAGCAATAAAAGAAGCTCCCAGACCCAGAAATAAAACAGACCTACAAAAGCATTTTTGGGACTCATTAACTTCTATAATGTCTTTCTGCCACAGAAGGCAACAACAGCGAAACCATTGCACAGATTGCTGGATAAGACAGCTACCTGGACCTGGGGACGACGAGAAGAGGCCGCGTTCCAGGAAATAAAAGACTTGCTGACGTCCGAATCTGTGTTAATCCAATACAGCGAAACACTACCTCTGACAGTCACCTGCGACGCATCACCGTTCAGCGTCAGAGCTGTACTCAGCCACACACTACCAGATGGGAGAGAAGGGCCGATCACGTTCTATTCCAAAACACCGTCCAAAGCAGAAAGGAACTACAGTCAATTGGACAGAGAGGCGCTAGCAGCGATAACTGGAGTCAAGCGATTCCATGAATACCTCTATGACAGGACCTTTTTACTAATTACAGACCACAAGCCGCTCTTGGGAATACTCGCAGGAAACAAGGCCACCCCAAATATACTTTCACCACGAATGATGAGGTGGTCCGAGTTCCTTGCCGCATACAATTACAAATTAATCCACTGGCCAGGAAAGGACATATCACACGCTGACGCCCTGAGCCGTTCTCCCCTGCCTGAACTGGGAAGTGACCCGGCACCAACCACATCCACGCTACAAATTGAAACATTACCAAACCTACCCATAACTGCAGCGGACATAGCGAAAGAAACCGCAAAAAACAAAAAGATGGCGCAGATTTTAAACTGGGTAGGAAAAGGGTAGCCAGAAAACGAGACAGATGAGACTTTTAAACCATTCTGGAACAGACAGACGGAACTATCAATGTTAAAAGGTTGTATACTTTGGGGGGATTGGGTAGTCATACCGGAACTACTCCAAGAACAAGTACTGGATATCTTACATGAAGGACACCTGGGTATCGTACGAATGAAATCCCTGGCCAGGAGTTATCTATGGTGGCCAGAGATGGAAAAGGATATAGGGAGATAGGTGGAAACGTGCACGCAATGCCAAAAATCCAGACCTACACCCCCTGCCGCACCTGTGCTCGACTGGGAAACACTGAGGGGACCCTGGTCGAGAATATACATAGATTTCTCAGGGCCGACAAAAGGACACACATTTTTAATAATAGTAGACGCTTACTCAAATTGCTTGGAGGTAAGCATCATGAAGTCCACAACAACAGAAGCTACACAACTGAGGAAGCTGTTCGCAACACATGGGTTACTGGACCTATTGGTTTCAGACAATGGGCTGCAGTTCACGGTGTTGACATTTGAAAAGTTCCTCGCTGAACATGGCATAAGGCATGCCTTGACAGCACCAACTCGTCCGGCTACAAACGGCCAGGTGGAATGCATGGTCCGGTATACGAAAGAGACTATAGAGAAATTAGACACGGGGGACATACAAGAAAAAATCTACAAAATGCTAACTATACAACACATCACACCTAACACCACAACTAATAAAAGCCTAGCAGAACTATTAATGAGCAGAAAATTAAGATCACACCTAGATAGATAACACCCCACCTACAGCCCTGATAAACCAGCAGACTCCTCTGCACATTTGGAACAGGTGATTGGGTCTACGCAAAAAATCTCATGGGGCACCCATTATGGATACCAGCAACAATAACCCAGGTAACAGGACCCAGGTCATACAGACACGAAACAGAGGATGGAAGAAGATGGAGGAGACACATACATCAACTGAGATAATGAACATTAGAAAGAAACACTAACAGACCCAGGTGTGAAGAAAAAGAACACACACACACGCCAGAACCACAGCAAACATTTAAAAAAATAATAATAATAACCAAACCAGAGAGGGGGGACACCCCTCAAACATGAATAAGAGGGGAGGGGGAGACCCTCCACTGGCACAAGAAACACCGCAACAAACACTAGCAACAACCCGTCAACAACTTCACCAGTAACCCCAGAAAGAAACCACAATTACTTACCTGGAGATTACTTCAGTAGAGAGGAACAGGCAGCGGAAAACCAACATGAAGCCACTCCGGAAGGGAGCAGCAGGAGCCAACTCTACCAGCCCAGATAGACCGGGCGGGAGCGGCATGGCCGACTCTACCTTCCGGGAGGTTCCATGGAGAAGGACGGGAGAAACAGCGATCCCGTCCGAACCAGCCGAAGACAACAACGCAACCTGAGCTGCGCAGGTCAAGGAGACACTACAAAAGCCCCGCCTACTTACGTGACTATGTAACATAGGTTGGACTGAACCAAGTGGGGAGGGGTGTTCTATATTAGCATACTTGAAATACCCTTTTCTGATTGGTCCACAAATATGACAATTTGATTGGTTCTTCAAACAACGGTGATTGGTCACAATTGCCGCCCTGTGATTGGTCCACCTGAGCGGCGGGGAATTCAAGGAACTATCATTGGCTGCAAGTCGCGAGCAGCCGCCATAAAAAAGGCTGCCACGGCTCCACAGACAGACTGATTCCAGGAACCTAATAAAGAGCTGAAAGTCACGCTGGTCTCAAGTCTCTTTTTCCCGTGATCCAACAGAAATCACAATACCCCTCATTTCTATTTCTGCCTAGCTTCTACTCCATTTATGGAGCCCTAAGAGTTTTCAAGAGTTCTCAAAACACAGTCATGGTTTTAATCTTGATTACTCAACCCCTTGTTGGGCTTCCAAAAACATACTGCAAAATAAGCTAACCAGATGAATCATACAGTATGCTTAGCTAAAATTCTAGGACTCTTAAATAGAGCCTTGAGGAGTTAATCCAAATCTTACGAGCATCTCTTTTTACTGTATCTTTGGACCAAAAGCTTACACCGTTTATCTTTGATACGTAAATTGGTTGGAAGTAAAGCTGGATTTAAAAAAGCAACCTCTTCCGGGTTTCCATTTTTTCCTCCACTTTGATTTGATGTTGTGTCTGGAAGGAGAAAGCAGTAATATCCTTTCAGAAGTCTACAATTTCACTTTAAAAAAAAAAACTCCATCCTTTTTCCATTCCACCAGTGACCTTGTGTAAAAAAAATACATAACAGTTGGGTAGAGATAGCCTTCCACATAAATTGAGCGTGGGTGAGAGAGTCTGGAATTACAGCACACAAAAAATAATCCCTGGTCCTCATTTACACAAGAGCAAGCTCATCTGGCAGATCAACCATCTGGTGTTATAGTCCATCAAGGCACCAACACCTGAGAATTTAGCGCGACATGTTGAGAAATGTCATATACCAAGTATAGCATTTGGGTAAAAAGAAGGACATTGATCAGAACTAATGAAAGTTTTTAGGATTCTTGAACCCAGGAATCTTTCAGGATTTTTAAAACATCTTTTAAATATTTTGCCTTTCTGGTTTTTAGGATTATTTTAATTTAGATACAACAATAGGCTCCTAAACTCTTTGATAAGTCCCTGCAATTGTCTTGGCAAGATTTTGGAGGTGATTTTATTTACTTTGATTGTTTGTTTAATTTATATCCTTCCATCATTATTTTCATAAACAAGTCAAGGCAACAAACATATCTAACACTGATTTGTCCTCCTATTTTCCCCACAACAAACCTGTGAGATGAGTTGGGAAGAGAGGGAGGGAGGAGGGAGAGAGGGAGGGAGAGAGAGACAGAGAGATTCAAAATCATCCAGTTGGTTTTCATGGCTAAGGTGGGACTTGACCTCACTTTTCCTTGGTGATTAACTCAAGTCAACCAACCAGCTAAGGCACGACTGGAATTTATGGTTTCTTGGTTTCTAGCTTGGTGCCTCCACCATTAGACCAAGCTGGTTTGCCATTGTCTTCTTCTGCCTAGGGCTAAGAAAGAAGAACTGGCTCAAAGTCACCCAGCTGGCTTCTGTGCTTAAGCAAGACTAGCTCTTGTGGCCTCCGACTTTCTAATCCAGCACTACACCAAGCTGCTTCTTGGATATATCTTCTAGAATAGTTTAGTAGCCCTTGGGGGTCTGCAAGAGTCAAATCCAGGCAAGATCTCTCTTTGCTGCCATTGCTTCTCAGCAACGGATCATTTAGGCCTAAATGGTATTAATTTCATGAAGACAGTTAATATCTCTTTTCACTGTGCTTCTTCAAATGTTATATACATATATATTTTCCCAAGGGCAGCCTTCACTACAGAGGCCTCTTTTGCAAATGGAGGTAGGGAGAAGAATCCCTTTGCATAAACAAAACAGATGCAGGTTAATTAGCACAATGTTATGTCAACCCTGAGCCACAGAAATACAATGCCTTTCAAACAGGAGATAAAACAATTCCATTAAGATTAGTGGCTCTTGACAGATGTAACCTTCCTGAAGCTGAACAGTGATCTAAGGTGACGGCCAACAGCTTGTTAGGTGGATTTACACAAAATGTTGAACTGATGCAGTCCAGGATTTAGTGGTCGCATTTGTCCAGCTTCCAAAGTTCTCTTCTCTTCTCTTCTCTTCTCTTCTCTTCTCTTCTCTTCTCTTTTCTCTTCCCTTCCCCTGAAAAATTAGCTTTTCCAGTTAATTAAGCATTTAGTATATTGTGTGGTTTGCTGTACTGAAGAAGGCATCAGGGCTAGAAATCAGGAGACCATGGGCCAGTCACTTTCTCTCAGCCCTAGGAAGAAGACAATGGGCAACCACTTCCAAAAAATACTTGTCAAGAAAATTGCTGGTCTAATTCAGGCAATCTCTGAGAATCAGACATGATTGAGCAGCAGAAGAAAAAAGTATGTATATACTGGACAACCTATGAACAGTTTTGTTCATTGTTTCAGAAATATTTCCTTACTTAAACCATTAAACAGAATGGCCACAAGTGGGCAAAAAAAGTAGACGCAATGGAAACAATTTTTGACTTCCTGCTGGCTTTCCCATTGACTTTGTTTGTGGGACAGTGGCAGTGAGTGTCAGAAATCATGACCACGTGACCATGGATGATTGCAATGGCATGGTGATGCTGCAGGACATTATAGCGGGATTGCAGGGTGATGTGGTAGTGCTGCAACAGCCATAATTTTGTCAATAAAACTAAACTGAAGATTCCTGAAATTTCAATTCCACGAAAGTAATGGGCCCTGAATTTTGGTCACATTCTTTAAGCTGATATCAGGCACGAAGGATCAGCTCCACATGTGAAGGTTCAGTTAAACTAATTTATTGCTACCTAAGTCTGCGCACATTAATATTTCTGACCAACCTGCTATGAACTAGGTAAGGGTCAACAGAATTCAAGGGTGGTGGTGATTGCAGTTAGTTCACTGTGGCTATGTAGAGATTCTAGGTTGATCCCTCTTTAAACTCCATCCCCAGGTTCTGCTACTCCTGCCCCTACATTAGTCCATTTGAGCTACCTTGATTTTAAAAAATGGTTGTCCTACGATGCTCCATTTTGCTCAGTTGAAGATTACAGATAGACAAACAGACTGGAGAGTTTTAGTAGTATATAGACAGCTAATACATAATGCAGTATCTTAAAAACACCTGAGAGGCTATTAAAAAAAGCAAGGAGTTACAACGATCTCACCTGAAGCCTGATTAAATTAAGGGGAAGGTTCATTATTCTCTTGCAAACTCCAGCAATAGGCTGGGGGAAAAATTGATATTTTTCTGAAATAAGGCAACGTTTTCTTTCATTCTTTCTTTTCATAGGTTTTATATCACCTTCATAAAAAAGTGAAGAATATTTCCAGGAAGTCAGAAAGATCAAAGAGAAAGGTAAATGCCAAACAGCAATTACTAAGCATGGTAGATGAGGAAGATATTTTGTGTTTCACAAAAAGTAATCAAAAAGTGGTACGTCTGTTTCTATAAGAGATGATGCCCATAGGAGGGAGGGGGAGCTGGTGTGAAGGACAACAATGAGGTGGCAGTTTCCCAGAAAGAAGGGAGCATATTCTAGTAGAAAGGGAGGGGGAGGACAAGAAACAGAGCAGCTCAGAGATGGTTAGGAGCAGAGCTGGTATGCAGCTGGTTCTGTAGAACTGGTAGCAGAAATTTTGAGTAGTTCAAAGAACTGGCAAATATCATCTCTGACTGGTGATTTTATAGTATCCTTCCCCTGCCACGCCCGCCAAGCCACACCCACAGAACTGGTAGTTAAAAAAATTAAATCCCACCACTGGT
This sequence comes from Laticauda colubrina, assembly GCA_015471245.1. Taxonomy (NCBI): domain Eukaryota; kingdom Metazoa; phylum Chordata; class Lepidosauria; order Squamata; family Elapidae; genus Laticauda; species Laticauda colubrina. The sequence goes on from BLBF01000045.1 coordinate 18,005,822, forward strand.
TAGGAGACAGAAAGATTCAAATACTTGCCAAATACTTGTGAATGCTCCAACATTGGAAGTTTCAAAAAAGATGTTGGATAACTATTTGTCTGGTGTAGGGTTTTCTGCCTATGCAAGGGGTTGGACTAGAAGACCTTCAAGGTCCCTTCCAACTCTGTTATTCTATTCTATTCTATTCTATTCTATTCTATTCTATTCTGTTCTGTTCTGTTCTGTTCTGTTCTGTTCTGTTCTATTCTATTTTATTTCCATTTCTATTTTATTCTATAAATAGCCACTCCCTAGGATATATTCATTAGGGTAAGAGTAGTAGTCAAGAGTGAAGTAAATAAGTGAAGGACCATGGGAGACATGATAGCAGTGTTTTGATATCTGAGGGGCTGCTACAGAGAGGAGGGGGTCAACCTGTTTTCCAAAGAACCTGAAGGCCAGACAAGGAATAATAGACAGAAACTGATCAAAGAGAAATTCAACCTGGAAATAAGGAGACATTTTCTGACAGTGAGAACAATCCACCCATGGAACAGAAGTTGCCTTCGGAAGTTGTGGGAGCTTCATCACTGGAGGCTTTCAAGAAGAGACTGGACTGCCATTTGTCAGAAATGGTGTAGGGTCTCCTGCTTGGGTGGGGGGTTGGACTAGATGACATAAAAGGTCCCTTCCAACTCTGTTATTCTGTTTTTCTATAGTAAGCATTTATTCTGGCAAGATTCTGTCTGTTATAGGTCAGCAGATAAAGAACTGAACCCCAGTTGAATCAGTCTGATTTAGTGGTTAAAGCACCAGACTAGAAAGCAGGAGAGCATGAGTTCCTGCCTTAAGCCATGAAAGCCAGCTGAGATCCTTTGGACCAGTCCCTCTCTCTCTCTCAACCCAACCCACCACACAGGACTTATGGTGAAAGCAGGAAGAGGAAGGTGTGTTCAATGAGTTTGCCCACTTGAGTTATTTGTAAAAAGACAGGATACAAATAAACAAACAAATAAATACATAACCCCCTTTTTGGAAGGCGGTGGAATCTTTGTTGTGCAATCAACTGAATTTTCATGTAAGAAACTCATGGAGGGTGATAATAACTAGCAATATTTTTCTTTTCTGAAAAAAATATGAGTGAGCCAATGGTTTGTCTTCTTGCAGGCATTTAAGGTTAAGGGTTTACAAGTTGTGCATATTTAAAATTTCTGTGAACTGCTGGTTTGCTGTTTCACAATCAATTAGCAAGATGACCATGTTGGATCAGAGTTTTTTTTGCCCAGGTAAATGTGTTTCCAAGCAAGGATTTTAATCAGTTTATCATCCCTTTATTCACCAAATGTTACAAGGAAACCCAATGTTAATTTGAAATACTGCCACAAAAGGAAGATAAACGTACAGTTATAAAAAAAAAATAACAGTAAAATTCCAAATTAATGTTTTGTGTTTTAAAATTGCAGGGAGTTGTGGGGAGGGCTTCTTTGTTGCTTGCTTCAGATTAACAATCTTAAAAACTGAGAACATCCCTTAATAGGCATCATGCTTGTAAGGTACAGGATTTTCCTTGGATGTTTACAATTTCCATCTTAATTTTTTAAACACGCATATCCTTCCCGCAAATATATTCCTGTTGGGTAGAATGATCTCAAAAGCAATTTTTGTACTTCTGAAAGCCATACAGGACTATCTGTACCCATAGATAGTTAGAAACAGCTTTATTATTAAAATTACACGCAGCTGCTGTTTCTTTGTTTCTCTTATCTTAATTTGCCTTTTTTTGTTGTTGTTATTAAAACCTCCAATGAAGAGTTATGGAGGACTTCCAAACTGGCTCTACTTTGTGGCCTTTTATGGACTTGGTAATAGTCTTGCTTTGATTCCAGTCCTTTCTGATGTCATGATACATTTGACTGTACACATGGAATTTATGTTTACCCAGATTCTGTAACTGAGGATAGTCTGTGGCCCCAGGATTTGTAAGCCTGGTTTATGGCTTAGCATACGTAATCCAAACCAATTTTGATTTATTCATAGTTGGGTAAATTATGCGGTTTGTTGTGTTGGGCAGACTAAACAGAATGAGAATTTAAATGTGGTTGTCTGCTTGAAGGCATCTCATCTTTTGCAGCTATCAATCCTTCAAGATAGGCCAGTTCAGGAAACAAATTGTTCTGACAGTGAGAACAATCCACCCATGGAACAGAAGTTGCCTTTGGAAAGTGTGGCACCTTCATCACTGGAGGCTTTCAAGTGACTGGACTGTCAGAAATGGTGTAGGGTCTGCTGATACAGCAGGTTGGACTAGATGACCTACAAGGTCCCGTCCAACTCTGTTAATCTGTGAAATCAAGAACTGCCTGTATCTCATCTGCAAAAGGATGAACTAACTGTACAGTAACAGCCACTTTGAATCTGTTTGTCATCAAGAACAAAACTATTGAGAGTCCAAAACATCCCTCAAAATGACAGAAGCAGGAGATAATTCCAAGGAGGCCTCATTCTTCTACTCTGGATTCCTTTGGCTGCCAGGCATACTTTTAAAAAAGAAAAACAGAAAACTCAGACACTACTGCTATTTGATGACTGACATAATTTAAAATAATTTGCTCTTGTATATGTATTAGACAGCAAATTGGTTTTTCTATCAAAAGCATTTTTTTTCCCGGAAAAATTCTGGCCATTAGCTGTTTAGTTCCTGTTCCTATAATATTATGCTCAGCAATATGATAATTATATCATATTGATGGATATAAATGGGGCATAATGCAGGGTTTGTTCATTTCAACCATAACAGATATAATTGCAACTAGACTGGTTTACTGTAGTAGTTATTTGTTCATGGAGATTGTCAGCCATCCAGGTCATGGTTGTCCCAAAGGTGCTTTTTTCAAGAGACAACTGGACTTGAAGTGGTTTTCCTTGAAGATGTTTTTCTTCTCATCCAAGAAGCTTCTTCAATTCTGGTTGAATGGTGGAAGATAGAAGGATTTATATTCCCTGCAGTCATCTGGTCGTTAGCACTGTTTTTGAGAGTTGTTGAGGCCACAGGGAGGTTTATCTGTGCCCTCAGGGTCACCTGAATAGTGCAAATGGGTGTGGCACCTTCTTATAGCACAATCCTTTCAGCAGCTCCAAGAAGGCCTCACACTTTGAATTCAGTTGAAATCACTCCAACTTTCATCCTTAGCAGGGAGAAGCAATTGCCATCTCTTATGGCAAACCATTAGAGACCTTCACATTATGGTCTCCACCTTTTCTCATTCAGGCCACCTAAAAATTAAGAAGCCAGTGAGAATTGCGTATCTGTGTGCAAAACAGAAAAACAAGAGTGCTCTCTGCTAATTGGATGAAAAAGATGTTGGCTGGTGAATTTGGCCAGAAATATTTTATTCTAATTGCTGCAGCACCAGGCCAAAGGTTTTCAGAGCTACTATTTGAACCAGCGGCTTTCAAACCTGGCTGGTTGTTTTTACACCAGTGGCCTCATTCCCAGAGTTGTTTTACCTACAGGCTAAGGATCGGGAGGCATTGTGGGGAAAAATAACATTATAATTTTGGTCTATGCCGGGACAAGAGTGGGTCTATAAACCACCATCACCTCCTCCTCCCCTTCCTCCTCCTCCTCCTCCTTCTATATAACTTGATTGCAGGAAATTCGACTTCAGCAATAGAATGGTCAATGTTTGGAATACTCTGTGGTTTCCCAAACCCCCAAAGCTTTAACCTTAGACTGTCTCCTACTGACCTCACCTCTTCCCTAAGAGGTAACATGCCTACCATGCCTGTCCTATTGTTGCTTTTATTTTTCTTATATGTATCCATGTATTCATAATTATGTTTATACTTATACCTATTATCTTGTTAGCAATTGACAAATTATAATTTTATATATATATATATATATATATATACACACACACACACACACACACACACATATATACATACTGTTCAGCTTCCTTCGGGTATTATCCCACGTCATTGTAGTTGTACTTTTAAAGTTGTAGCAACGTTTCAGCAGAATCTCATCTGCCATCATCAGGCTTCTGTGCTGAGTTCATCTGTGGGTCAGGCTCAATACAGAATATTCAATTCTCAATACAATAATATGTTCTCAATACAGAACTCAATACAGAAGCCTGATGATGGCAGATGAGATTCTGAGTTCATAAAGCACTACAATGACATGGGATAATACCCGAAGGAAGCTGAACAGCATATATATATATATATATATATATATATATATATATATATATATATATATATATACATACATACATACACACACACATATACATATATATACATATATATACATATACATATACATATATATACATATACATATATATACAGAAGCCTGATGATGGCAGATGAGATTCTGCTGAAACGTTGCTACAACTTTAACAGAACTACAATGACGTGGGATAATACCCGAAGGAAGCTGAACAGCACATATATATATATATATATATATATATATACACATGCGAAATGCCACTCACGCATCATCACAACGTCTCCAGAAATGTAAAGTCTACAAACTTGATTTTGTGATGATGCATGAGTGATATTTTGCTTTTATATATATAGATTTTAGGGACAGAAGGATCTTTTGCAGACAGGTTTAAAAGGTTGAAATAATGTCCAAGAGGTCCAAATGACTGGTCGTAATTTGAGGAGTAATCAGAACAAACTTTACTTTGATTTGTCTGTTGGCCAAGGTTACACTTCAATCCAAGATGAACACAAATCCAAGATGTTGCTGTGTCTGATCCTGATGGCTTTGGAGCATCTCTGTCAGAAGATGCTCTTCCTCCGTCACCCCCACCCTTCTTCTCTGCCATTTGCATGGCAATTATTTAATCAGAGTTTACCAAAATAAATCTCAAGGCAGCACCATTGAAAGCTATTCAACAAGTGACTCAGAGATTCTGGGTTTTCTACCTCCCTCCCCTCAGCCAACTACCGAATGCATTCAGGACAAAATACTTTGCTTTCTGGACATAACCAAGAGCTTCGTAATTAGAGTATTTTCAATAGCACTTTAGTCCTGGAAGTGCTAATGTAGGGCTGGTACCTCTGCAGTGAAGTTTGGGTGATGAATTAAATCCAAACCTGACCATAATTGTGAGCTCCCAGAAAGTAAGTAGTGTTAAAAGGACAGTGCAGATAATAGCTTGCTATTGAACAAACAGGGACATTCAATTTTTTTCCCCTCTCCAAATTGTCAAGGGCTAGATGTGTGCAGCACATGCGTCAACCACAAAGGAGCTGAAGACAATTTCTACCCATGGGCTGTCAGACTTCTGAACAGAAAACATAGTATGTTCACGTCAACATAGTATGATAGACTTGCAGGGTTGGCACATTGCGCAACAAGGTCACATAGTGTAATAAGATTGGGACTGGGTTAGAGACTTCTGTCCTTACTGTGAGTTGTGTTGGCGTGTGTGTGCACGATGGGAGGCTCAGCCAATGTCATTGTATAAATGTTGTACTCTGACAATAAAGGTAATAATATAACTTCTGTTTCATTCACTACCATTTCTTTGGAGGTCCTTGCAAGTTGAAGAGATTTGGGTTTATTTATTTTTTTATTTTTAATTATTTTATTAATTATTTTAATTATTTGCCAATCGCTTACAAGATAATAGCTTTAAGTATAAACATAGTTATGAATACATGAAATGGATACATATGAAAAAAATAAAAATAAACAATAGGA
>BLBF01000045.1:18016525-18022504 GCA_015471245.1 Laticauda colubrina
CTTCAGATTGGATTCAACACCCTGGAAAGGGGAGATGTTCTTTTTCCCCAGCATTTAAACTGTGGGTTGTCCTCATATGGTCAAACACCATTGTGTAAAGGAATGCCATCTGGGAAAATTGAAGTTACAACTGAGCCTCAAATGCAATTTACCATACTTTGTTGCAAGTTCCATCTACAACAGCAGAAAGGATATGAGAATTTGCTTTTATACATCACACAGACATTTCATTTTGACCAGATTTAGAATTGCAGTTATTATACTATTATCTTTGAAACATTGAAGAGGTCAAGATGTATTTTTCTGTTTTCCGGTATTGGTCAATGTTTGTGTTCAGATATGGTTTTGTTTAGATGTTTACAACTGTGCATTATTGGAATCCTTAGTTTAGAAGCCAGTGGGAATCCATTGTTATTGTATTGCACTACTGATGTAAGAATGCTTTACTGATTACTTTTAACTGTGATGAGAAAAAAATGTGTGTCATGTCTACCTTTGCAAATTGGAGCACACTGCATTAAAAACATTCCGTTTCTCAGTTGCTAAATAGTTATTAATCCGCTTGCTGGGCAATGCTTGCTGTGGTCTGGTCCAGCTATCATATTGCCCTGATTCACACAACAATCCAAGTCATAATGTGGCTTGTGTATTTTTGACTGCTCCATTATGTTTTGTAAATTGTGTTTTGTTACATAAGTCCAATCAATTGCACAGTTTCCCACCCCCTTAGCAAACCAACTGTAACTGGATCAGCAGTGTGAAAATCAAGATACAGGTTGCCTTTAATTTTATGACCATAGAACATGGGATAGGGTTCGAAGGGATCTTGAAACTCCATGGCAAGAAGTCCTATACCATCTCAAATGGCTGTCCAATCTCTTGTTAAAAATCTCCAATGATTAAAAACCCACAACTTCTGGAGGAAAGCTGCTCCATTGATTCATTGCCCTCATTATCAGAAAATTTCTCCTTAGTTTCAGGTTGGACCTCTCTTTAATGAGTTTCCACCAGTCAGTTCTTGTTTCCTGCCCTCAAGTGCTTTGGAGAATAGGTTGATCCCTTCTTCTCTGACCATCCCCTCAAGTAAGACCATAATAAGAACTATAAAATTTGTTGTTAAAGCAAAGCATTACTTTAACTTTAAGCAAGGCATTACATGATCCTATCCAATTTTATGACCTTTTTCTCACGGGTGTTAAGTGAATGACCATGTTCTTAAGTGAGACATCATGAGATTGTGACTTCTGACCTTTTTTTGCTGGCTGCCCCATTGACTGCGCTTGTTTGGGTGAACTGGATGTTAAATTTGCATCTGGTTTCCTGAACTGGTATTTGAACCAACCGGCTGGCCCCGCCCCTCTTCACGTGGCCCATTGTCAACGCAGGTGAGTACGTGGTGCATGCAGAGGCTCTGGGAGGGGGGAAAACGGGCCTTCCAGAAGTCTGGAAACGGGCCTGTTTCCTGCTTCTGGAGGGCTCCAGAGCCCAGCAGAAGCCATTTTTGCCCTCCCAGAGGCCTGAGGGAAGCCTCTGGACCCTTGGAAGGCGAAAAACAGCCCTCCCAGAAGTTCTGGTAGGCCACGCCCGTCCTGGATACACCCACCCAGCAACTGGTCAGCGAATTGATTTTTGAATCTCACCCCTGGCTATAAACCAAGAATTATCTGGAAAAAGAATTACTAACCTGCTTGGGCAGTAAAGTAGCTTCATTTAGAAATGTTTAGAATAAGGAAGTTGAAATATTATACATAATTTTTATCGCGAACCCTCTTTAAATACCTTTTGTGGCAATGGGCTCCCAAGACTTAACTCAATTTTTAAATCATAACATTTCTTGAATCCTTTGTGGACATTGCAGCCTCCACAGGCTGAGAACAACTGTGTTGAGTAATAAAGATTGTTGGGTTGCATCGCAACATATCATGTAATCCTCCAAATCTACAACCAGTCTTGGATCCCAGGTGGTTGTAGGCAACAACCCTTCAGTTCCTCAAAATTTAAAATGGCAGCACAAATGTCAATACAACATATAAATCTTGGTTGGAAAGTAAGGTTCAACAACAAAAATCAGATGCCTAACTTGAAGGAAACTGTGGCTCCTGTTTTAATAAACATTGATAGCTGGAAAACTGGTTAATGGAGTCCAGATTTTTCCCTATGACAAACCATATGGTTCTCCTCCTACAATGTTTAACCAAGAATAAAGCGAACCTCTGATATATAGTTTCCTTGATTTATGATCTCTGTAAATCATAAGGAGCACAGCTTGACATGAAGACGACTTGACCCTGTGCTAAGTTAGAAAGGAATCAAGAGTGTAATTCTTTTTTGTAGTAAGGTAAGGTAACAAGGTAATATTGTAGTAAGGTAAGGTAAGGTCAGGTAACAAGGTAATATTGTTACCTTTATGATCTAAAGAAAATGGAGTTCTTGGATCTAATTGGTAAAATGTAGAGTTAGGGTTAATTGCAGTCAGTACTAAAAACGTTCTTTACATAGATTGTGGTTTTCTTAAAACCAAACTTTCTAATTGCTTCTAATTGCTTCAAAAAAGTCCTTTTATCCCATACAAGATAGTCTCCATTAAGATTACATGAGATTAAGATTACATTTCACATGCAGGTTTCTACTGACCTTCTCCTGCAATCCTGAACTCTCCCTGTGTCTTCAACAGCTGGCATGTGGGAATCCGCTGTGTGACACGAAGCAGCTGAGCTTTGAAACCAGGAAATAAAGGGGAGGACAGAGCCGGGGCAGGAGGGAGGGCCCAGCAAATGATTGTCAGAGTGAACTGGTTCTCTCACAGATGATCCTCGGAGATACTGGTTCAACTGAACCGAGCTGAAATGGTAGAATACCACCACTGCCCCAAACCCTGCATGTTACATCTTTGAATTTTCTCAAGCATTGCACTTTCTGCTTTTATTTCTGTACCTTTAATTGTAGCCAAACACAGTGGCTTTAATTTGCACAGTATGCTATGCAAGGAACTAAATTTGCAAGCATACTCACAAGCCCAGTTTGAAATATCATCCCAGCAACCAGCTGTCTTTCAACTGAAATTTCAGGTCAACCATTCTTCCTTTTAAGTCAGATGTTGGCAGTTCAGATTTGCTGTAGATTGTGGCATCGGAATAAAAAGGATGCAAGAACTTGGCCATTTCTGATTGCTATGGGTAGAGTCAATATGCTTGCAAATTGTGCTGTGAGAAAGTACCACTGAATATCAGGTGAAACCACAGACAAGCACATAGGCATTGCTCTTTCATCTTTTCCCAACCATTTTTCCAGTTAATTGGAAATGGGTCTGTGACAATTTGCCACGGCCAACTCACCATGGCCAACTTGCCACAGGACAATTCGCTGTGGAGACAAGTGTTACACTAATATCAAAGAAATGGTGGGAATAGAATAATTACAGAAAGGATGCAAAAGGAGGGACAGGATGAAATGTGAATAATCTATTTTGAATTATTACATTGAATCATTAAATTGTCCTGCAGTAAGTTGGCCATGGCAAGTTATCCATTCTGATTGGAAATAGATCCTTTGAGGTAGATCACATGCAGCCAAACCATGGTTAAAGAGATGATGATTCTCCCCTAACAGCTCCTGGGCTTTCCTTGAACATGCTCTCTCTATAAGTGTTGTGGTTTGCCGGCAGCTGGTGCAGATGGCAGTGGAGTTGGACAATGAGGAAGGGGACCAGTCTGGGAGTCTGGAGAGGACTCGGACTAGAGTCCTGCATTCGATGCAGGGATGGGGTCAGGACCATCTGGGAGTCGGGTGCTGCCTTTGGAGTCTGGCAGCAGCGAAGCAGAAGACCTGGGGGAGCCTGTTCCCGGTGTGTGTGCAGAGCTGCTAGAAGGCAAGAGGAGTTGAAACAAAAGGGGCGACTCAGGAGTTAAGACTGGGAGGTGATTGCCCCTCCCATAAGGGATAAAAGTCAGACCTCAATGACAAATGCTTTGCAGGAAGCAAAGTAGTTCAATAGATTCCGAGTCCTCCTTGAAGCTCTGTGTGAACTCTGGTTGGTTTTTTCTGGACTTTAGTTGTTTTCTGTTATAATTAGACTTGTTTTTTGGCAGCATTCTACAGCACTGAAAGGCATGCTCTTAACTGGGGGAACTGTTTATAATTAGTTCTGGCTGGGAATGAAAGTAATTCCCAGCATTGCAATAAAATAGATTTTCCTTTTACAGTAAGTTTGTGTTTCATTAAGTTTGACGAAGCCTGGGTCAGAACAACATGCACTTAAAAGACCTTGGATATTACTACCATGTTTCTCACAAAGTAAGGCCGGGCCTTATTTTTTTTTTGACCCCCCAAAAAACGGCTAGGCCGTCTTTCCGGGGGTGACTTAATTTCCTCCCCCATCTAGAGCGGCCGATACGCACGTACCTTGCCGCGAGGCTGCTTCTATTAGCCGATGAAAGCTCCCAGAAGGCAGAGTCCCCAGCTGCTTCAGGGCGAGGCGGGACTGCCCGTGTCCCCTCACCTTGAGGCAGTCTCTTTCGGGCGATGGAAGCTCCCCAAGTGCAGTCACCAGCCACTTCGATCAGCCGGCAGCAGCAGCCTCGGGGCGAGCGCGCACACACTTCCCTCGCTGGGAGGCCGCTTCTACCGGCCGATCGAAGTGGCTGGTGACTGCACTTGGGGAGCTTCCAACGCCTGAAAGAGACTGCCTCAAGGTGAGGGGACACGGGCAGTCCCGCCTCACCCTGAAGCGGCTGGGGACTCCGCCTTCGGGGAGCTTCTATTGGCTATCGGAGTATTCTAGCCTCGGCTACCTGCAGGGCCCTCCTCAAGGCAAGTTTTCTCCCCGTCCCCCCTGCCCTTCCCCCTCATTTCTCTTCACCTCATGTAGTTCTAACAAACAATGTGAGAAATGGCGGGCAAACGCATGGTTTAAATAGGCCTAAACTTTTGGCGACGGGGCTTAATTTCACCTCATGCCTAGAAATCATGCTGGGCCTTCCTATTGGTGGAGGCCGTATTGTTGGAGAAACACGGTGCTGCCGTGTCTGCCTCTGTAACTCTCCAAGATAAGCTGGATGACTGCAAATGTTCACAGCACCTCCTCAAGGCTCTCTAGACAAGAAGCACTTCATTTATTTAACACTTGTGGTTCTGGCACTGAAAACAAAACTGCTATGGATCAAACCTCCTGGTGAGGTTCAGCAGCAAAAAGTAGATCTGATGCTAAAAAAAACCCTGATAGCCTCCGAGTCAATAGAGGGATTTATAGCAGGCATGATAAAGACACAAACAATGGTTATAGGAACTTGGGAAGAGGTTTGCTTTTGGATTGAAAGAACTCAAATACCATAAAATGGTGGGACATTCACCTCCATTACACTCACTGCAGCAGCTTGCTGAACCACAGGAATTAAATCAGATTGGCATCACAAACCTAATCACAAAATGTGGTCAGGCCGAGGTCTGTAGAAATCTCCAACCAGAAACCTGTCCATGTAGGCAATGAGTATATAATTCATTGGGCTATAATATGGCTTTACAATGGGTTTACAAACAAAATTAATGATATACAGGTAAGTCCTCAACTTATGACCACAATTGAGTCCAAAATTTCTGTTGCTGAGACATTTGTTAAATTAGTTTTACCCCACTTTATGACCTTTCTTGCCACAGCTAAGTGAATCACTGAAGTTGTTAAGTTAGTAACACAATTATTTAGTGAATTGGGTTTCCCCATTGACTCTGCATGTCAAAATGTTTCAAAAAGCGACATGACCCCAGGACTTTCTTTTCAGGTGGGGAGGGGGAGTAGAACTCCTTAGAATCAGAGCATGTTAATAATAATATAGGAAACACTAATGCTCTGATGGTCATTTCGAAAAATCCTTTCTTAGTGAGCATCTAGAAGTCAAGAGGAACATACGTGCCAAATTTCAAGTGTGTAGGCTTTACAGTTCTGGAGATTTTGTGATGATGTGTGAGTGGTATTTCCCTTTTATA
>BLBF01000045.1:18027504-18050656 GCA_015471245.1 Laticauda colubrina
TATATATATATATATATATATATATATATATATATATATATATATATCTAGATAGAAGATTGAGTGGTCGAAAATCAAATACACAAAATGTCTGAAATATATTAGGAATTGTTTCAAATATTAGATTAACTGTTGGTCCTCCAGGCAAATTCAGGATTTCTTCTTTGTATGCAAAGACTCCTTAACAACTATGTCTAGCCCTGGGAGTGGACTTCTTTTGCGAGCTGCCGTTTCTATTTTCCGAACAAGATCTACATCCCACTTATGGGATACAAAACTGACCGCAGTCCCAAGGAATTTACTGCCGATGCGACCGATTCGCCCCACCCGATGCAGATAATCTGGCAATGTTAAAGGGAAGTCATAGTTAATTACGAGCTCTACATGAATGGTGTCCAATCCACGGGAAGCTATATCAGTACACAACAAAATGTCAGACTCGCCTCTCTGAAAGGCCTTAAATATGCCTGCTCGTGTATCTGCTGCTATTTCTCCCTGCAGGCGTAAATGGTTGATGTTATGGTCTTCTAAAACATAACCCAGCCAGTTAACAGTCCTGGCTCTGTTGCAGAAAATAATAACAGCTCCAGAGGAGGATCCTCGCTCTTTGAGGAGTTGTAGCAGCTCTGCTACTTTCTCACCCCCTTTCAAACGTATGAATCTTTGCTCCACGTGAGGCTGAAGACAATGCAAACTGGAGCCAGTCAATATGGTGAAATTGGAGAGATCAGCAGACTCGCTCAACATCTGACTTAACCCTTTTGGAAGAGTAGCGCCCATTGCTACCAGCTGGGCTTTGGGATCCCAAGCCTCATCCCTGTCTTCAAAATTTGGGTCCAGGAAAGCTTGCTGAACAACATCCTTCAAAAAAGCATGCTGAACTATATCCTTCACCAGATCTATGAATGAGGCATCCAGGAGAGTGTCCACTTCATCCAACACCAAGAAGAGCAATTTCTCCAAGGACAACATCTTCCTCTTCAGGATTTTGCTCAGGGCACCTGGTGTGGCGATCAGGAGGTCACTGGGACCCTCATGGATCCACCGCCGAATCACAGCCGTGCCCCGGCCACCGCCGATCTCCTTCACTTGCAAGTCCAAAGGGTCAGCCAAGAGGGCGGCCACTCTGCGCACCTGCCCCGCCAGTTCTCGGGAGGGCACCACCACCAAAGAGCGCGGAGAGGTCCCGGAAAGGTTGTCCGCAGGGAGCGTTGGGGCCTGCAAGAGCCGCTGGAAGAGAGGCAGCAGGTAGGCCAGGGTTTTGCCGCTGCCAGTTTCCGCCCCGCACAGCGCGTGACCCCCCTTCAGCAGGGCGGGGATGGTGCGCAGTTGCACCGGCGTGGGCCGCGAGATGCCCAGCGCGTCCTGCAAGGAGGCCGCCACGCGAGGCTCCAGCCCCAGCTCGAGGAAGGTGGACGGGACGTCCCCGTCGCTCGTCTCCCGAGGAGGCTCCTTCCGCATCCGCTCCAGCTGGAAATAATCCCCGCGGGACAAGCGGTGCTTCCAGCCGTCCGACACCAAGCGCGGCCTCTCCAGGCGGCCCGTCGTGTGCCGGGCCGCCTGGCTCAGCTCTCGCCTCCGGCTCCGCAGCAGCAGCTTTTCCCCGAAGGAAGCGCCGCTCTCCGTCTCGGGGTTCCCGCATCGCTCCCGCTTGGATGCCGGCCGCTCCAGCTTCAACTTCCAAGCGTGGGGGATTCGCACCACGTGCTCGTCGGGCGGGGACGCTCCGGAGGCTCGGCGCACCGCCCAGCCACGCACGGCCAGCGGCCGCCACGAGGGGAACCGGGCGGCCGTCGCGGGGCCATGAATCCCCCAAAGCGAGAGGAGGAGCGCCATGATGGAGCGGTAAAAGCGGAGAAACGCGACCGTCGCCAATGGATGACATATATAACGGACGCGGTTTTTTAGGCCTCGCGGTGGAGGCGGCCTCCGATGACGTCAATGGCGCCCTCGCCTCCTGTTGCCTCTCAGAGGCGAGGCGCTTAAAAACCATAGACTATAAAATGTAGAGGAGCCTCTCTATGGAAGTATAATATTTTACTTTGAGGCATTAGGATTGTTTTCATAATTTTTATGATGGGTTGTTTTTTTTATAATTTGACGGTTTTCATAAGAAAATCACTTGACATTTAGAGTATAAACATAGAGATCCGCTGAGAGCTATTAGTCACGTATGGCTTATACATACTATTTTAAATAAAATTGCGGTGTGTCAGAACTGGTCCGCCAAAATATGATCTGGTGGTTTATCGGCATACCAAAAAAATTCTTCCCAGCTAACTGGATTTTATCAATTCGGCTAAAAACCCTGAAAATTTGAAAAGACGAGTCATTCCCTATGACTGTTACAACAGCGAGACCTGCGCGGAAGCTTAATTTTATTGATGTGAGATCCACTGAACGTTTAATTGTACAATGTTAATTCGAAAAAAAAAAAAAAACAACATTGGCGTTTGTTTACACATCGGCATCTCTACCCTTTCCTGTTTCTGTTTCGAATGGGGGGGGGGAAAGGACGAGTCGTGACGTCATATCTCGTCGCCTGGCGCATGCGCAGGAGCGGGCAGTCCCGGGTGATGGGAACCGGCGTCTGGTGAGTTGAGCTGGGTGCCGCTTCCGAACCGTCCCATGGCGGAAGGAAGGCCTGGAGGTGCCCCCGGAGGCAGGCCGGGCCCAGCAGAACCCCTCTGCAACGCTTTCGGCTCAGCCTATTTCACAGGGTGCTTGTCTGAGATGGGACTATAGGGCTCTCCTGTTTGAGCAGGGGGCTTGGACTAGAAGACCTCTAAGGTCCCTTCCAGCTCGATTCTGATTTTGATTCCAATTCTAGTAGGGAAAAACAGGAGGTGGGAGTGTTGAATAGGTCCGTTACTTTGCGTTATATATGAAAAGATGGCATGAAAATATAGTAAATTCAGGGAATGGTACAGGGCAGGGCCAGGGAAACTTGGCTCTTCGATCACTTATGGACTTCAACTCCCAGAATTCCTGAGTGAGCCATAAAAGGTTCCCCATCCCTGGCCTGCTGGTTTTTCAGCTGTGGGGGAAATAAAATTTTTTGACTTGAATGGGACTGTATAATATACTTTTGGAAGTTATGATTCCCCTCTCCTCTGGGAAAACAGCCCCCAGCCTTTCTCAAGTAGGGCTATTAAAATAGCTGGAGCTAGCTTACTTTTCACAACAAAGGAAGGAGAAAATTACAAGCATGAGATACAGAGAAAAAAAAACCCAACAACTAGCTAAGATCCTTTCCCATAGAAATCAAATAGATGGCAAGCTACAAAAAACTTGTGAAAAGCAAACAGCAGAACAGGGAAACTCGGGATATTGCAACCAGGTGCAAACTGATAGCTACAAAGGATCAGGGAAAAACAGATTGGACTATAAAATAATTACTCCTACCAAGATCCCAGGAAGAGATCCCAATCTGAGACAGGAATTCAACACACACAAATCAAAGACTTCATTTACAAATCAAAGAACCTGAAGTGTATAAGAGATAGCTTTTCCTACTCACTTATTAGATTAATCCTAGGAACACTGTGAGATTTCTTACCTGCCTTCCTATTAATAAACTGATTCTTACTTTCAACTCAGCTGACCAAATCATTTTGCCTTTCTCCCAGCCAGGAAATTTGAATCCACAAAAGGAAAGAACTTTGCCTCTTCCTTAAAGGACAAGGCTTCTTTTTTCCTTTCCTCAATACAAATGTAGGACATATTTTAATATACAAATGTAGGACATATTCTTTATATGTCCTACATTTGTATAATAAACAGTCCCATTCAAATCAAAGATTGATTTCCCCCACAACTGAAAAACCAGTAGGCCAGGGATGGAGAACCTTTTATGGTTCACTCAGGAGTTCTGGGAGTTGAAGTCCAAAAGTGATAAAAGAGCCAAGTTTCCCTAGCCCTGGTATAGGGGTCTCTGTCGGATCCATGTATCTGCCATTCTTCATGGAAGAAGAAGGGGGGGAATTGGTATAAGAAATCCTTTTTGATGTAACCTGGATATATTAAATCTTATATTGAATTTGGATAACCCATGATATACTATGGAGGGACAGAGACCAGATGCCTGGAACCCAGTCACCTTTGAAAGAGACAGCCACAGGATGAAGAGACCATAAAAATTTCTGCTGGGAGATGTCTCCTGGGAACCTCAAAAAAGATCATTCTCAGAAGAGGGGGGGATAAACACGTTGGCTCTTTGTTTTACTAAAAACACATCAAGAGATCCCTGCATGCCTGAGGCAGGTTAGATGCTGCTTTTAATTCATACATGAATTGTCTCATCTCAATAAAGGATACTTTTCGATACGTTTGGTTTTCAGAAGTTCATTCTTGTTGATTGAATGGGAAAAGTTCTGTAGCCTGACAGTCTCCTGCCTGAGTAGGAGTCAGATGATCAAGTCAGATGAAGCAACGTAGGCAGTGATAAATATTGGAAACATGTTTTATAAATTTCATTGCAGCTTCATTGAGAGGTCTTTTTAAAATAAAAAAACAACGGTTGTCTTATATCTCACTGCCCGGACTGACAAGGCAGAATCCAGAAGTAGTGGGTTTGTATGTAACTCCAAGCCATGAATCAGGTTGAAATTTGCAGCTTGGTTTCTACGTACTGGTAATCCTCAATTTATGGCCACAATTCAGCCCAAAATTTCTATTGCTCAACAAGACAGTTAAGTGACTTTTGCCCCCATTGTATGATCTTTCTTGCCACGATTGTTAAGTGAATCACTGCAGCTGTTAAGTTTAGTAACACAGTTGTTCAGTCAACCTGGCTTCCCCAATGACTGGTTGCAAAAGGAGATCACATGACTGTGGGACAGTGCAACTGTCTTAAAAACACCATGGTTGCCAAGTATCTGAATTTTTATCACATGACCCTGGGGATGCTGCAGTTGTGTGAAAAGCAGTTAATAAGTCACTGTTTTTCAGTGCCATTGTAACAGTCATTAAATGAATGGTTGTGAGTCAACTACTTGTATGGATCCAGCTATTTTATCAAAATCAAATTTTAATAATGTGATTAGGAAAATATTAGAATGTGCAGAAATGAATAGACTAACACTTATAATTAAAGAGAGAGCAAACAGAATATTGTAAGATATGGGAACTATTCTATCAATGGCTAGAGAAAAAATATGAAAGCTAGATAGAATTAATGGATTAGTTAAGGACAATAGATATTTTTCCTCAATAGAAATAAATGAGCTAAGTTGAAGGATAAAGACATAGTGATATAAAGTACAATAAGAATAATAAAATAAGACTAGAGAATAATATGTACTGAATGATTGTAAATATTAACTATTGCACAAAATATTTGTAACCAGGTGACACGTCAAATGGAAGAAGATATGTTTGTAATTAAAATAAATTTTCAAAAATATGTAATCAAATCTTAACTTGGTTAGAGGAAGTTCTTTTCTATATAGCAACAAATGAGTTAAGCTAGGGTTGGGTGCTGTATCTGATTGTGATTATTGGTATAATTGCAATAGAGGGTTTTCCTCATTTATGCAAAGAATAATTTAATTGGACAGTTTTTATTCAACTTCAATTCAGTGGGACTCTTTAATTTTTGAACATATCCCCCCCCCTCCAGTTTCCTTTCAGCTGATTCCAAAGACATCATGCCAATCAACTGCGTAGCCCTCAGTTTCACAAATAAAGCAATACTTGCTCCTATGGTGCGAGTTGGGACTCTGCCGATGAGACTCCTGGCTTTGGATTATGGTGCTGATATTGTATATTGTGAGGTAGGTGTTCTGACGAAGGCTTCCCAAAAGCATGAAACCGACTCCTCGTCCCGATAAAACCCCTTTTATTTAGGTTAAAGAGAATTCCTCTCCATCAAAGCCCTCGCCAAGAGTCTTTCAAGAGATTTGACAACTACAGACCATTATCAGGCTTGGAGAGTTGCCAAGCTGATATCTTCCAAATGCCACACTGTAGCAGCAATTACTTGGCAAGGAGTCAGGAACAGATCTTCACCCTAATGAATTGAACTAATTGTCTCCTGCAAACACCACTCCCCTTTCACTCTTCTTTATTCCCTCAGGGAGGGGCTATTCACCGTCCACCTGTACCCTTACTCACGAGTGGACCCTTGTTCCTTAATTCTTCCCTTTTGGCAGCTCTGCGCATGCACACACTGGGAACAGGCTCCAGCTGTTCTTCTGCCCCACTGATCTCCAACTCCAAAGGCAGCTGATAACTGTCAGAATGCCCTGACTCCATCTCTGCCTCCAACACAGACCACTCTCAACAGAGCCTGGGACGGACTCCAGGATTGGCCTATGTTCCTTCCCAACCTTCTCACTGTCCGAGTCTCCCGCCAGCTCCGCCACAACACTAGGGGACATGGATGGTTCCATCTCCTTCACATTGTTGTCAGGAGATAATAGAATAGGAATCGAATAGATGGCTTTATGGGCCATGTGTGATTGGACAAAAATGGAAATTGTCTCCAATGTATAAACTCGCAGTACATATACAAAGTAATATAAACATAGGATACCAATAGGAGAAAGTAGAAGAAAAGATGAAAAGGATAATATAATATAGCCATACTGCCTGCATAAATATGCTTAGATATAAGTCAGTACTGTGGCAACTGGATGTTCAGCAGAGGGTGTATTTGTGTCTAGTTGTTTTGGTATGAAATATAGTGGCATTTTGAGGGGACCAGTTGATACAGATTATGTCCAGGATATGAGGGGTCTGTATATATTTTCTCAGCCCTCTTTCTGACCTGCGCAGTATACAAAAACTAGTCCTGAAATATCTCAAAAAACAGTCACTTAGATGTTGTGCGGCCTGGATATCTTTTCCCTTTTCTCTGTACTAAAGGGAAAAAAGGAATTACTTTTTCAAAATGGTTTTCATTTTGTTTTGTTTTTTTCTGTTGGGATGAAATTCTTTCATAACCTTTGCCTTGTTCTTCAAGGAGCTGATTGACATAAAGATGCTTCAGTGCAAAAGAGTTGTAAATGGCAAGTATTTATTTGATATTTGAGTGAAAAATAAAATGAAAAAGTTCTGTTTTTTCTGACTGGTAGCTTAAGACAATGATTAATGCTGCTTGTTTTCTTTAGATAAAGTGCTTGTTAAAGAAATTAAAGTGTCTTGGTGAAACTGAAATTAAGAGAAGTAAAAATGGTAATAATTGGTTGGTACATTATTAAATGTATTTTTTTTGACACTTATGTAAATGATCCTTGCTTTGGAAATATTCAGAGCTTCTGTAAAAGTGTTTATCCAGCAAATTTAATAAAATTATAAACAACTTTCAGTATTGATACGTTTTAATATCTGGCTGTAATCAGTGATGATCTAAGTGAAATCTTGAATGTCAATATGGGTGTGTTCATAATTATTCAACAATCTGTTAATGAAGTCCTTAATACAGACTTTTTTCTCTTCTGTGCCTCACAGACATCCTTGGAACTGTGGACTTTGTTGCCCCCAATGAAAGAGTGGTGTTCAGGACATGTGAAAGAGAAAAGGACCGAGTTGTCTTTCAAATGGTATGATTCTGTGTGATTTACAAAAGCAAAACCAACTGCTAAAAGTAAAAGAACTGCCACAAAAAAAGATCGTAAAATCGGGTTGGTCATGTGAGGAGAGAAAAAAAGAAAGCTATTTCTGTAGGCAATCGATTGTTTCCCTTTCCCCCACCCTTCAGATTGAGAGAAAAAGATTTCAAGATAGTAAGCTATTTGCATCACATTCCTGTGGATCCAAGCTGCGAGGTGTGGCATAATTGCATTGCTTTCAATGTGTGCAAGACAAGAGGCAGGCATGTAAGTCATTCAAAGGGCAGGGAAGTTGGCAAACCAAAGCTGAAGATGTGAAATTAAGTAGTGGTTTGAGAAGAGCAGGCAGAGCTAGAGAGCGGAGTTAAGTGTGTCATCAGTCTATTATTATTATGTTCCCACACATGGTTTAAGTCCAACCCCTCCTGCATTCTGTTCACCCTTATCTGGTGCCAGTTTAGTATTTAACTTTATTTGATTAAAATTCTTATGTATGACCTTGAGCAATAAATAATCTTTAATACAACTTCACATATGGTCCTGAACTTGTCTCTTTCCAGCCATAAAGTGCAGTTGTGGTCACATGATTTCCCATTTAATGACTGCTTTGCTTAATGACAGTTGCCAGTCCCTATTTAGGGTTTTATATGAGGACTACCTTTATATTTTTAATGTATATGTGAGCACTTTGGGGAGCTCTTGAACTGAAGAATGAGCTAGAATAATTTTTCTCAAAAAATAATCCTGTATGGTTTTCTTTTCTCGCTGTTGTTCAGGGCACAGCTGATGCTGAGAGAGCCTTGGCGGTAGCCAAACTTGTGTATGTATCTGTCAGAATATATTTATTGTACTTCTTTTATGTTACATTCAAACATTTCTCATCAGCTTATATATAAACAAAAGTGAAAACATCCCCAGGGAGGTTAAAATCAATTATACCAATGCTAACAAAACTACATCAGCTCCCTCCTCCCTCTAAAACCACAAAAATGACAATAAACGAAGAAAAGAAACATAAAATGTGATCTAGTACAGACTTAATTTTACTTGGCATTAACTTTTAACCCATCTGCCCAGTTTACAGATCCACTCCACACATTCCCATTTGCATAATATTTATTTCTTTTACATTTTGCAGATCGAGGAATAAAAATTGACAGTTTTAGTTTGGCACAGTATTTAGTAGCAGGGGTGTCCAGCCTTGACATCATTAAGACTTGTGGACTTCAACTCCCAGAATTCCCCAGCCAGCCATAAGTCTTGAAGTTGCCAAGGTTTGAGGTCCCTGGTCCAAGTTCATTGTGGGTCCATTATGCTGTTTATCATAACAAATCTCACAAAATTATTGAGTGGCTAAGGTGGGAAGTACTTATATTGTCTTCCATGAGTTCCTGTTGGATGAAAAGATAGCATTGATCGAACTAATAAGACCCACAAATGTATTCTTTAAGCAAGGAAATTATGGTTGACTAAATTATGGTTACTTATGCAAAGTATTACTTTCTTAATTAGAGAGCAGAACAGTTTAGAAACTGCTTGTCGCTTTTTCTTCCATAAAAGCAAATTAAATTTTATAGTAAATCTGAAAATTATTTTCCTGAACTCTTTTTTAAAAAATGCACAGAAGTAAAAAATGCACAATAACAGTAATTTCAAACAGAGTTGTATTCTCTACGGTGGAGATGCAACTTGGGTATGGCTTGTTGTGTTTCTTACAAAATCAGTAACAGGATTATTTGAAACTGGTAGTAACATGAGCTATATCTAGTTTGGACAAAGAACATCTTTCATCCTTCTGACGATGAACTTGAGATAAGCAACCATGTAAACTAAAACACTGCAAAAATAAACACACTGAAGCAAATCCTCAATAATGATGATAGAATAAACAATTGCTTTGCATCTCATTGTTTCAGCCATTTGTAACTTGCTCTGAAAATGAATTGCTTAATAATATTTGTGTGTGTCTAAATATTAAAATCTCCTTATATTGTCTTTTTGCCTTGTCATTTCAGAGAGAATGATGTTGCTGGCATTGATGTGAACATGGGATGCCCCAAAGAGTATTCCACAAAGGTATGATTTTGCCATCTGCAGTTTTTTTTCTTTTTGAATCATATTTATAGATGCCTCCAATTTTATGAATGTCTGCATAGCTTGAATCATTATTTGAATTATGTCATCTTTCTTATTCATTTAATCAAAGACTCTAAAAGCATGAAACACCTTTTTTTTTCAAGCCTTTGAAATGACCTCTAGGAACTTGCAGACTGCAAATTCAATTTGCTTTACTGAAAGAACTGCATGTTGTGACAAAGTAGCTAAGTATATTAACAGAAACCTTGTGTCCAAAAACAATTTGGTTTTTTTTTCCTTTCAGAATGACATATGAATACGTTTGTATGCTTGTTTTTCTCCCAGGAAGGCAGACTCCCAATCCAAGCTTCTGTGTTTCAATTGCATCATATAAAGGAAGTGACTTCAATATTTTTTGCTTGAACCTAACATTAGACCAAGGTTGGTTGAAGCCATCCTGTTACATTTGGCTGATTTAACATTGCAGACCACTTCCTTCTTTTGATCAGTTGCATTCAGACTAAGCTTCCTTTTTTGCATACTAAAGATGTGAATTTCTAGCTTATTCCAGAAAAAATGTATCTGCTGTCCTGTTGACTGCCTGATTCGCTTCTGAGTTATTGAGAAGCTACAAAACATTTCTTTACACTACCTGGTTTTTCTCTGAAAACATTTTGCTTCTCATTCTTGGATGACAAGTGAAACATCTTCAAAGAAAAACGAAGTCCAGTTGCCTCTTGAAAAAACACCTTTGGGGTAACCATGACTTGGATGACTGAGAATCTCCATAGAAATCTCTTGTACTACTTCCATTCATTTCCTTGTATTTTCAAGTTAACACATGATCTGGTAGCATGTTCAGTGTCTAAGTGGAATGGAATGGAATAGAATTCTTTTATTGGCCAAGTGTGATTGGACACACAAGGAATTTGTCTTGGTGAAAATACTCTCAGTATACATAAAAGAAAAGATACATTTGTCAAGAGTCAAGAATCATAAGGTACAACACTTAGTAATAGTCATAGGGCACAATAAGCAATCAAATCAGACTAGAAAACAGTCAATATAAATTGTAAGAATACAAGCAACAAGGTTACTGTCATACAGTCACAAGTGGGAGGGGATGAGTGATGAGCAATGAGAAGACTAACAGTAATAGTAGTGCAGACTTTCTAATACTTGAACAGAGTTGAGGGAATTATTTGTTTAGCAGAGTGATGGCTTTTGGGGAAAAAAAACTGTCCTTGTGTCTAGTTGTTCTGGTGTGTCATTTTGAGGGAAGGAGTTGAAACAGTTTATGTCCGGGATGTGAGGGGTCTGTAGATACTTTCACAGCCCTCTTTTTGGCTCGTGCAGTATACAGATCCTCGACTGAAAGCAGGTTGGTAGTAATCATTTTTTCTGTAGTCCTAATTATCCATTGAAGTCTGTGTCTGTCCTGTTGGATTGCAGAACCAAACCAGACAGTCATAGAGGTGCAGATGATTGAATCAGTAAGTAGGACAGGAGTGCGGGTTGTGTGATGTTTGATAAGTTGACATCCACCAGACAAAGAAAATAAAGTTAATAGACAAATGTAAAATGTATGCAAGACAACTTTGGGCTGTTTGTATTCACTCCTGTGAAGACGCAGTTGGACCTAAGTTCACACTTTGTGCTGAATCCTAATGAATGGTTGTAAGTCAAGGACTACCTGAAGAACTTCCTTGAAATATTTTGGGCTGCCAAGATGATGAATGAAGATCTTTTTTTGTGTATATTTTCCCCAGGGAGGAATGGGAGCCGCGCTTTTGTCTGATCTGAACAGAATAGAATCTGTGAGTATGCAGAGTGCCCTGCTTATCATTTTCTGTGGTTATTTATTTATAAAATTAAAAGCAGTGGAGTTTGGAGGAACCGAAGGGGGCTGCAATAGGTAGCAGGGCATGAACATGTGGTCACAACTAACTGATATTTTTTTTGGTAGTTTTTTGTCTCTTTCCCCCCTCCCCCCCTTTTCTTCATTTCCCTTCTCTTTCCTACCTCCTCCTTGGGTTTATGGCAACTCATTCCAGAACAACTCGCCAGGGCCAATTTGCTACAGCCAACTTGCTGTGCTCAACTCAACTCAAGACAATTCACCATGGCCAATTTGTCACTGTCAACCGTAGGACTAACGGACCCAAATAAAAGCAGGCATCCTCAGGAATTTTAAAATCCCAAAAGCAAAACTTTATTGAGCACATCATTTCAGCACTTGAAGAAAAGCAAAACCAACTCTAAATTTTCCCGCGCAGCATACTTAAAGATGAGTTTCATCCCCTGCTCCCATGGAATGGGTCACATGATCCAATTGGCAATCAGCCTTTTGTTTTGATAACAGTCCCCATCCTGGCGGACACCTATAGAAGTGTCCATGGCTCTCACGGTTGAAGATTGTAGCCTCCACGTTCTATCTCACCCTTCCTTTCCCCCAGTTCGTTGGCAAGTTGAAAAGCAATAATAGTCACAGGAAGCGTAAGCATTTTTCAATCTTGACAGCCGCAGGACAAGTGTTACACTGATATCAAAGGAATAGTGGAATAGAATCATTAAGGAAAGATGTGAAAGTGAAATGTGAATGATAAAGATTTAAATAATTTTTGAACAACTTTAAATAATTAAATAGAAATGTTGCATTGTCCTGTGGCAAGTTGGCCGTGCCGAGTTAACTGTGAGTTGGCAAGTTGTCCCATTCCGCTCTCCCACACCCGAGAGCACATAAAAGTTTATTTTTTAGAATAATTCTTGATGCATCTAAAGAAGTGGGCAACGTTCCCTGGAAAACTCTTAGCCTTGTATTTTTCTTTGCGGAGTGATGCTTTGTTGATTTTTTTCCTTTTGCTTGGCAGTAACACTTAGTGGCTTGTGGGAACGTATTCAAGCTTCCACTTGTCTGGAGGACTAAGCTGAATCTTGAAAGATTTATGTGCAGCTTGGAGGCAGAATTGTGAACATTGTTCATGAGAAAAATGCAATAGGAAATCATTTATAGAGACATTTAACTTGTTTATTATTTGGTTGAGAACTTATGGAGAGATGGCTTTTCCTAATGAGGAAATAATCTTTTTCAGTAATCACCTAAGTTTTTTCCAAGCAATCATTCTGCATCTCTGGTCTGCTCTTGTTTCCTGTTCTTTAGATTCTGACTACGCTAGTCAATGGTGTATCTAAGCCAGTAACTTGCAAAATCCGAATTTTGTCATCGGTAAGAATATATTACCATATTTCAGATATCACAGGTCTATTTTAAAAATATCCACCAGTCCAGTGTTTTGATGCAAAAATACAGTTTTTACTTTGTTAGCAGCAATTGCACTGAGTGAAAATGAACCAATAAGGTAACCACACCTAATGTTGACTTTGGATCTTTCAACTATTCAACTTACAACAGTTCATTTAGTGATCATTCAAAGTGACAACAGCATTGAAGTGAGAAATAGTCCCAACATCTAGACGACATGGCCTTTGAGAGATCAAAAAAAAAAAAAAGTTAACTACTGCTTATATACCCTTAACTGTGAATAAGATCCATTAAATTGAGAATCGACAAATATTGCTGAGTAGACATGCCTAGGATTGTTCTTTTAAAACTCAGATAAGAGCCCAAATCAGATGTGGCCCCAACTGGTGCAGAAGCCTTTATTGGAGTTCAGGAGATGCTGAAATGTTGTGAACTCCATGCATTGAATTGCATGCTTTAGAAGAAAATTTATGTCCTGAACATATCACTCTTAACCTACACAATTTGTTAAACAGGGTTTGTTGGGGGGGGGGGTGTATGGCAGGATACAATTACCTGGGTTCCAAAGGCACACTGAATTCAAACTTACCACCCATATTTTATAGGTGGGTTTCCACCCTGATAAAGATTCAGGAAGCAAATGTTGAGAAACTGCCAGTTAGACTGGAGGGAGGGGTCAAACAAGGACCTAGCTTAGAATCGTTGCATGGCACTAAACCTCATAACCATGACTTCCCCCCCAAAAAAATCTATGAAGCCTTATTGAGCCATTTCCAAGGGTAGGCAAACAATCTGATGGGATTCTAGTGAGATAGGTAATAAATAATAAAATTACTACTTGATGGTTCTAGTTGCTTACACCTTGACAGCTATTAAATAAACAGCATCATGAGGCTGTTACCTGCTTCCTCACCAGATCATAGGAGGACTGATAGGATGGGGGCTTTCTGATTCTCTTCCTAACACACACAGGCACATGCTATTTCAAAACTGAAATTTGTTTGGTGTAATTCTTGTAATCCCATCCCAATAAATTTCACTATGGACTTGCACTTGGACAAAAACGAATCATTTGGGGCTTAATGCAGCTGCCAAGAACCTGACACATATTGTAATGAGTTGGGCAAGTTCAACCCATGGGGGACACTGAATGGCCAACACCCCAAAGCCAATGACAGCCTTTTGCCTCCCCACAAGAATGTGCATACTTATTGCTTGAAATTTCACTCACATTTAGCTTCAGAAAATTGAAGTAGCAAACTTGGGCGAGTGTTGAATGTTTTTCCCTTCCCCCCAACATCATTTTCAGGAAGAAAAAACGCTAAGATTGGTGAAGAGGATAGAGCAGGCTGGAGTTGCTGCAATTGCCGTTCATGGAAGGTAAACTAATTATCTGAAAAGGAAAAAAAATTCTCATGAGTGCTATAACATAAAAACTTTTGAGCTGCAATTGGTAGAACAGGCTCTACTGCAAAAAACAAAACAAAACACCGTGGTGACACAGTGGTTAGAATGCAGTATTGCAGGCAAACTCTGCCCACTGTCAGGGTCAATCTTGACCAGGGTCAAGGTTGACTCAGCCTTATATCCTTCTGAGGCTGTTAAAATGAGGACCCAGATTGTTTGGGACAATAATGCTGACTCTGGAAACAACTTAGGGTTGTAAAGCACTGTGAAGCAGTATATAAGTCTAAGTGCTATTACTATTACCCTCCTGCCTTCTATCCCTCCCCCTCCCTTTCCTTCATCACCGTTCCTCCATCCCTTCCTTCCTTTCTTTCCTTCCTTGGTGACGCAGTATTGCAGGCAAGCTGTACCCACTGTTGGGTTCGATCCTGACCAACTCAAGGTTGATTCAACCTTCCATCCTTCTGAGGTTGGTAAAATAAGGACCCAAATTGTTGGGGGAAATAGGCTGACTCTAAATTACTTAGACAGGAAGCAGTATATGAAGCAGTATATAAGTCTAAGTGCTATTGCTAATTTCTGACCTGTCTCTTTTGAAGGAAGAAAGAAGAGAGGCCTCAGCACCCTGTCCACTGCGAAGTGGTCAAAGCCATCTCCGAGGCAGTTTCCATCCCAGTAATAGCCAAGTAAGTAGAACAAATTTGCTCTCAGGCAGGAGACTCCAATCTTGGGGCAAACAAGCTGCATGGATTGACAAAGTCCACTGTGACCATAAATGTTGCCTCCCCTGCAGTTAGCAGAGAGTGGGGGTCCTCAAATTTGGAAACTTTAAGGTGTGGACTTCAACTCCCAGAATTCCTCAGCCAGGAACCTGGGAGTTGAAGTCCACATGTCTTAAAGTTGCCAAGTTTGGAGACCTCTGGCAGAGAGGTTCAGACATCATACTAGAGAGGTTCAGATGATACTAGATAAATTCACGATTTGCTCTCAACAACTTGCAGTGCACAGCTTCCCTTTTTAAACACTGTGTTCCCAGCTGTAGATAATGAAGGGAATCAGGGCCCTTTCCTCCCCCATAAGCCATGCAACTCACATTGCTCCCTTCTCCGTTCCACCCTGCTTGTCCTAGGATGAAGAAGGGGTGGGCCTGGGTCTTTCTCTGAATTCCCTCTCCCCTGCTCTACCTGTTCCCTGCTCTGCCCAGCCGGACTGTGCCCTTCCCCAGTTTCTTCCACAGCCAATGGGGCCACACTCTCACTCCCTGTCAGCTGTTCAGCCTCCCCCTCTGAATCAGATTCCAACAGTGGCATGACAGACTGCCTGTACTGGGCTATTAATGCTAACATTTTTTAGAGCAGTGCGTTTCCCAATCTGGGCAGCTTTAAGCTTTATAGATCCCAACTTCCAGAATTCCTTAGCCATCACACTTAAAGTTGGCAAACACCACTTTAGAC
The DNA here is from genome assembly GCA_015471245.1 of Laticauda colubrina. Taxonomy (NCBI): domain Eukaryota; kingdom Metazoa; phylum Chordata; class Lepidosauria; order Squamata; family Elapidae; genus Laticauda; species Laticauda colubrina. The sequence continues at coordinate 18,043,257 of BLBF01000045.1, forward strand.
GACTGATGGACAGAATGCCGATGTAGAACTTGACCTTTTGAAGTGGTTGGTGTCCACTGTTGAAGGCGTGTCCCATCCTTTCAAAAGTTGAGGAGCACTTCTCAGCAGCTGTGCTCTTCTGCAGAATGCACATTTAATGAAAGTGGTTTTGTTTTTGAAAAGGCAACTGATTTTTTTTTGTTTATTTGTTTGAGGAAAAACAAGATTTTTCTTATCCTGGAAGTTGTATGGGATGCTGTGGGAGATGGAAGGAAGTTATTGACAATTGAAATTAGTTGGTGGGAGGAGGAATGATAGGTTCTGAGAGGATGGTATGTGTGTGTGTGAGGGGGGGGAGGCAAAGATTGTGTTTTCTTTGCGGTCAACTGGTCTTAACACTCTCTGAGAGCCGTGGTGATTACTTGCGGTTTTATCTGTGACCTTGGGGTCACCTGAATCAGAGGTGTGCAATCCCCATGCTGTCAGAACCTATGATTCCCCCTCCCACCAACTAACCTCAACTGTCAATAACTCTCCTTCCATCTCACCCAGTATCCCATACGACTGATGAAGCTTCCGAGATAGGAAGCAAAAAATCTTGTTTTTCCTCCCAAAAAAAAATCAGTCCAGTTTCCTTTTCAAAATAAAAACCACTTTTGATACAACTACGACCTGGGTAACTGAGAATCTTCATAGACATAACCTCCACCCTGCCATCTGCATTGTGTTCATGCACCACTGCTGGTAATGCAAACTGTTGGGTTTTGCAGCATAGATTCAAATCCAGAAAGCACAGACAGATGCTGATTCAGCAGGATTCTTGAACTTCTTTATATACATAATAATATATGAGTAAAATGTACAATACCAATAGTAGATTCTTCCAACGTGGTAGAGAATTACAGGCAAAAAACACAAGCAGATGAGAGAACAGCAGAGAAGTTTCAGTTTCAATTCAGCAGTTGCAGACAAGACTGCAGCTTCAGAGCTTAATATAGAGCCATGCCTAGGTTCCCTCCAGTTTCAGTTTCCAAACAGTTCTCATTGGCTGACTTAGTTGCTCTTCCTATTCATTGGCTGACCTTATTACCATGCCTCTTCCAGTTCATGAATATTCTGACACAAATCCCGTATCCTCCTTATTTCAGTGGAGGATCCTATGATTTCATCAAAGAATATTCTGACCTTCAGATCTTCCAGGAGGCAACCTCGGCATCTTCTGTAATGGTGGCCCGGGCCGCCATGTGGAACCCCTCAGTCTTCAGGAAGGAAGGACTTTTGCCTCTGAAGGACGTCATGCAGGAATATATCAAATATGTATGCATTCTTGATACCAGTCTCATGTGTGTATGGGGGACTTTAATTATGTTATTAGAAAGATTGTGCTTTCTTTGTGGTCAACTGGTCTTAACACTTTCTGAGAGCTGTTGTGGTTCCTTGGGGTTTTATTTGTGACCTCGGGGTCACCTGAATCTGAAGTGAGGAATCCCCATGTCTGTGTTTGCCTTAACATGAAACCATGGACTCCCATTTTTCTGGGTTCCATAACTGCAGGTTGTGCAATCCTATACAGGTAGTGAATGACCACAATTGAGTCCCAAATATATGTTTTTAACTGAAACATTTGTTTGTGTGAGTTTTGGCTTATTCTACAACTTTTCTTGCCACAGTTGTGAATGTGGAATCACTGCAGGTGTTACGTTAGTAACAGTTAAGTCACACTTCCATATGACAGCTATTGTGGTTTAGGCATTAGGGTGTTGACTGGCCCTTGGGAGCAGTGATGGGATTCAAAAATTGTTTACTACCGGTTCTGTGGTTGTGGCTTGGTGGGCATTGCAGGGGAAGTTCCTACAAAATCCCCATTCCCTCCCCACTCCTGGAGGAAGGTTACTGCAAAATCCCCATTCCCTCCCTACCCTACTAACCTGATTTCCAGCTCTGTTCTCCTGTGCAGGGCAACCAAAGGAGACCCAGCTGATTGGCTGGGACTTGGGAGGCGGAGAAGAGATGGGGCTGATGGGGCCAGTCAGAGGCGGTATTGGCTGGTTCTCCGAACTATTCAAAATTTCCACCACCGGTTCTCCAGAACTGGTCAGAACCTGCTGAATTCCGCCTCTGCTTGGGAGATTCTCATCTGCCCTCAGCCATGGAAACTCCTTTGATGTCTTTGGCCAGCCCTCTTAGCCTCAGCCTATATTTTACAGGGTTATTGCTGTTGGTCTGAGGAATTCTGGGAGTTGAAGTCCACAAGTCTTAAAAGTTGTCAGGTTTGGAGATGCCCTGCTGTAGGGAAAAAAGGAGAAGAAGCACTGTGTAATAAACCTTCTTGAGATCCTGAAGGAAAAACGGGATATAAATCGAATAAGAAATAGGTATTGTATTGAAGGGAAGTCTGCCTTTAATGGAGTAATTGTTCCCCATCTGTAAGTTATACAGTTTGTTCAGTGTCGATCTCTGACACGAGAAAAAGGTGACTTTTTTTAGTACCAGGTTTCTCATCTATTTTAAAATTCCCTGCAACTCAAGAGAGTTGGAAATCTGCCTTTCTTGAAATGAACGAGAATTGGATTTGAAGGCTTGGCCAGGCTCTGCTAAACAAGGTCTGAAAGGAATATGGCTAGGTTCTTCGTGACAAGGAAGCATTTGTTTACAAAAGGCTAAGAGACAAAATTTGAACGATTTGACTTTCTTATTCTAAAACTTTTTTTCTCTTTTATTTTCCTTAGGCAGTGAGATACGATAATCATTATACCAACACAAAGTATTGCTTGTGCCAGATGTTAAGGGAGCAATTAGAAAACGCACAAGGAAAGAAGCTGCATGCTACACAGTCCTTGAGGGAAATCTGGTAGGAGTGTTTTCATGCTTTTCATTTTAATTAAAGTGTCCCTGGATAAAGCCAACAGCAAATGTGTTAAAATATTTGTTAAAAGTTTTTAATAGAAAAACTTTTCTTTACATCTTATTTTAATGCAGGCCCACTGCCATTGCTGGAAGAAAACTTATTTATTAAAATAATTCTAATCTTCATATCACTGATGGAATTTAATCTTATCTTACTCTTCTTATTTCATATTATTCAAAGTAATATAAAAACCTAATGTAAAATTATCAAGAGGGGTTCTTTTGAGCACCACTTGCGTAGTTTGTATATGTATTAAATTTATATGCTGCCCATCTCGCCCAGAGGCAGCTTACAATGAAGTAAAAACAAGGTAAAACAATGAAATATTCAAATATTTCACGTTAACATTAAAATTGATGTTAGATTTTTTTGTCAGACAACCCTCAAAGACCTGAAAAACTTAAGAATAGAATAGAATAGAATAGAATAGAATAGAATAGAATAGAATAGAATAGAATAGAACAGAATTCTTTATTGGCCAAGTGTGATTGGGCACACAAGGAATTTGTCTTCAGTGCAAATGCTCTCAGTGTACATAAAAGAAAAGATTCATTCGTCAAGAGTTAAGAATCAGGTACAACACTTAATAATAGTCATAGGGTACAATAAGCAATCAAAATAAGAGGTTGAATCTATGCGAAAACAACACTTTTTATGCAAAATTGCTCAGAAGTCAGCCTTTAATGAAACCTCTTCCCAAGTAAGTAGGGATAAGATTGACACCTAGGGGTATCGTTCTTGTTATTTATTTCCTTGGATCTCAAAAAGTTATGCATGCTTAGGCCTTCTTTTTACTGGATGGGAGACCTACAATCCATCTCAAAGCTCTGGCTTACCTGGTCTGAAGGTGTTGAAGAAGGCAGTGACAAATGGACTGCCACCAAGAAAATAACAGGACTATGTCTATGTATCTTCAAGAGTTGCGTTCATTTTAAAAGGAGATTTTACCTTACTTGATCAAAGAAGCCTCTTTAACTTTTACTGTACAATCAGTGCTTTTCATAATACAGATAGTTGTCAACTTATGACCACAATGGAGGCCAAAATTGCTGTTGTTAAAAATGAACCTCGTCCCATTTTACAATTTTTCTCACCACGTTGATAAGTGAATCCCTTAAGTTGATAAGTTAGTAACTCGGTCTTTTAGTGAATCTGGCTTCCCCATTGACTTTGCTTGTCAGAAGGTTGCCAAAGTGGATCGCGTGATCCCCAGGACTCTGCTTAACCATCATAAATACATACCAGTTGCCAAGGGTCTGAATTTTAATCACATGATCATGGGGATGCTGCAATGGTAATAAGTGTGAAAAATGATCGTTGGGGCCAATAGGCTGACTCTGTAAACCATTTAAAGAGGGCTGGAAAGCACTGTGAAGCAGTATATAAGTCTAAGTGCTATTGCTATTGTCCTTCTTTCCTTCCTCTCTCCATCCCTTCCTCCCCTCCATTCCCTTCCTTTCCTCCATCCATCCATCCATCCATCCATTCAATCATGATGCACAATGCTTAGAAGGCAGTGTTGCAGGCTAACTCTGCCCACTGACAGGAATTTGATCCTGACCAGCTCAAGGTTGACTCAGCCTTCCATCCATCTGAGGTGGGTAAAATGAGGACCCAAATTATTGAGGGCAATAGGCTGACTCTAAAATGCTATAAGTTACATTTTTCAGTGCTACTGTAACTTTGAATGGTCACTAAATGAACTGTTGTAAGTCTTGTTTACGAATGTGTAAGTATCTGTGTTTGTGTTCAACAGTGCATGTATAAATACATTTCATTTTCAAAATCCAAGACCATTTTCTCCAATTAATTTGATTTTTTTTTAATTAGTGAAGTTTTCGAGATGGGTAGCTTCTTCCAAGAAGCATCTGATTTACTGGAGAAGAAAAAAGTTTTGCTACAAGTAAAGAGCCCAAATAATGATGATCGCACTGAAGACACAGATGTCATCAAAATGGCAGTTAAGTTTGACAAGTAAGTGAGATAATTAGATTGAAATATACTGTGCTGCATATAGTATGAACATATTATGACTATAATAGAATAACACAGTTGGAAGGGACCTTGGAGGTCTTCTAGTCCAATCCCCTGCCTAGGCAGGAAACTACAACACTTCAGACAAATGGTTATTCAATCTCTTCTTAAAATCTTCCAGTGTTGGAGCATTCACAACTTCTGGAGGCAAGTTGTTTCACTGGTTAATTGTCAGGAAATTTCTTCTTAGTTTTACTTTGGTTCTCTCCTTGGTTAGTTTCCACCCATTGCTCTCAGGTGCTTTGGAGAAGAGCTTGACTCCCTCTTCTTTGTGGCAGCCCCACAAATATTGAAGCACTGCTGTTATGTCACCCCTAGTCCTTCTTTTCATCAAACTAGACATATCCAATTCCAGCAACCATTCTTCATATGTTTTAGCCTCCAGTCCCCTAATCATCTTTGTTGCTCTTCTCTGCGCATACTGGACACAAAAATAACCAGATTTCTGCTAAACTGCCAACTCCCAGAGTTCCCCAGTTGGCTTGCTGACTTGAGAATTCTTGGGAATTGAAGTCCACACCTCTTAAAATTGCTACATTTGAAAAATATAACAGATTGGGCTGTTGAAGATGATTGCGGCCCCCTGGCCTACAGTGAGTATTTATTGTTTCCTTTTCTTTTTTTCCTCTTCAGACGAGAGTATCCCCCTCAAATTACCCCCAAAATGTATCTTCTGGAATGGTGCAGGAAAGAGAAGCTGCTTCAACCTGTTTATGAAACAGTAAGATGTCATAGGATGAAATTCATTTGTTAAACCATACTGTGATGACCCGGAATGTAAGACAAACGTAACAAAATGTAAAACCTAAGTAAATATCCTTTAATGCCTCCAACTTGGCCCCACTATTCAATAATTCTCAGTTGGAGATAAAACTTGCTCAAAAATAGTCTTCAAAAGTAAACAATACAGTCTGAACTTAATGAGCAGATAGAGGTGAAATAAAAAACCCAAAACAAACCACAATGAAGAAATTTCCACAACGGATCAGGATAAGTAATTACCAAATTCAAGGAGATAACAAGGCACAGTCTGTTGGAAGGACGCCAACCAAGATAACTTCATCCCAAGATAAAAAACACTTTGCTTTTAGCAACACTGTGTTTTAACCATCTCTCTTATATACTATTCTCCCCAGCTGCAACTAATGAGGGGGATCATGGCCACTTCCTCTCTCGTAAGCCAAGTTGTTTCCTTCTCCACTCCTCCCTGTGTGTCCTAGGATGCAGAGTGGATGGACCTAGTTCTTCCTCTGACTGCCCAGCCAGCCTCTGCCTTTCCACAGCCTCCTCCACAACCTCCGGAGCCACACCTCCACTCTCTGTCAGCTGTTCCTCCTCTCCCTCAGAGTCCGACTATACCAAGCGCATGACACATACCTCCCCAAAGGGAATCTTTTTATGCTGATCTATGAGCACAATAAATATTTGATTTGAATAGGGAACCTTGTTCTCTTAAATCTTTAGCTCCGATAGCAAGAAATATTGGGGGCGGGGTGTGTGTGTGTGTGTGCAAATATTTGTTATGTGTCTGGGGGAATTTTGACCTGGTCTGTTTGCATACTAGGCCCAAGCCTCTTCTACCACAAGCAGCCTTTGAAATTCTCCAGCTTTTTTGTCTTCTGGAGGAGCAGCTGTTCAGGAAAACCAAAGAACCGAAAGCCCCTTTGAATGCAGCGGGCCAGCTGCCTTAAGCTTCTGGGTCCCAGCTTTAAACTGCGGCTGCCTGTTCCCAGCCTTGAACTGAAATGTCGCACCTGTTGGGGATTTGATAGTTTTCCCCAACATTTCATTCCAACACCCATTGAATGGATCGCTTGCGTTGACTTCAAATCCAACCCCTCCTTCGTTTCTCCCCTTGCTCTAGATCGAAAGACCCTGGGATCGACTGTTCTGTTCCGTTGTGATGGTGGCTGGGCAAAAATACAGCTCGACGTTATGGTAAGTAGCCCTTGCGGATCGTTTGCTAGAGAGAGTGTAGTGTTGTTCATGACAACTCGGAAAGAGAGGATTATGATAATGCTCCAGGATGTTGGTATATTATACCCTGTTTCTCCAACAATACGGCCTCCCCCAGTAGGAAGTCCCAGCATGTTTTATAGGCATGAAATGAAATTAAGCCCCTCCCCCCAAATTAAGGCCTATATTAAAACATGCGAAATGGGAGGGAATGGTGGGGGGGGCTTGTCGTTAGGAAGTACTTTTGTTGCACGCCCGGATATGATGCTGCCTGTGTTGACCCCAATACGAAGTGCCCCACCAACGCCGAGGTCAACATCCAAGCCATTGCCTCCCGCCCGCCTGAAGATGCAACGGGGGGGGGGGAATTAAGTCACCCCCCAATAGACGTCCTAGCCATTTTTTCAGGGCTCAAAAAAAAATAAGACCCAGCCTTATTATATGAGAAACACGGTATTATGTATATATGTTATGTGGATAGATAGATAGATAGATAGATAGATAGATAGATAGATAGATAGAT
>BLBF01000045.1:18050666-18062277 GCA_015471245.1 Laticauda colubrina
GATAGATAGATAGATAGATAGATAGATAGATAGATAGATAGATAGATAGATAGATAGATAGATATCAGTGTTCGCCAACTAGTGGGCCGGGGACCACTAGTGGGCCACAAGAAAATTTTGGTGGTCCGCAGAGAAATGTCCCCCTGCCAAAAGCACTCCCCCCAAAGCAATTAATCCAGGCTGTGCAGGAACACAAGGCTGCGCCACCCACCTGCTGGCCCCCACCTGCTGGCCCCCACCCTTCAGCAGAGTGGATGACCAGAGGACCAGTCCTGTGACCACTGCAGCTCTGGAATATGGGACCGACTTTCCCACCAATGTCAGCAAGCCACCTGTCAGCCAAAATTCATATTAGTGATCCGCGGGATTTAAAATTATGAGTTTGGTGGTCCCTGAGGTCCAAAAGATTGGCAACCCCTGACATATATTATGTTGGTGTATTATGATAGTGCTACATAATGTTGGCCCCTAGCTAAGATTCTGCGCAGTTCGGAGAACCCCCCCCATCCCACTCCTGGCTGGCGCCACCCACCCCTCCCCGCCCCTCCCAGGAGTCCCCCTGGTGCGTGTTTTGGATGCCGGTAAGTGTGGCATGTGCGGAGGCTAGGAGAGGGTGAAAAACAGGCCTCCTGGAAGTTCGGGAAGGCCGGTAATGAGCCCATTTCCAGCTTCCAAAGAGCCTCCGGAGCCTGGCGAGGCCATTTTTGCCCTCCTGGAGGCTTGAGAAAGGCAGGGAAAAGACAACCCACACACCATGGTGCAGGAGGCTGAATAGACCACGCTCACCATGGCCACGCCCACCCAGCAACCAGGCAGATAACCTGTTGCTAAAATGTTTGAAGCCCACCCCTGGCTATGGTACATTTAGATCAGGGGTCTCCAACCATGGCAACCTTAATACTTGGGGACTTCAATTCCCCGAATTCCATGCTGGCTGGGGAAGTTTGGGATCAAAATTCAGACACTTGGCAACTGGTTCATATTTATGATCGTCGCTGTGTCCCTGGGGTCACATGATCCCTTTTTGCAATCTCTTGACAAGCAAAGCCAATGGGAAAGCCAGGTTCACTTAACAAGCTTGTGACTGACTTAACTGTGGTGATTCACTTAACAACCGGGACAAGAAAGGTTGTAAAAGGAGGCAAAACTCACTTCAATGTCTCACTTAATTTAACTAAATTTTGGGCTCCGTTGTCATTAGGTTGAGGACTACCCATATATGCAGTGGATACTTTGACGAATTGGGCTTTATGTCTAGATAGGATAGAATAGGATAGGATGGGATGGGGTGGGGTGGGGTGGGGTGGGGTGGAGTGGAGTGGAGTGGAATGGAGTGGAATGGAATGGAATGGAATGGAAAGGAATTCTTTATTGGCCAAATGTGACTGGACACACAAGGAATTTGTCTTGGTGCAAATGCTGTCAGTGTACATAAAGATACATTCATCAAAGAGTCAAGAATCATCAGGTGCAACACTTAATAATAGTCATAGGTTACAATAAGGAATCAAATCATACTGGAAATAGTCAATATAATTCTTAAGGATATAAGCGACAAAGTTACAGTCATACATTCACAGGTGGGAGAGGATGGGTGGTAAGGAGTGATGAGAAGATTAATAGTAATATTAATTACTATTAAGTAGTGCAGACTTTGTAAATAGTTTGAAAGTGTTGAGGGAATTATTTGTTTAAGGCCCTGTCACACTGGCCGACGGATGCAAAACGTTTGTAAAAAGGACACAGCGGACGAGAAAAATGTTCCATCCATTGTTATCCTCTCTCAAAAGGGGCAAAAATTTGCATAACCAGAGCGGATAACACGGAAAGGAACGGACGGGGGGAGGACGCAGGGCGGATGGAAAGCGGATGCTCAACGGAAGCCTAGCGGATGGAAGCGGATGGGAGCGGATGCAGAGTGGATGCGTAGCGGATGCACAGCGGAAGCCTAGCGGATGCGTAGCGGATGCATAGCGGATGCTTGCAGATGCAGAGCGGATGTGTAGCGGATGCAGAGCGGATGCGTAGCGGATGACGTGGATGCGTAGCTGCATCCACTTCCATCCTTTCTCCGTCCGTGCTACTCACGCTGCGCGTCCATTCCGCTTCCTCCCTGCGTCCGTTTACCACTGGAACGGATGCGAGTTGTGCGGATGCGCAGCGGATGCCTCGCGGATATAGCGGATGCGTAATGGATGCAGAACGGATGTCCCCCGTATGCCTAGCGGATGCAGAACAGACGCATTGGATACATTTTCCGCTCAAAAGTTTTGAGCAGCTCAAAACCCTCTGAGCGGATGAAACGTCAATAGACGGATGCTGGACGGATAGAGAGGAAGCAAAACGGAGGCAGTGAGTACAGAACGGAAGCATCACGTTAACCAACGGATGGCAAGTGTTTTTCTCTGTTTTACATCCTCTTTCCACCCGTTGGTGCAGTGTGACAGGGGCTTTAGGAGAGTGATGGCATTCGGGAAAAAACTGTCCTCATGTCTAGTTGTTCTGGTGTGCAGTGCTCTATAGCATCGATCGGTAGTCCTTCACTTACAACTGTTCATTTCGAGACCGTTTGAAATTGCAACCCTTCATGAAAATTTTAGCAAAAAAAATGGAATTTGGATATAAGAAATAACAAAACAGAACCGGAAAATTTTCTATTAGGTATGCTAATATGAAATATATGAAGTATTAGGCAAATATGAAAAATACCAATATTTGATTTTTCATATTATAATAGCAGCTAGAATAAATTTTGCTCAAAAGTGGAAATTGGCTATGACCCCTTCAGAAAACATGATAATAAATAAGATTCATGAATGTGCCAAAATGGATAGATTAACTAAATTGCTAAAAGATAATCAAGACAGTGAATATTACAAAACATGGGATATCTGGTACGATTGGATAAAGAAAAGGTGATATTGGATGATTTGGTAATATTTTGAAAAGAAGGGTGACGTGTAAATAAATGTAAATAAACTATATGTATGTGTATATAGGACGAAGGAGTTACTATGACAATGTACAACACGCTATCAAAAGGAAAGTACAAGTGTATCTATTGCTCAAATGATGCTGTAAAATGTATATGTTTTTAATTTTACAAATGTTGAATAAATATATTATTTTAAAAAAAAGAAAAGAGAGAAATTGGAACAGTACTGAAGGAAATGACATCCAGTCCACACAGTTACAACTCTTGCGGCGTTCCCATGGCCACAAGATCAAAATTCAAACTCTTAGCAACCATATTCCCGTCTTCTTCTTTTCCAGGGAAAAATCCAAGAAACTAGCAGAACAAGCGGCAGCTATCGCCTGTTTAAGAACTCTGGGCCTCCCTGAAGGCAAACGCAATGAAAGCCCCAGTCACACCTTGCTTAACAAGCGCAAGAGGCAAGATCAGGAACTTTCAACCTGTGATGAACACACAGACAGCTTTGCCGTCGATGCTGTTTGCAAAAAAGCACATTTTCTTCCCAAAGCATCCCTTTGCCACAGTTCCTAATGACCACACTACGCTCACTGGCGTTTTACAACTATGCAGCTCCCCGTTTCCACCCAAATTCTCTGCCCTTTATTTTTTCTTGGAGGCAATCAGGTGGAACAGGTAAATTTGAATTTTGAGCCATATCTCCTGGGGATCGCCAGGGAATCTCGTACCATTTTTATTTTGCACCTTTTAATTGGGAGAATTAATTCTTTTTGCGCCAAACTTTTCCATCTCTGGGAGTCACAGAGCAGGCATTCCTCAAATTCTTTATTTCAGTTGTCTGCCCTCTCTCAAGATCATTCATACCTTGCAAGATATCGGTTCTCTTCACTCAAGCATCTAATGTTCTTTGGCCCAAATCTCATGACATACGTGAGGATTCAAGATCTTTTAAATTTTAATTGTGATAGATTGCACACACAGCAGGACTGGGGAGCGGGGGGGCGGGGATGTTCACCCTCGTGGTACCTGCAAATGCCACACTTTCTCTAGGGCAGGGGAGTGCAATCTTGGCAACTTTAAGACTTGTGGACTTCTGGGTGGCTGGGGAATTCTGGGAGTTGAATATTGAGAATGGAAGATGGAATTCTGAACCGTTCTGATTGGGGCTTATTTCAAAATGTAATATTTCGTTTGCAGCTGATTCTTTTCCAGGGGAAGAAATGGAGGAATAGCAGCAAACAAAACGTACAGCTTGTTTAATGTCAGTTTCCCCTAATGCTATTTTTTTTTTTACATTAATTTTTTTTGTCTCCAAAGTTAAAATGCAAAATAGTGGAGGGGGGACAAAAAAAGCCCCCAAACATCCACTACAAACAGAGCAATGAAATAATAGTAATAAAACTCATGTACAAAAAGTAACAGATGACAGCTATATCATTAACATGAAGTCTAAAATGTGTCCATCCTGGTAGAATGCTGAGAAATATATCTAAAATCAGCATAAAGTGCTAATTTTACCTTAAGGAGAGCGAGTGACCAGACTGGATTTAGAAACCTTGCACCATTCATTGGTCCTTACGCTTGGCAGAGCATGCTTTTAAATAACATGGAAGCATGACTCTTGGAATCTGCATTACAAATAGCACTCCTTTATGAAGCCTGTAAATCACAATTAAAAGGCATTTGCCACCCTAAACTCTGGTTCAAGCCCTTTTTGCTTTGATTTAAGTCTGAACCAAGATTAAGAGAATAAAATGAATGGCCCAAATCTGATTTATTCCAATGAGCATATGTCTTTTTGTTCTGGCAGATGTTCCTTTAATGCAGGGGTCGCCAACCTTTTGGACCTCATTAAAGTCATAATTTTAAATCCCGCAGACCAGAGACCCTGGGAAAATCCCCCAAAAAGTCTGCAGGAAAATTCCCTACCCCATTTTTCTACCGATTGATTCTTTATTTGGGATCGCAGGATACTGGCTCCGGCTCCATTCTCAGGGGAGAGAGAGAGAGAGAGACTTTTGGTTTCATGCAAGGAAAGCAGCAGAAACAGCAGAAGTCTTTTCCCCCAAACTCTGCCAGAAATGAGTCTTTGTGAGACTTGTGGTGCTGGCGCAGCATTTTGGAGCAGGAGGCCTTGCAGGGTCGCAAAGACTCATTTCTGGTGGAGTTTGGGGGAGAGAAAGACTTTCTTGCATGCTTTCCTTGCATGCAGCCAAAAGCAGAAGAAAGAAGCAGCCCGATGGCCAGGCAAGTTGAGTGGGGCAAGTCCTCCCCCCCTCCGCCCTTTCTCCTCTCCATTGTTCACAATGCAAGTGAAGCAAGCCTTGTGTTCCCACTGGCCATGTGAGCGGTGCAGCCTTGTGTTCCTGCGCAGCCTGGATTAATTGCTGGGGGGGGGGGGGTGACATTTTTCTGGACCACCAAAATTTTTTTGCAGACCATCAGTGGTCCCCGTCCCACTGGTTGGCGACCACTGCTTTAATGAGAAATGAAAGGCAGGACTGGGAATGGGCAGGAAAGCACTTCTCAAGCAGGCAGCGGATTAAGAAAACATCTGAGACTCAGCCAGGTAGACATGTCCAGTGCTGGAAACCTGCTGGGTGGATGGGTGGATTTCTTTATGGAAACATGCGATGCTCCCCCCCCCCGCCCGTGTGATCTTTTCTTTGTTATTTTGTTTTCCAATGGAATAAACACTCCCTTTTTCTTTGCTTTGTTGATCTGATTGGAGCAGGAGCGAATCCAGCAGTGGCGATCTTGAAGATCTGGGTCAGGCTTTTGCTTGAGCGATTTTGAGAGCAGAGTGGTGGCCTAGAGGTGAAGACACTTGCCTTCCACTCAGACAGTTGAGAGTTCAATCCTACTGGCAGATATTTCTCTCCGAGGGCGTTAAGAAAAAAAAATGCTGTGAACTTTGCATCGGCGTCAGGAAAGGCATCCAGCCAGTAAATGCTCAGCTCCATCCATTTGCCCTGATTCTACCCCGAATTAAGGGATCACATGGCTGTAAAAAAAATTAAAAGATCAGGGATGGCCTCCAAAGGATCGTTTAGAATCAGTTCTCTGCAAATGAAAGAAATCTTTTGCTACAAAATGCCATATTGATAGCTATTTAAACAGAAGTCCAATTAAGGCTTAACATAAACCAATCCAAAAACCCTGAAAAAACCAACCAGAGTACAGAGCTTCACAAAGGACTCAGAGATTACTGAACTGCTTTGCTTCCTGCAAACTCTTCGTCCTTGAGGACTGACTTTTATCCCTTATGGGAGGGGCAATCCCCTCCCAGCCTTACTCCCGAGTTGCCCCTTTTGTTTCAGCTATTCTAGCATCTCTCTGCATACGCGCACTGGGAACAGGCTCCCCTGGGTCTTCTGCCTTGCTGCTGCAAGGCTCCGAAGGCAGCACTCCACTCTCAGATGGTTCTGGACCCATCCCTGCATTGGATGCAGGACCCTCCTTCGAGTCCTCTCCAGACTTCCTGACCGGTTCCCTTTCTTCCTCACTGTCCGATACCTCTGCCGTCCGCACCGACTGTTGGCAAACCTCAACACCCTGTGTGTTAAAACAGCTGACATGCAGCAATTGGCTGTGCCACGCGAAGCAGCTGAGCTTGAAAACCAGGAAATAAAGGTCAGAATAGAGCCTGGGCAGGTGGGAGGGCCCAGCAGCTGATCATCGGAGCAAACCGTTTCGCTCACAAATGATCCTCGGAGCTACTGGTTCAGCTGAACCGGGCTGAACCAGCAGACTACCCCCACTAAAAATGATGGTTTTCAGGGGAAGTTGTTGTATCTGTTGTGCACATCAGAGGGCAGCACAAACTGCGGGCTCTCTCATTCTCACAGCCATGTGCCACATTGTTAGGAAGCAGCAGGGAATGGCAGGAGAGCTCCAAAATTCTTGCAGCCAAGCGGAGCAACCAAGCCCTAACCTGCAGGGCAAAGAAGGTTTCTCAGTGAAAACACCGGAAAGTTCTGGATTGTTCACCTGGCTCCCGTTGGTAAGAATTCAATTGCTCCAGCATAGAAACTATGCACACCAGTGAGTTTATTTGCAGTCTTTATTTGCAGGGATGAAAGCTGGGTCGCGTCAAATAAGCACTGTTGGTTTTAACCTTCTGCATTGCTTTGTAGAGATCCTGGGAATTTCTTCTTGCAGCATGGACATTTTATTCGGCCTTATGCCAGTTTCTGAGACCCACAACAATCGTCTTTTGAACAATATTCCCTGTTGGAGGGTATCAAAAGCCAAACAAATCCCAGCCTAATCAAGGAGCCACCAAGATCACATCCACCAACACTGACAGGGCAAGGCACTTGTATATAAACAAAAAGCAAACCCTTCTCCCTTCTGGCACTGATGGTGTTACTTCTTGGGGTAATGAAATGTCTGCGAGAAAATGACCCAGCTCAGAGAGCACTAAGGACCCAACAGGCTTCTTCCTTCTCTTCCTCTCCACTAACCCTACCCTCTTACAGCACTGATGATGTTACCCACATGGGTAATGGAACATCTGCAAGAATACTGAGCTCTAAGGACCCAACAGACTACTGCTTCCTTCTCTCCACAAACGAAGAACCCAACAGGCTTCCTCTTCCTCTCCACAAATCCCATCCTCTTCTAGCTCTGATGATGACATTACCTAGTTGGCTAATGAAACGTCTGCAAGAAAACAAATTCAAAGAGCACTAAGGACCCAACAGGTTTCCTCCTCTTCATCCTCCTCTTTCTCCTCCTCCTCCTCTCCACAAACCCCACCCCCTTCCAGCACTGATGGCATTACCCAGTTGGTTGATGAAACGTCTGAAAACAACCAAGCTCAAGAGAGCACCAAAGACCCCACTATCAATATTTTTCTGGATTTCCTTTTTCTTTTCCCTGAATCTTTTTTTTTTAACCTGCCCTCTCCCTTTAAGAGCTGACACAGAGTAGACCTCAATGCTTTGCAAAAGAGTGTGCATGACACACTGCCATGTCTCTCCGGAGACGTGGGCACCTCAAAAAGAGAGAGTCTTAAATGCGCCTTGACCTTAGATACTCCTGCATTCGGGACTTCCTTCTCTGGAGGAGATGTTAGCAGAACATATTTTGGAATGTCCCGGGCACGGAGCCGAGTCTTGTCCTGAAATGTCAGGCTTAATGTCGGACTCTATGCAGTCGGAATAGCAGCAGATCCAGTGCTTCCCCGGGACTCTGGCTTGGAGAGGCAGTGGCTGCGGGACAGCTCAGCTGTTCCGTTTGAGACTTCAGAAATGCTGTGCTGGTGGTTTCTTTTCCTTTTTAGCTTACCTCCTGTGGCCTGCAGTGAATGCAATTTGCGGGATGTTTTTCAGCAAGTCTTAATGTCATGGAAACAGGTGTTCGTTCAAGGCAGCGCTCATTGACAAAAAGGGGGTTTGTCACTCTTATCAGAAAAAAACAGATGGCTGGAGAAGCTGATGCGCTAATCAAGATGCAGAAAGGGCCCTGTGAGTGGCTGTGGTCTGGGCCGGCATCAATGTCTTCTTTGCCAAGTGCACGACCTGCGTGGGAGCTCTTGGTCGTTCTCCCCACTGCCTCCCTCCAGCCAAGGCAGAAGACACGAAGCAGGAACAAGTTCTTCTGAGGTCGGGTGCTCGATGTCAAGATTCCAACAAATCCCTCTGATTCAAAGCAAAAGTCTCTGGCTGCATTTCAGAAAAAAATAAATTGGTTTATTAGAAATTGCCATGTTGGTGTGTGGTGGATGCAGCCAGGACTAAATCACATCATACATTTCCCCCTTGACCCAGGTATTTCCCCCACCCCCTGTATGTGACTTCTCCATTAGGACACATCAGTCTCCAAGAGCCATCCATCATACTCTCCAATAACCTTCTTGTGCTCTGACAACTTTGGGCTGCTGAGTTGATATCTAGGCATTTCAAGAATGCCTTGTTTTCCCCCACTCCCTTTTTCTGGCAGCTAAGAAGACGAAAGGAGTATCTTTTTAGTAGACACTCCGGGGACTTCTGTGTGGCAGGAAGAACCATGCTGCAATTCGGATTCACTTTCTCCTGCCTGTGCCAGTCCTCCAGCAGCAGATTGCATAAAAGATGCTCCATGATTTTAAAAAAAAAAAATTGAAAAGGAAACTTAAAGTTTGAACATTGGCCGTTTTCCAGATTTGAGGGGATGTGGAGTTAGGTTCCATCTTGCTGTAATCAAGATGTTGGCCTACTGTACTATTCAGATCACAGCAGCTCTTCATGGTGGTTGGGACATGACAATGTTTTACATTAAATCTATTATAAGTATAAAATCCTGAACTTGCATATCCGGCAGGCTCAAATACGAGTAGAGTAGAAATGAGTCGAGTTGATGATAGGGATAGGGACAGGAATTAGAGTAAAGTTGAATTGATAAGGATAGGAATTAGAGTAGAGTAGAGTAGAGCTGACTTGATGATAGGGATAGGGATAGGAAGTAGAGTAGAGTAGAGTAGAGTTGACGATAGGGTTAGAGATATGAATTAGAGTAAAATAGAGTAGAATTGAATTGAACGGAATTGTTTATTGGCCAAGTGTGATCAAATTTATCCTGTGCATAAGTTCTCAGTGCATGCACATACTACAACAAAGTGATGTCATTGATCATAAATCATAGTTGCACTCATTCATCATAAGGTACAAACAAGTGATAAATCATAAGATCAATACACAGTATACAACTGTAGTAAATATGGTAGATGCTGCAATAGTTGCGCAATGAGCAGACCATTTTTCCCAGCGCAATGGTCTCTTAACAAATGGTTATAAGTCAAGGACTTACTTTAGTATCAGTTTCAAATGTTTAGTGGCGTTCATTTCTTGGACCAAAAAACAATGAAATGCTTGCAAGGCAACTTAAAGATTAAGACATTACTTAACAAAAGAAAAGCTTTGGAGGAATGTTTTTTTCCTTCTAGGCAGCTGTCTACCCTCAAAACAACACTATAGGGCAACTGTACATCAGAACAACTAGAGACAAGGATAGTTTTTCCCCCCATGCTATCACTCTGTTAAACAACTAATTCCCACAACACTGTCAAACTATCTTAAAAGGCAGTATTACCATCACTATTCTCATCAGGTTCAAGGTTGACTCAGCCTTCCATACTTCTGAGGTGGGTAAAATGAGGAGCCAGATTGTTGGGGGCAATAGGCACTGTGAAGTGGTATATAAGTC
The DNA here is from genome assembly GCA_015471245.1 of Laticauda colubrina. Classification (NCBI taxonomy): domain Eukaryota; kingdom Metazoa; phylum Chordata; class Lepidosauria; order Squamata; family Elapidae; genus Laticauda; species Laticauda colubrina. The sequence goes on from BLBF01000045.1 coordinate 18,060,787, forward strand.
TAAATACTGTTGCTATTCTCATCTTCCCTATTAGGTAAAGGTAAAGGCTCCCCTCGCACACACGTGCTGATTGTTTCTGGCTCTAGGGGGTGGTGCTCATCTCCATTACAAAGCTGAAGATCCAGTGCTGTCCAAAGACATCTCCATGGTCATGTGGCCGGCATGACTAAAAGCTGAAGATGCACAGATCGCTGTTACCTTCCCACCCAAGTGGTCCCTATTTTTCTACTTGCATTTTTTACATGCTTTCGAACTACTAGGTTGGCAGAAGCTGGGGCAAGTAATGGGAGCTCACTCCGTTATGTGGCATTAGGGATTTGAATCACTGAACTGCCAATCTTTCTGATCAACAAGCTCAGCGTCTTAGCCACTGAGCCGTTGCGTCCCTTTGATTTACTTAATGACAGTGATTTGAATAGAATAGAATACTTTATTGGCCAAGAGGGATTGGACACACAAGGAGTTTGTCTTGGTGTAAATACTCTCAGTAAACATAAAAGAAAAGTTACATTCGTCAGGAGTTGAGAATCATGAGGTATGACACTTAATGATAGTCATAGCGTACAATAAGCAATCAATCATATTAGGAAACAATCAGTATAAATCATAAGTATACAAGCAACCAAGTTACAGTCATACAGTCACAAGTGGGAGGGGATGGGTGATAAGGAGTGGTGAGAAGATTTATAGTAATAGTAGTGCAGACTTCACAATAGGGTTGAGGGAATTATTTGTTTAGCAGAGTGATGGCTTTTGGGAAAAACTCCCCTTGTGTCTAGTTGTTGTGGTGTGCAGGGCTCTATAGCATCATTTGAGGGAAGGAGTTGGAACAGTTTATGTCTGGGATGTGAGGGGGTCTGTAAATATTTTCACAGCCCTCTTTTTGACTCGTGCAGTATACAGGTCCTCAGTGGAAGGCAGGTTGGTAGTAATTGTTTTTTTCTGCAGTCCTAATTACCCTCTGAAGTCTGTGTCTTTCCTGTTGGGTTGCAGAACCGAACCAGACAGTTACAGAGGTGCAGATGACAGACTCCATCATTCCTCTGTAGAACTGGATCAGCAGCTCCTTTTGGGCAGTTTGAGCTTCCTGAGTTGGCGCAGAAAGAACATTCTTTGCTGTGCTTTTTTATGATGTTTTTGATGTTAGGTGTCCATTTTAGGTCATGTGATGTCGTGGAACCTAGAAATGTGAAGGTCTCTACTGTTGATACGGTGTTGTCTAATATCGTAAGAGGTGGTAGTATGGGAGGGTTTCTTCTAAAGCCTACCACCATTTCTACGGTTATGAGTGTGTTCAGTTCCAGATTGTCCTGGTTACACCATGAGGCAAGTTGTACAACCACCTGTCTGTATGCAGATTCATCATTGTCTTGAATGAGACCAGTCACTGTTGTGTCATCAGCAAACTTCAGTATTTTAACAGATGGATCATTTGAGGTGCAGTCATTGGTATATAGGGAGAAGTGGAGAAAGCACACAGCCTTGGGGGGG
>BLBF01000045.1:18087594-18127146 GCA_015471245.1 Laticauda colubrina
TGAACAGCACACACACACACACATACACGTATATTCAGGTTTGTTCCGGTATTTTCCCAGGTCATTATAGTTGGGGTGCTTTTAAAGTTGTAGCAACGTTTCAGCAGAATCTCATCTGCCATCATCAGGCTTCTGGATTGTGTTCGTTCGCACACACACACACACAAACGTTTTCTTAAGTTTTCACAGGTACTTACATGTATGGTATTCAGCTTTGTTCGGGTATTTTCCCACGTCATTATAGTTGTGTTTTTAAAGTTGTAGCAACATTTTAAAGTTGTAGCAACGTCACAATACAGAAGCCTGATGATGGCAGATGAGATTCTGCCAAAACATTGCTACAACTTTAAAAGCACAACTATAATGATGTGGGAAAATACCTGAACAAGCTGAATGCAGACATTCTTTTCAATAGTTCAGGATAAATTCTTAACAGAGTGCCCCCATTCATTCACTTATTTTCATCCTGAACTCATTTCAATATATTTGAACAACTCAGAACAGGGGGAAATGTGTTAAATCAATTGCGGGTTAATGTAGTTATTGAAAGTCATTTGGCACTACTGACAAATTCACAGGAAGATCAGAGGGAGAGAGGGAGAGAGCACAGTAGTGAAATTGATTAAAATGGAATTTTCTGAACCTGAAGGTCACCTAGAATCATTAAAGGTTGGTGGCCTGGTCTTGGTCTAACTCTTTTCAAAACCATTATGATATCTCGTGACATCAAATTCCATCAGCTTGTTATGCTCAGCTTTAAAACTATGTATCAAGTGCTGGAATTATGGCAGAAGAAGGCATCTTACACAACAAAGAAAATCTGTCTACAGGTAGCCTCAATTTACAACCATAATTGAGTCTGGCAATAAATTTGTTCTGATATACAGTACGTGTACTACTGTTCTTCTCATCTTTCCTATTGCCTATCTCCTTTTCTACTAATGAGTATAACTTTGTTGCTTGTATCTTTACGATTAATACTGTGTTTAGTTTCCTAGTATGATTTATGTTGATTGCTTATTTAGTAGCCTATGACTCTCATTGTGTTGTATCTTACGATATGATGACTGTATTTGCAGGATGGCTATGATCATGATTTATCACTTATAGCTTTTATGAACACTGAGAGCTTATGCACCAAAGATAAATTCCCTGTGTGTCCAATTGTACTTGGCCAATAGAGAATTCTATGTTAGAGCAGTATTTTTAAGCTTGATCATTTTAAGACGTGTGGACTTCAGGATTCAGTATTCCCCAGGATTGGGAATTTGGGGAGTTCAAGTTCCCACATCTTCAAGTGGCCAAGGCTGCAAAACACTGCTAGAGGAACATGTTGAGTTTCTAGTTAGCGTGCTGTGGAAGTCCAGGTAACAGGGTTAGGTTTTGGTTCTCCAAAAGGATCCCAAAACAGGGCTCCGTCATCATGCATGGTGATGTTAATCTGGTTTTGTTAATCTGGTTTTACTCCAGCTTTTGTTAATCTGGTTTTACTGTGGTTTTATTTGTTTTCACTGGTATCTGTATTTTGTTTCTTGGTTTTTGTGTGGTTGTTTTCATTACGGCAGCCATTTAAGAGTCCCAGATGAGAGATTCGTGGCTCTAGGAGTGAAGTAAAATGAAGTAAAGTAAAATTAAGCATAAGATACACTAAAAAATAAAGTTAAATAGTGAATTAAAAAGTAAAGATAAATAATAGGTTTACCTAAGGAAAGATCTATCTACCAGATACATATCCACTCCGAACTGATTTTTGTCCCTTGTACTTGGGAGGTGGATCCAAACCATTTTAGTTTATGTTTTAGTTTACAGAGGGATAGAATCAAGAACAAGAGAGGTGCTAATATCACTCCATAAAGCCTTAGTAAGACCATACCTAGAGCACTGCATCCACTTTTGGTCACCACACTGTAAAAAAGACATTGAGGCTCTAGAAAAGAGTGCAGAGAAGAGCAACCAAGAGGATGAGGGGACTGGAGGTTAAAATATACAGTGGTTATAGGAACCGGGCTTGGCTAGTCCTTCTCTTGAAGAGAAGGGCCATGGGAGATAGGATAGCAATCTTCCCCTATTTGAGGGGCTGCCACAGTGAGGAGGAAGGGGTCAAGCTGTTTTCCAAGGCACCCGAAGGCCAGACAAGGAATAATGGATGGAAACTGACCAAGGAGAGATTCAACCTGGAAATAAGGAGGAATTTTCTAACAGGGAGAGCAATCAACTAATGGAACAGAGGTCGTTCTCGGAGGTCGTGGGAGCGCCATCACTTGAGACTTTCAAGAAGAGATTGCACTGCCACTTGTCAGAAATGGTGTAGGGTCTCCTGCTTGGGGGGGGGGGGGGGTGGGACTAGATGACCTAACAAGGTCCCTTCCAACTCTGTTAATGTCTTAATGTGACATTAAAATGGGTGGGTTAAGGGCATTTATTTTGTTCATTGAGAACACTAATCCAACGAAAGTCAAAACAGCACACAAATCGTCAAACTGTTCAAGGTTGGTGGGAATTTAAATTTTCCGCACTAAAAAAAAAACCCCATTGGCGGTAAGTTTGCTGCAAGAAAATGCAAGAATTCTAGATTCTCCGACACAGGCGGCCTTTTCTCTTTCAGGGCTCTGGAGGGCTCGGGTTTCCCCTTAATTCCTCCCTCCCCCCGGCATTGATAAATAAAATAAAATAAATTAAAATATATTTTTTCCCAAAAGTTGCAAAGCGAAGAGCATAACTCGACAGGCGACCTCCGGGAGGGAGGGAGGGAGGGCGGACGCTCACTCGCACCACGTGACCCGCCGGGCCCCGCCCTCCTCCTCCCTCTCTCGCGCTGGGTCTTGACGTCACCGGACAAACAAGCCTGGCTTTGGGTGAGGAGCCGGGGCCGCTGGGCGGGGCTAAAAGCCAGGGGCCATGGAGGACAAATGACGGGCCCGTGACGTAGCCGGGAGGCGTGGCTCTGGCGCGGGTGTTGTAAGTTACAGTATCAGACGGAGCCTCCGGGAGACGATGACCCTGGCCGACCAAAGAGGCTAAAATAGTATGGTGAACCGCTGAACTTCCGGCTTCTGAGGATATTGTATAAGAAATGAGGTAGAAAGGGACTTTGGGAGTCCTTTGGGTCTTCCAGTCATGGTTTAGATCAGTATTTCTAAACCACAGCTTCTCTTAAATTCTGGGAGTTGGAAGTATGGGCTTCCAACTCCCAGAATTCCCCAGCTGAGTTCCTCTTGGCTGGGGAATTCTGGGAGTTGAAGTCCAGGCATCTTTAAAGTGGTTATGGTTGAGAAACATGCGATGAGAGAATGCAGAGGTTGCATTTTTGTGCAAAACTGAGGCTGAGAAACACCACGTTTTGAGACATGTCCCTGTAAGACGGTAACAGGCGACATAAGATCCTTGAAGTTTTAAAAATATTTTAAATTTATCTTGAAATGTAACAGTATTTTCATACTTTAAATTGAAGTATTGATCTCTTGCCCTTCTTTATTGTCCTCTCCTTTATTGGCGATGCAGAGTACCTGTTGGACTGGGAACTCGCTCCTTGCCTTACGGATTCCCTTGCTCCATCTTGTTCCAACCTGGCTTGCCAATAAAATGTGCCAGAACTGCAGAAGGGAAGCCTGGGCGTGGGTGGAATCGAATTACCAACTTGTGCTGGGTGTGAAGCAGTTTCAGGATGTCTGAACAATCTGTAGCAATTCTTTTCTGGAATGGCTGCTGCTGCTGCTGCTGCTAATAACGGGATGGTCTCATGGGAATGGAATGGCCTAGTATTATATTGCTGGGGTTGTTTATTATTGCTTTCAATGGGTTGTAGCCACCCAGACTGACAGATTCAGGAATCCCAAAACAATGGAAATACTTTAAAAAAAAAAATACAGCGCAGACAACCCTGGACTACAAGGCTAACAATTGCAACAAAGAATCACAACAGAGGCACCTTTCTGTTATGTAATCTGGTAATGCACCATTGAACAGGTAGTCCTTGACCGCAACTGGAACCAGAATTTCCATTTCTAAGCTTGTTCAATGGACCTCCTGATTTTACAACCTTTCCCCCTTCCACTGTTGTTAAGTAAATCACTGCAGTTGTTAAGTGAATCACAAGGTTATTAAGTGAAGGTTATTCATTGGAAGTCCGCTGGTAAGGTCATAAAAGATCACTTACAAATACATGCCAGTTGCCAAGCGCCTGAATTTTGATCACGTGACTGTGAGGATGCTGTGACGGCCATAAGTACGAGGACTGGCCAATCTTTTATTCCAATGACTTCCAGTCCCAGATTGGATCCTGGAACACTGCACCATTTCAGATAGGTGGCTGTCCAGTCTCTTCTTAAAAGCCTCCAGTGATGAAGCACCCACAACTTCTGAAGACAAGCTGTTCCACTGGTTAATTGTCTTCCGTTAGGTAGTTTGTCCTTAATTCCAGGCTGTTTCTTTCCTTGATGAATTCCTATCCATTATTTCTTGTCCTGCCTTCTGGTGCTTTGGAAAATAAATTGATCCCCTCCTCTTTGTAGCAGCTCTCAAAGGAGTTTGTACATGGAATAACAAGATTTAGAAGGGACTTTGAAGATCTTCTAGTCCAACCCCCTGCTCAAGCAGGAGACCCTATACCGTTTCAGACAAAAGTGACTGTCCAGTTTCTTCTTAAAAGCCTCCAGTGAAGCCCCCACAACTTCAGGTGGCAAGCAGTTCCACTGGCTAACTGTTCTCACTGTTAGGAAGGTTCTCTTTAATTCCAGGTTGCTTCTCTCCTTGAGAATAGTTTCCATCCATTGTTTCTTCTGCTTTCTGGTGCTTTGGAAAATAATTTGATTCCCCCCCCCCTCTTAAATACTGGAATGCTGCTATCACATCACCTTTATTCTTTTCTTGAGACTAGCCCAGGGGTCTTCAAACTTTCACAGCTTTAAGATTTGTGGACTTCAACTCAAACTCAAAGGAACTCAAGGTAAACTGCACTAAACTTGATTGCAGGAAATACAATTTCAGCACCAGAGTGGTCAATGTCTGGAATTGGTGGTCAAGGTGTACCTGACTCTGTGTTGTTGTTGTTTTTTCTCCCAAAACTTTAACCTTAGACTATCTACCATTGACCTCACCCTTTTCCTAAGAGGTCTGTAGGGGAGGTGCATAAGCACCTACCGTCCCTGTCTTATTGTTTCTTTTTTTATTTTTCTTACATGTATCCATTTCATGTATTCATGACAATGTTTATACTTATACCTGTAATCTTGTAAGCGACTGACCAATCAAATAAATAAATCAAATAAAATAAATTCCTGAGGTAACATGACGCCGGGAGGAGGAATTCTGGGAGTTGAAGTCCACAAGTCTTAAAAGCTGTCAAGTTTGAAGAGCCCTGGACGAGCCAGACCCATTTCCTGCCGCAGTTCTTCATAGGTTTTCGCCTCCGGGCCTTTGATCCTCTTCGTTGCTCTTCTTTGCCCATTCTGGGCGTTGAACCGCAAGTCTCTTGGGGTTCCAGAAACACCTGTTGAGGAGGAGGAGGAGGAGGAGGGAGGCACCCTGGACCACCTTTCCGACCCACGCACTGGCCCCTCTCCCTGCAGACGAGAACCGGAGGTGTATCCAGAAACCCCCGTTTCCCTCCTGTGCCCGCCGCCCTTTTCAAGAGCCGAGAGGTGCGACGGAGAACCGGAGGTGAGGGCTCCACCGGCGCGCTCGGCCACCCCACCCCTTCTTCCCCTCCGGCCGTCCAATCAGCGTCCGAGCGGCCTCTAACGGGCTGGGGGGGGGGGGGGGGGCGTGGCCTGCGCGCCTCTCTCTCTCGCGCGCGCGCTCCCCCCTCCCCCGCGGCGGTTGAGTGACAGGCGGGCGCTGAGGAGCGGCGAGCACGTCGAGCGCCCCCCGCCCGTGCGACGAGGCGGCCCTGACGGGGCAGCGCGGCCCGCCCGGTTCCTTTTCTGGCTCGCTCCGACGATCCCCAAGACACCCCCACCACCACCACCACCACCACCACGACTACCACAACGGCGGCGGCGGGGTCCGGGCTCCTCACCCGCCCCCCGATGACTGCGGCAAACGGCGGAGGCGCCCACGACGACTTCGACTTCAGGCTCATCTTCGGGGAGGAAGACGGCGACCCGCCGGGGCCTGTCGCCACCGCCGCTTGCTCCTCCACAGCAGCAGGTGTGCCCCCTGCCTTGCAGGCCTTTGGGAAGGAGTCGGGGCTCCCCCACGCCCATGCCGCGCAGCCGGAGGGATGCCCCCCCCCCAAAAAAAAACTCCCATGCTCCGCAGCCAGGCCTGGGGCGGGGGGCGGACCGGGGAGGGACGAGGGAGAGCTGCTTCCTTCCTTCCCCCCTCCCCTCCCCACTTTGCCTGCCTCGCGGGGAGCGCTGACGCGCGTTCAGACGTCCAAGGGTTTTTTTTTGCGCGTCAGGCTGATGGGGGATGTGTGTGGAGAGAGAAGCCTGACGCGCAAAACCCCTTGGACGTCTGAACCTCCCGCTCCCCGATCTCTCCGGGCAGCCCCTGAGCATCCTTGCTGGGGCCATATGGCTGCCCTCGGAAGAGCCCCTTCGGAGCAGCCCCCTCCCCCCCGTGGCCGAGAAGACCCTGACCCCTTTTTTTTGGTTTGCTGACAGCTGTCTGAATCCTCCCCTCCGTTTGCCGCCTGGTGGGGTGACAGCCTGAACTTTATCCTTTGGTTAAGGGGCTGGAGTCCTTCCCCCCCCCCCCCGGGGCCCCCCCCCCCCCCCCCCCCCCCCCGCCCCTTTGGCTTGGCTTGGCTTGGTTTTTCCTTCTCTTGGCTCCCTGAGAAAGCCTGTTTCTCCCATGCATGGAGAACCCTTTCCAAAGAGTAAGGGAAGGGGTTGCCGCAGATCTCCAAGGACTTCCCGAAGGCCATCCAGCAGAGGTTCCTTTTTTAAAACTGAGATCCTGCAGCTGGTGCTCGCTTGGAGCTATATCAAATTGTACCGCAATATTTTGTTTTTTGTTTTTCATTAGAAATCTCCCAATAGGACAAGGGAAGCATTTGGGACTTGGCAGGAAAGGGTTAATACATATAAACACACACACACATATATATGCATACACACACATACATATATATGTATATATGTATGTATGTATATATATATATAGAGAGAGAGAGAGAGAGAGAAATGTGTATGTTTATATATATATTAACCCTTTACACACACAAACACACGCACACACACACATATATATATATATATATATACAGAGAGAGCATATATATATATGTGTGTGTGTGTGGGGGTGTTTATATATATTAACCCTTTCCCATCAAGTTTCAATCCCTCTCTGTATTTATGTATGTGTGTGTGTATATATATATGTATATATATATGTGTGTGTGCTATTCAGCTTTGTTCAGGTATTTTCCCACATCATTATAGTTGTGCTTTTAAAGTTGTAGCAACATTTCGGCAGAAACTCATCTGCCATCATCAGGCTTCTGTATTGAGTTCGTCTGTGGGCCAGGCTATCACAGTTGTTTCCAGTTTTAAATTGAACAGACGAACCCAATACAGAAGCCTGATGATAGCAGATGAGATTCTGCCAAAACGTTGCTTCAACCTATACATACATACATACATACATACATACATACATACATACATACATATATATATATTGTGTGTGTGTGCACGCACACACACACACACACACACACACACATAATATTTGTTTCTTGAGGTTTTTGTGGGTATTTGTATGTGGATCTTTGGTTGAGGCTTCACATACAAACTCAATACAGAAGCCTGAGGATGGCAGATGAGATTCTGCTGAAACGTTGCTACAACTTTAACAGAACTACAATGACGTGGGATAATACCCGAAGGAAGCTGAACAGCACACATGTAAGTACCCGCGAAAACCTAAGAAAACAAATATATATATTATTATATATATTTTCCAGGTTAAATATCTTGTGGGTCAGTTTCCATCAGTTATTCCTTGCCTGACCTTAGGGTGCCTTGGAAAATAGCCCTGACCCCTCCTCTCTATGGCAGCCCCTCAAATATGAGGCTTACATCCAATATGCATTTAGAATATGACCGGCTTTCCGACTTAGGTCTCTTCTGGACCACTTTCAGAAAGGGTTAATATATAAAAAGTTTTTTAAAAAATAAAAGGGAGTGAGTGTTATTTCTAACATGCATTTAAAACCTGATGGGTTTTCTGACTTCAGTATAGTTGGGACTCTTTCTGAAAAGGTTAATATATAAATATATAATATGTATAAACAAAACAAGGGGATGAGGATTATTTCTCTTATGTATTTAAATCTGATGGATTTTCCAGATGGACTTCTGGATGGTTTGGGACTGCATGGACACTTATGAACCACCTGGAGAGATGTTCCCTGCTATTTAGAATTTTTAGGGGCAGAAAATGCACCTTTCTGGAGTTCAGTGGGCTTCATAAGAGACGATTGGCCTCTTCTTGATAATAATATTACTGTTTTACAGAACCTACTAAATTGCCTTAAACTAAACCAGGTTATCGGTTCTTCTTACTTGATATTGCAACAGATAATTGGGAAGGGATGGCTCACGTCTTTTCCTAGTCTTATCATCAGAGGTTCTCTTAATTGTCGAGGATTGAATTTAGTACCAAAGCAAATCTTAGTATTGGTCTGAGATTTTTTTAGCTTATTTAAAGTAATTTGGGCCAGCAACCTGAACTTTAAAAACACTAGAATGGAGTGGATAATGACTAGGATAAATTCTTTTTAGTTGCAAGTTGTCTCTCTATTGTTCACATATGCAAAATCTGGTAATACATAGCTAAGGTGCTAGAAAAAAAAATAGTTTTTTTTAAGTCAGACTTGGCACCTGGTGATTTCATGAACACCAGATGATTTTCTTGGCAAGAGTAAGGAAGTGGTAGCAGATTTCAAATGATTTACTCTCAAAATCTCTCAAGTAAGATTTTAATTGGAGATCCTGCAGCTGGCTTTTCTCTGAGCACTTGGTGCTGGTGTGAATTTATATCAAGTTGTACTGCAATATTTTCATTAGAAACTTCAAAACCAGATGTCTGTTGGCTTTAGAATATGGTTGGTAAATGATGTAAATTGCTGGAAACTTACTTGGTAGAGATGGGTCTGGTTTTTGGAAGCATTTTATTGTAGATAATGGACATGGGTTTCTGATGTAATTGTGTGTGATGTGTGTGTGTGTGTGGTCTTGGCAGCTCTAAACAAGCAAAGACTGGAATTAACAGAGAGCAGGAGAGATGTGCCTGCTCACATCCATTAAGCCTTTTCAAGGCTTAAGACGGCATACAGAAATAAGTGATTAAAAACCTATATATATAAAATCAGAGATTTGTGTTACTAAGGAAAAAAGAAAACAAAAGCCTGGAGACATTGTCCAAAGCTAAATGCCTCGTCTGGGCCTTGTGGAAATGTACGATCATGTGGTCATTTATTGCCTGGCTGTGAAGTATAGAAGCATACAAGAGCCTTGAAGATCAGGGAATAGATATCTGCATATTGAATCAGCTGTCCCAAAAATTTGATATTACATCTCTTGTTCCCTCTGCCCATCCCAATAAATGGGAAGTGGCGTGTCAGGGATACAGAAACTTTAAAATGCTTTTTAAAAAGTCACAACATAATTTCAGCAGTACCACATCCTGTTAATTATAGTAAAGACCTACCTTATACTGCAGAAAATAAACACAAGTGTACAAAATAGTTGGGGTTATTTTACTGGGGACCTCTGCAGATTTACAGGCTCATGAGGCAGATTTATTTTTAGAGAATGGCTTAGTGTAAAATGTAGAAATAGCCTTGTGTTTCAGAAGCAATTTTTGACAAGTCTGTATGTTAATTACTATAGTATAAGATTGTAATCTTATTGCTGACCATAGAAATATTGAAGCTTTTTTAAGAATTAAAAATTGTTCAGAATGAAAAAAATTGTGTAATATATGCATTACTTCGCAGAAACTTTGCGAAAAAATGTTTGTACTTTTCTTGAGCACATTAATGATGTGTTTCTAAAGAAGAAAATAGTGCTTTTAATAGGGTTTGAGATCTTCTGATTTAAATTATTATTGTGCCCTGAAATTTTCCCTGGACACCTGCAGAAAGCAAATAAGATAAAAGATTTTATTAACAGAGAAAACAAATGTAAGATACTTTCTGATTAAAAAATTAATGTTTCACTAGGGTTCTAAGCAAAGTCAAAAGCTGTAGTTTGAGAATGTCAATTCAGCCATGCTTGAATGAAATAGCAATAAGAGTATATAGATTTTTTATTGCCAATCAGACTGAGTTAAGATAAAATTAAGATAAAATAGACAAGGTCAAGATAAAATATATTTCATTTCTCAAGACCTTTAAGCATTTCTTTTCTTGTATTAGTAGCATTTGTTAGAATACTTTTCTGAGTGGTTTACTTGTTATATTTGTCTTATGCATTTTACATCTTGCTGTATAACTACATAGTTTCTTGCTTGGCCAATGTACACTTAAATCTAACTTAGTATATATGGTCAACATTCCTTCCTTGGCAGTTATTGACATAATGTCCCCCTTCAAGGGATGATGTTGAAACCAGCCTTTAATTCCTGTGTTTATATATTTGTACCAATTACTGTATTGCAGGCATCTGCTTTAAATAGCCTGACCAGTAACTATGGTTAGTGATGTGATTGCCCCATCATCTTCATGCTTGAGCTATTTTGTAATATCCCCTAGCATTTTTAAAGAATTTGAGAGGTTATATCCCCTCTTGCTATTCAGTTTTACTCATGTCACAAATGTTCTTCTGATCAAATTTTGTCTTGTTAGCTTAATCTTATTTTTAATATTTTTTCTCATTTTTCTAGAGTGTACCTGCTGAGTATGTGGACAGGAAGTGTGCGTTGGAAAGGAACTTGTGGGAATAAGCAAAGTTAAGATGTATCTGGATGGAAGTCATTACAGAAAACTGAACTGTTTTGGTACTCATGAGTTTCAAAATAACTAACAATCAGAAAAACTCTAGAATTTGGTAATTTTATTTCCAGCACAGACTGGCTGTCCAAAGGACACATAATTAAATTCATATGAAAGTACAATTGAATTAGGAAGAAAGGACTTATGATTCCTGGGTGCTGTAACCAGGATTTTAGATTCCATCCTGCAAATAAAAAGGCATGAATAAGTTGCATATAGTAATATTATAAGCCTATAGAAAGGCAATCTGCAGTACTCTAGCCACTGATGAATATTACTGTAGATGGGGCTACCAAGCCTTGTGTGTTACTTTGTTCTTGCTAAATGTATGTTCTTATCGGATGTATACATATTGGTTGTGAAATTTATATTGCTGCTAAAATCAGGTAGCTCTCCTAGTCCATCAGTTGAAATTTCAAAGTTACGAAGTGTAGAAAGTGCCCCATTTCCACCAGTGCTGATGCATATATGTTCAAAATGGGTTTATCAAGACATTTTGCAAAATTCAAGCTGTAATTTATTGTAATTGAATCTGTGTACTGGTTTCTTTCATGCAGCTATTTGACTTAAAGCAACTGGTTACAATTCTAATCTTATTGCAGATTTATATTTATCGGCTTGGTTTTTCAAAATCTAAAAGTCCTTTGCATTTAAGTCTAAATGACAGTTTAACAGAACTAACAAAAGTATATTTATTCATTTTAGGTTTTGTTATATAAAGCTTCTTGGGATTCTGAAAGCACAGGAGATTTTTCATGTTTTGCTAAATCAAAACAAATTTGCAACAATTGCTGTCAAAACAATTTGTATTTTTAATAAGTACCTGAAATAGCATATTAAATTAAACTTGGCAAATTGTGCTATCTGAAACTGAAGCATCAAAAGGATCTCTCATTTGGAATGGAGTATGAGCCATGTAAATGGATTGCAGTATTCACTCTATTGCTCCACCTTAGATAACTTCAGCTGAGAGAGAAGAAAATAGCTTCTACAGTATTTAATCGAAATTACTTTCTTCTTTATAGGGATCATATTTGGTTCTAGATGGAGTTGTGCTGCCATTATCAGTTTTTAAAAAGCTTTTACTGTGCAAAGCAGATGTATCACTGAATGGATATTATTTCCTCTTTGCCTCTATGCCATACACTGAAATCTGAAGTATTTATAGTTTTAAGAACGTACCATAATTCTATTGGTACTAATTTAGACAAGAGCTAGGTGGAGCCTCTTATTGTTGGAACTCATATTCACAAGTGCCACATTTTAAATATATCCTGGATATTTCTGAAAGGTGGCAGCTTTTTGCATGATTGTTAGAAGGATCGAGATTATTGATGATTTTAAACTCTTTTGTCTTTATGGTTTATTGATAAAACAGTGTTGTTTATTAAATGGAGATTAGATATTTTCAGCCAAGCCAGTATAAGAAACTTAAACCATCTTTGGTTTGAATGACTCTAAAGGCTCACATGGCTTTCCCATGTACCAACAGAATAAAGGGTTTTAAAAGTTTATTAAGTTAAAAGAGCCAGTTTATTCTAGTGGTTAAGGCATCAGGCTAGAAAGCAGGAGACCATGAATAGTTCAAGTCCTGCCTTATCTATCAAAGCCAGTGCGATGACTTTGGGTTAGTCATTCTCCATCAAGCATAGGAAGAGAATATATTGTGACTGAAGTCTGGAGTGTAGCAGGCACATGACTTTGTGTTTCCTGCCTTATAACTTTTAATGCTGATCATTTTTGTTTATATGGAGGGTATCCATTATTTTGTACAGCTATTCTTTTGTGTAATGATTTGATATTTAACTGCCTAGATGACATACAAATAAAGTAAATAAATTCATTTTTATTGATTTTTTTTTATCCCACCTGTATTATGTTTACAAATATATATCCATCACACCTTTCTCCTATTTTCTCCAGAACAACCACCCTGTGAGGTGGGCTTATCGTTTATAACGATGAATAATTGGTACCATTCCAATAGTTTCACTGCTTATCCCATTTCTATTTTCTGAAGAAAAAAAAATAGAGAAAAAAATGGTTGCAAAAATCATGATCAGCAAAAATTAAAGCAAGAAAGAAAGACAGTTGGCATATTTGATACTGAGGTTGCTGATAGGCACAAACATGTGAATTGATCTTGATAAAGGACTTCATACATGAAAAGTGGTGTCTGCAAAGTTTGATGTTTATCAAACTTACAAGATTATTCAAGATAACCATGGCTTTATAGAAATTTGATGTCAAAAACAGAAAGTTTCTGAATCCTTTTGAAAATCAGCTTGCTGGAGAAGAACTGAGTTTCAGATGAGAAGAGCTTGTGTCTAAATTCCTGAGCAGGTGCTAAAGATGTAGTTATTTTATTCAACAACCTTCCTGCCTATCATTTTGCAGAATATGTTACGAATAAACAGTTTGGGAGTTTTTCACTTCTCCAGTAGCATCTTCAGTGAGTTTATAGAAAACAAAAAAAATTTTGTTAGCATCTTTGTAACTGAAGTAACACATTCATTCTAAAGAATATGTTGTGTGTACAGCCTAGTGTAGTATTTTCATTCCATGGTGGTGCTTTTTAGATACATTTTAACCAATGACTATTGTGGTGGTGACTGCACAGAACTTGGCCACTTTATCAAAACCCATTTGCAAGTTATTCAGTTATTGTAGCCTTATAGGATTATCTGTATCTTAAGAAAATCTGAGAGTCATCAGCGACAGCCAGATAAGTGGTGATAAGCTACGAATAAAACAAAAAACTTGACTATCTATGAACATATGGGTGGCTTATGAATCATGGCCAGAAGCCATTGCCTATGTCCTTTTACCAGTATAATTTGCTTTCCTCGCAAATACTGAATTCAGTGAAAGGTTTTAAATATCAACATATAGCAATAACTTTTTTTAAAAAAAAAGTTCACATCACAGTGATTTAGGATTTTTTTGGTTAGGATCAGAGTATTGTTATTTCTCATATTATGAAACCTTTGTTAAATAATAAAGTCACCTCAGTGAGATGGGTGGCATAGAAGTTTAATAATACTTACATGCATAATCAGTAATACGGTTGTGTATGTATAAAATGGAAGACATGGATCTGTCTCCTTCGTTGTCACAGCTGTTTTGTGTATCAAGCTGAATTAGCATCTGACATCTGGGTATCTAGTTAACTAGCACAATATAATTCTGGCTTCATTCGTATAAATGAAAAAAGCTTCATGTTATTTTGATATTGGATTAATGCAGATACAGGTTGTAGTCCTTGATTTGCAACCATCCATTCAGCAATCATTTGAAGTTACAACAGCACTGAAACAAAGTGACTTACAACCAGTCCTCGTACTAACGATCCTCATAGCATCCCCATAGTTATGTGATCAAAATGTGGGTGCTTGGCAACTGGCATATATTTATGATGGTTGCAGTATCCTGGAGTCACGTTAACACTATTGTAACCTTCCCAGCTGCTTTTGACAGTCAGTGGGGGAATCCAGATTCATATAACTGCTGTGGTTCACTTAAGGACCATGGCAAAAAAGGTTGTAAACTGGGTATGCCTCACTTAACAAACATTTTGCTTAGCAACAGCAGTTCTAATCCCAATTGTGGCTGTGAGTTGAAGACTACTAGTTACTGTACTAGTGGTTAGATTTCAGCGATGGCCTTTGTGAAGGATTTTGAACTGGAGACATGGCAAGTTATAGGTGGACTCATTTACCCCACCTTGACCCATGCCATTGCTAGATTCAGTCTTCATGCCAAGTGAGCTCACAATTATAATACTGGCTGGTTTTTATAGTGATATTACTGTGCTCAATCCTGGATTATTTTTTAGCATCTCTGCTATTTCTCAATTTTTTTTATCTATTGCTATTTTAATGTTTTGAACACTATTACAAACTCCAGGATTTTTATTGAATCCATAATTGTTTGGAATCCATAATTGTGCTGTCTCCCAATGCAATGAGTGGAAGCGTTCCAAGATCCAAACATCTTAAAAGAGCAAGATTCTTATAACACAATGTTTTAATCTCCATCTGTTTCCCTTTTCTTTTTTTTCCAGATCTTGAACCTGATGACTGTGCATCTTTATGCATTTTCAGCGTCGACCACTCATCATCGGTAAACCATCCCATTTGTATCCCATGTCATGGATTTCAAACACACCCTTCTCCTTTGTCTTCGCCTGCAAAATTGCAGTGTCACAAAAGCTACGAAGGAACATGTGAAATACCGGATTCTAAGTACAGTCTGCTTGGTGGGCCTAAGCCTTTTGAATGTCCTAGTATTCAGATTACATCTATCTCTCCAAACTGTCATCATGGAATAGAAACCAGTGAAAATGAGTTGCACACGAATGGCCCTCAAAATGAATATATGGAAAGGCCTTCAAGGGACCACTTGTATCTTCCTCTTGAGCCATCTTACCGAGAATCATCCCTTAGCCCAAGTCCTGCCAGCAGCATCTCCTCTCGGAGCTGGTTCTCAGATGCTTCCTCTTGTGAGTCAGTCTCTCATATTTATGATGACGTGGATTCGGAACTGAATGAAGCTGCTGCTCGCTTTACCCTCGGGTCACCCTTGGCATCTCCTGGAGGATCTCCAAGAGGCTGCCCAGTTGACGATCCTTGGCAACAATCATACGGATTTGGGCATGCCTTGTCACCAAGACAATCTCCTTGTCATTCTCCTAGGACTAGTATCACAGATGAGAATTGGCTTAGCCCAAGACCAACTTCTAGGCCATCCTCAAGGCCTACATCACCATGTGGGAAGCGCCGACATTCAAGTGCTGAAATCTGTTACATCGGTTCCCTTTCTCCTCATCACTCTCCCGCTCCATCACCAGGACATTCTCCGAGGGGGAGTATTACGGAAGACACGTGGTTGAATTCTTCTCTCCATGGCCTCAGTCCTGGCCTTTCAGCTTTCCAGTGTTGCGGAGATACTGACATCCCTCTTAAAACAAGAAAGACCTCGGAGGATCAAACTGCAATTATTTCTGGGAAAGCGGAACTTTGTGCGGAAGACTTGGGCAATCTGTCCCCGTCCCTTGAAACTGCAATAGATGATAGCTCTGCCTCCCAGCATATGTTAAAAAAAGATTTGCCTGGTGACCAATTTCTTTCTGTTCCTTCACATTTTACCTGGAATAAACCAAAGCCGGGCCATACTCCTATATTTCGGTAAGTAGATTAAAGATAATGAAATTAGATTTTTCTATCTTCTGCCTTTCTATTGGTACACAACGTGATGAATATTGCTCATCCTGGACTCATAACCATTCAGCAACCATTCAAAATTTACAGCGGCAATGAAGAAAATGAATTGCAACCAGTCCTCACACTTACAACAATTGCAGCATCTCCATGGTCATGAGATCAGAATTTGGGCACTTAGCAATGGATATATATTTACAGTAGCTGTAGTGTCCCAGGTCATGTGATCACCATTTGTGAACTTCCCAGCTGGCTTCCAAGACACAAAGTCAATGGGAAAGTGAGATTCATTTAGCAGTCACATGATTTACATAACAATTGCAGTGATTCACATAATAGCTGTGGCATCTTCTGCAGGACTATATATATTTAAAAGGCTTTGATTTGCTTTCTTTATTAATCAGTCTATTGCTATGCTTTGACAACTAGATACCCTGTGGTCATTCTTAAAGTGGTCTCATGAAAGAAGCCAATTCCAAAGAATTGTCTATGATCTTGGCTTTTTCTATGTAAGCCATAGTTACAGTTAACTATATTTTTTTAGATTTGGAAGCAACTCTTGTTATCTGATATGGAAGGGTCTTTCCATTTGGTGTGTGTGCGTATGGACATTGTTGAGTTGAGAAGATTTTCATGAGCCCAATATTTTTTTTTTGCAGAGTTATTAAACTAATAGTGAAATAATTTAAAAGAGTTTTTATACTTTTGTTGCAAGGTATCTTCCAGAAACTTTAGGATGCAATTCCTGCAATCCCTAAGAAGTTTGGTTATTTATGTGAACATACTCTTGCATGGAAATCATTTAGATCTCTAACTTTAGCATTTTAAAATAAGCTAAGAACTTACCTTTAAATTGTAAGAATTTGTGATCAAGATAATCACAGGGTTTCTTTGAAATAGAATAAATTGTCACCTGCAGAGAGATAAGCAAAAAATTGTGGGTGTCCTCATATTTATCAGGCATATATGTATTTAATAAATGCAGTATTTAAAACAAATTAATTGTTACTAATTGATTGATTGATTAACATTGACACATAGTGACTACATATATAGATTTTCCCCAGGAATTATCTAGTTAATTATTCTCATTCATATAAGGTTTTAAGTGTGAAATAGGTTGAGTAGCCATTTAATCTTAAATAAGGTTAAATGTGCTTGCTAATTCTCTCTAGGATAAGCTGGGTTAGTGACCCCCATCTTAAAATAGTAGATGAAAGCTTCTTAGAAATCTGACTCTTTGTTTTAGCCTCTCTGGAGTGAGAATACATTAAGACAGCATGCTTAGCATTCTGGTTAATACTTTCTTAACTTGACAATAAGTAGCAGGCAAAAGCAATAATTGCTGAGTGTTGTGTTTTTAGCTTTACTTATCAGTTTTTCTCACTTCTTTACATGGTTCATTCTTGTGAAATTCTGTATTTGGATGCTTGGGTAGTATGGTAGGAGGAAATATAGGTGGCTGCACAAACACCTTTCTTCAAACAATTGGTTTCTGCTCCTTGGAAACAATAGAATATACTGTATTTTAATAAGAGGTGCAATCAGAGTTACACTGCTGTCACACTGAAGGCCAGGAAGCATCTCCAGTGCTGCTTGCTTTTTTAAAAAAAATCTAGGAAATTACTTTCCCAGAAATAAATTCAGAGAACATTTATTGCTCACTTTCGGATCTTAAAACCCATTCATTCACACCTCTCCATGACTTGTTAACTTTAATATGATTCATTAACCATAGGCTGTGAACATACTCTTACCCTAGTTCAGTTGTTTGTTATATTGGTATCAAGTATTGGGCATATAATTAAGGATAGGATATTTTTGGAGCAAATTGATCAGCTTCTCTTGTAATGATTAAATGTTTGTACCATGTTTAAACACAAGTCTTCAGAAACATTTCAGAAAGTAAGAAAAGTTGAAAAAAATACATTAAAAGTCAAAGCAATTTTGTGGAATTCCTATGTATATAAGTTTTTAATTAACATCCATTTAGGTCATAGTTACAAGAAGGAAAATTTTGCAGTGTCCCATTGTTTGTGAAAAAACTGAAGGTGAAAGGAAGTTGGTTTCTGCAGCAAAGCAGTGATCTGAAATATACCTTCAAGCAGAAATACTTAAAAGAAATAAAGGCCTCCACAGTTCTCAAAGCTGAATATAATTAAAAGCCTTTGTGGAGATCTCAAGCATGTAGGTAGACCCAGGAATATTTCTGAGCTATAAAATTTCTACTAATAAAGAATGGGGAAAAATAAATAACAATAATTTTAAGAGAAGAATAGGAAGGCTATAAGGAAACTATAGGAAATATTTGGAAACTATTATTTCTGAGGAGGCATTAGACAACTGCTGGCTAAAAAGGGTTCCAAACTTTTACATGGGCCATTATATTGCGTGCCAGAGAAACTATTTCTTATTTTGAACTTCTAAACATATAAATAGTAAGCTTGGATTCAAATTTGCTAAAAGATGTCAGGTTTTACTTGAACATTTAGATGCTGTGGAGACATTACTCAGGGGTTCCTTGAAACATATAATTTTACCAGATGTCCTTCAAACTTGCATAATATTGCAGTTGGGATTGTTAAATGCTATTTGTGTAAAAGGAATATTAAAATCAAGGCTAGTGCAGATAAATCAAAACTTTGCATTGGTGTCTTCACAGATGTTAGAGGAGTATTCTTTTCTATTTTTTTTCAAGTTGTTTTCTTTTTTTATCTTCTGCTCTAGTTTCTGTTCACATAAATAGCTGCTGATTTTTGTTTCATGCTTGTTCTAACTATACTTGTTTTGCCTGTTTTCTTCCATCATTTTACTGTTGTTACAATCCATCAACGTTTCCCAAATCTTGGCAACTCTTAAGTTTTAAAGTATGGAATTCAACTCTCAAAATTCCCCAGCAACTGGGAAATAGCAGAGTTGGAAAATACTGTTGTGTGTGATTGGAGATATTCAGGCTATGGAGATTACATGATAGTGAAGATTAGGGACCGAGAATCTATTTTTTAAGATACTAAAGCCTGTCTTGAGTTGATCTTGATTCCTGGTGACTACATGAAATTTCTTGGCAACAATATGAAAGTTATTTGCCATTGCCTACCTCTATGAAGTTTATCTTTCTGTGCTGTCCCTTCCACTTTCCTTCCAACTTCAGATAATCCTTTTGCCTGCTAGATTCTTTCTACCAAATTAGTTTTTGCTCTTGTAGTATTCATTTTATAATGTCCTTTGTAATGTCCTTTTGCATATGTGGATTTATGATCCTGGATCTTGTGGATTTATGATTTTTGGATCTTCTGCATCCAAACATATATAGGAATCTTATCAGAAATGTAGCTAAAATCTATATTTAATCTAAATATATATACATTTACATATTTATTAACTTTTACTTGCTGCAGTAAAAAAGATTCAAGGTAGCTTACAGAACATCCATAAGAGAATACATAAAAATATCCATGGAGCAAATCACTCCATCCCCCATCAAAATAATTCTACCTAAAACTTAAAACAATAACCAATATTTTAATTTCATCCAGTCCAAAGAGAAACCAAATAGCTGATTTCCAATAGCTTATGCAAAGCTGGTTTAGGAGTTGATTACATTTCTGAGATGCATTCGAGAATGCAGCTCATATCCTCTCGATAGAGAATCAAATTCCTAAGATGCCAATGAGATGGACTCCCCCCCTCACTCCCCCCTCCATGCCAAACAACCAAAAGACACCCTCTAAATACATAGTGAAGAACATTCATAAATGACTTAAAGACCTTAAATATCACATGGGAAGATGCTTAAATATTCTTCCAAAACCGAAAACGGGTGCCCAATAATGCTAAGAAAGAAAGAAAAAAATTGAGAATGCAAGAACATTAACAGAAAACAGCAACTGTGAGCCTTCATTTTCCTTAGTTCATAAAGATCTGTGACCATGAGTGGAAAAAATGAGTTGAGTGGTTGAAAGCAGCTGGGGAACATAGACCTTACTTCATTTCCAAGCCATGTAGAACTTTAAAGGTAAGAAACAGCATTTTGTGCAAAAGCCTATTGCAACGCCTGTCTTCTAGAACAACATCCCTCCAGATAATCTAGATATCTCAACCCTGCTGGCCTTTTGCAAGGCATTAAAAACCTGGCTATTCGCCCCAGGTGCTTGGGACAGGAGCTTAAGCAGGGTCTGCTCACTGATATTTTAACTTTGTATGCTGCCCAAAATAAATGTTATGAATGGCCACATAAATAGTATAAACAAACAAACCTACTTGGTCAGCAAGTACTAGTCAGTATCTTGGTTTCTTCATTTGTACTAACTGAATGTTCCAAGTATTCTTCAAAGGCAGCCCCAAATAGGCAATTCATGCCCTCTTTTGTGCATTGTTTCAGAAACATTTCTTTACCTAAACAGAGAAACAGAAAGATCCAGGACAGGCAAAAAAGCAGTGGGAACTGGAATGACTTCTGACATTTTTTTCAGCTTGCCTGCTGAGTTTCTTTGTAGGAACTTTCAGGAAGCTTAGTGGCTGCTGCTGGGTTGGGGAAGGAACAAGGGATTGCGAGACTGGCTGGGAAACTGTCATGGAATGTTGAAAATGAAGATCACATCATGTGACAATAGCAGCAGCCAGTAGTATTGAAGTAGCCACACCTTTTCCCAATTTCATTCTCTTGGCAGTCATAGGCCCCATATTTTGGATACTGTAAGTTAGCCTATTTTGAAGTACCTTGGTTCTTCAAAAATTGGTTCGAAAATTGTTGCCTTATGATACACCATTCACCCATTTAAAAGTCATAACAATGAGAAGTTCTGTAGTTTACAAATTACAGTAGTTTAGGTAAGTTATGATAAGGGCGTGGATTAGTCTTGCAAGGTCTTTACACTTCAAAGAGTCACGATTGCTACTCCACCTAAATCATACCCATTGTCCATTGTCCCCTTCTGTCCATCCAGTAGTAACCACAAGTCCAGGAGGACCAATACCTTGTGGACCGACTCTATTCTATCCAAATATAGTACCAGGGATATCAAGAAACTGATGGACAGATAATAACTGATATGTTTGGGTTCAGCTTCAACCAATCACAGGCTGCAGATTCTGAGTCAAAGCATTGTCAGCATCCCTGGTGTAGCATAATGGAATATACCAGCATACTGATGATACCATAACTTTTAAACTGATGGATGACCTACTTCAGGTGGCTTTGTGTCCATATTAAAGAAGTGACAAAACTCAGAGCTCTCTCTTCCTCCTAACCACAATTAGGAACTGGGCACCCAAGGAAGAACTAAACTATAATGAGGCAATGCCTCCAATCTGTATTTGGGAGGTAATTCTAATTATTTTAATGAACACAACTAATTGACATGGGTAAGAAGGTTCTGTAATCTAGTGAGCCCAATGTCAGTAGGAATGAGCTTCTAGTGAGATCACACTTGATGTTCGTATTCTAAGGAGAGGAGTAAAGTTTAAAGTAATCCATCAGGGGCGTGGATGAATGGCAAATCACTTTTGAATTCTTCTCAAGAAAACTGTGGGCATGACTTAGACATGTGAACATGTTTGTGTGGCAGATGATGAGATCCTCAGAATGTGTTGCCCAACTTAGTGAGTACATTGACAGTTCTGGTTCTGGAAATGATGATACAGTTAGAACAAAGTTGCGGTGAGATTTGCTCCCTGCTGGTAATGGTACTAAAAGAGGAATTCCTCCCATAATATTTGAAGATAGAATGAAAGTAAGAAGAAGTTAGGAAACATAAAATTGTCACAGTGGAACCGATACATATTAAATTAAATTAAAAAGAAGAAAATGAGAGAAATGTTTTAAGAACAGAGAAATCAGAGGTAAACTGTCAGCTAATGAGATTAATTATTACAGCGGTTTATGCATGGGAATAAGATTGAAGGAACATAGAAAGACTGTATTGAAGTGCTTTACAAACAGGAGTATAGAATGACAAGCATTTGTAGACAGAGCTATGTCCACTAGAAGTGAAGTATGAGAGACAGTAAGCCAGCTGTCAAACAGAAAAGCATCAAGCACAGATAAAGCCTTCTGTTTAAAACTGCAGCCTGCAGACCCCCCCCCCAAAAAAAAAAGAGGGAGGCTATAGCATCTTTATATGAGAGAATATAGAACAGGATTGTTTAACAATTGCATTAGGACAAAAAAAGAAATAGTATACGTCAGTGGAATGGCTTGCCTTCAGAAGTTGTGGATGCTGCATCACTGGAGGCTTTTAAGAGGTGGCTTTTGAGCAACCTGTCTGAAATGGTACAGGAATTTTGCTTGAGCAGAGGGTTGGACTAGAAGACCTCTGGGGTCCCTTTCAACTCTGATGCTCTATGTTCTATATATCCGAACCAAAGAAAGGAAATGAAAGAGAATGGAAATGACTAAACTCTTATTCTTTGGAAAATGTTGTTCTCAGAAAACGTTCTGGTACATGGCTCTGGACAGTTGTGGTTTCAGCACGGGTCCAATGCTGTGCTAATTGTGAAGGTGTTGGGCTGTAAGTGAGGAGACCCATATCCAAGTTCATCCTCAGTCATTAAAAGGCACTGAGTGACTTTGGGGTAATGTCTGTCTCTCTCAACAACCTGCCTCACTTTAGTCTAATTAGAAGGTACCGATTTTTGAAAAGCGCTTTAAATCAAAAGAGCAAGTAAGTTCATTTTAATGAACATATAAAACTTAACATGGTGGAGAGAATTCCAGAATTGAGTTTTCACAAAAGAAACGGTCTTATTTGAAGCCACCATTTGCCTCATCTCCGGCAGAAGGTGTCTGAAACTTGATGGGCTTAGAGATGAAAATCAGCAGTTTCAGTTGTACTCAAAAATTATCGACTATTGAAGCATTTTCCTATCCTATGATCTATAAAAAGGAACAAACAGTTAGATATGGGGAACTGTTGGATGAAAAGGGTGGACTTAAATCGATCCAAAACTTAGAGGAACAAGGTATAAGGATGAATTGGTTTTCATATGCGCAAATACACTCAAGATATGTTGAAGATTTTAAAATGGAAGGATTTTATGACAAACAGACTGATTTAGATAAGATATTGATGGGTACTGATGAGAAAGTGATTAAAAAATTATATGGTTATTTATTGGGAATTAAGCTAGAGGAAGAACAAGTTAAATAAACTATGATTGCTTGGGGGAAGAATTTTGGATATGGGATTGATTTAGAGCAATGGCAAAAATTGTGGTCTCAAAATTATAAAATGACAATGTCAATAGCATATAAAGAAAACTTGTATAAGATGTTTTACAGGTGGCACTTCCCCCCGACAAGAATAGCAAGAATGTTCAAGAACAAATCTGAAAAATGTTGGAAATGTCATCAGATACCTGGCTCATATTATCATATGTGGTGGACTTGTGAGGACGCCAGAAAATATTGGACTAAAATTCACATGTGGTTGGAAAAAATGACAAAGAAACACGTAGACTTGAAACCAGAGATCTTTTTATTGGGAATCTTACCTGATATATATAATAAAGACTTGAAATATTTGATTGTAAATGTATTAACAGCAGCTAGGATTGTATTTGCTAAAAATTGGAAGAATGAGAAAATACCATCACAGGAAGAAATTATTAAGAAAATATTGGAATGTGCTGAGATGAGTAGATTGACATTTGAAATTAGAGAGCAAGAAGATAAACAATTTTATGAAATTTGGGATCTTTTTTATCAATGGTTAGATGATAAAATACAATAATAGAGCATTAGTATTATATCTATGAAGGGCTTTTTGATTTGTTATGACTATATGATTTGTTATAGAATAAACTGTTTGAAGTATTGTTATCTCACAAAGCATGAATGATTAAAAGTATAGTCAGAAAAAGAAAAAAAAAACAATGGGAGAGTTGCAGTTTAAAACTTGCTGCAGAACTGAACATTTCCCCTTAGACTCGGAAGCCAGCGTCCATAGTTTTTGCATGCAAAACAATAAAATACATAAACTCTACATTGGGTATTTTTATATGTATTCTCTTTGAACACAGTGGTGGAATTTTGAAAGTATCTGTGCATATGTGACATTTTATTTCTGTTAGTTCTGTGTGTTGGAGGATATCTACTGTTCTATTAGGATTCTGTTAAAAGGCACAGACTGTGTTGATAGCCAGACTATCCTTACCACATTCTTGGTTTATTCCATTAACCTAATTCTGGAGTTTCACATAACAGAACTATCACCATAAGGTTAGGTTGATACCATACCATAAGCGCACCAGTATGCCTACCGTCCCTGTCTTACTGACCCATTTATCTGTACTTACTCCCTTGTTCTTATTTATGTTCATACTTATACTTGTTATCTTGTACATGTTTGATGAACAAATAAACAAAAATAAAATACCAAAGGCTAAGCTCCCTCCTCATATCCTGTAAAATTAAAACTAACCAAGCTTAGTGTGCTACTCCTCTGCTGTTGAGAAGTCTGGGTTTTGACTCCCTGTAAAGCTGTCAACATTTTTTTCTTTTCTCCTTTTCTTCCTCTTCACTCCCCAAATATAGAAAGTTCAAAAGAGATTTGCCTGGCGTACATCCTTCTGATGTGCATGATAAGGAAAGGGGAGTACCACAAGTGATATCTAACAGATGTTCTCCTTTTATCAGACGTGTGCAAAGAATTAACTGTTATTTACTACTTTAAGAATCATTAATTGCTCTTTAGTTAAAAAAGAAGAAGAAAGAGTATTAGAAGATACTGGAAAGAAAGAAGGAAAGTTTGCAGTGTAAAGACCAAGAAGAGAAAAGGGATTGGGCAACCAGGAAAAAACCAATATTGGCTACTAACTATACAGTTCCTCTAAGTATTCTTTTTGTTAAGGAGATTGAAACCAGTGGTATTTCTTTTATATAGTCCATTCAGGCTAGGGTGTTGCAGAGTTTTCAAATAATCCTTTTAAATAGTACTTCAAATTTTGAGTAAGCAATTCAAATATTTCCCGTGATACTTCAATGAAAAACTATTATTAGCTATGTCTAAAAAGAAACCTGAACAAAAATTTCATATTTAGATTATTCACCAATAATGTATATCAATTAGTCAGCTATGTTGAGTAAATGTAGCCTACGAATACATTTGTTGACCAAGGGATAAGTGCTCATACAAGTGGAGGACTTTCAAAGTGCCTACTACAAATGCCTTAGAAAAATAAACATTTTAAAGTATATAGATATTAAGAAGTTAAAACACTTACACATTGCGATATTTGTTCACCTTGTGTTTCTTTTAATTCAGTTCCTTATTAGTGGCAAACATATTAACATTTTAAAGTTGTGATAGAACACTGAATCATTAAACATTGGCTTTTGATTTTAAAGCCACGATTAAGTTTTCCAAGATTATTATGAAACAGGAGTTTCTTATGTTTTATCCTGTTTATGTTTCCCAGCTGAGTTCTGAAGACATTTTTGTACCACGGTTCCATCATTCAGTTAAAAGTATACCAAAGAGCTAGTTACTACTAAGTTCTTAAAACCTCAACATTTTACTTGGCTAAAGTTTCCGATATCAATAAAAAGCAACCTGGCATTTGACCCTTTAAAATTGGTCCATTTAAGAAAAACTTCAGAAGTGTGAAAGATCTCACTTGCAACTGATACAGTTTCAGTTTGTTTCTTACGCTGGCAAACTTTGGCAAAACAACCCTGGTTTAACAAACCTAAAAAAACTTTCTTTAATGTTCACAATTGCTTTAGAAATCTTGAACGGGGAAAAGTTTTGTGGCTGGTCATTCGACCCCCAGATATTTTGCTGAAGCACAGCAAACTCTCTGCAATCGTTTTGCAATGTCCTGTGGTGCACAGGGGCTACCCACTAGCATTTGTAATCAGCTTCTTTCAGTATTAACCATAAGTAACTGAAGTTAAATCTGTCACAGGAAAATGGTACATTGATGTGCAGGTGCAGGCAACTTACTGTTTTTACTTGGTCAAATTATATCCCTTTTTTAAAATGAAGGATTTACTGATTAATTTCTTTTTACTGTAGATGTTATGCAACGGATGCCTGTAGATATAATCTTACTCACCTTTGATTGGTACAATCCATTAGCTAGATATCTAAAAGAACCAGTTCATTAGGTATGTTTTGTTTGTTTTGCTTAACTTAATGTATCAGTATCAGGTTAATTACCAGTTTCTCAAAAGTACACCAGCCCATCATGACAGATTTCTCTAATCTTGGGCACAAGAAATATCAATAACAATAAAGCCACATCAATGCAATACCTGGTGGTTATATTAAGAACAGGGCCTTCCCTGTAAAAAGAGCCTGGTTCATATTTATTGGCAAATCCTTTTTTGTACCTTTGTTTTGTCACCTTTATTTATTTATTATTTTTCCTTGGCTTTTTAAAAATCTTTTGAAAGTTCTATTCTGCAAGCAGTGGTGAATATTATGTATTACTATCAACACAGCCACTATATCTGTACCACTGCTCTTTTTTCTACTAGTTTGTAAAACAGATCTTGGATCATTTTTCATATTTTATGCCTTAGCAGTCCAGATGACACTCCTACTCTCCCCCGCTTTCTTTTTAAAGATACATTTGAAATCCTCTTTGATTTTCCATCTTCTGCAGTTTGGAAAGGGGTGAATGATTGACTAGTTCCTTGATTTGGTAAAAAGTGTGGAAGTAATTCTACTTTTAACCTGGAAAAACTCTCTGATGATTGAGTTAAATAAGGAGGATATCACTTAATTTTAGAGGATAAATTTAAATAAACCAGACAGCTGTACCAGTTTAGGATCTGTTGTGAAAAAAGTTGATCTTGTACAGATTCAGAGTAGATCATTGATAGCCAGTGTCTGCTTATGCTCTAGACAGAAGGGTTATATGTTCATTAGCAGTAGTCTTTCCATTACTTCAGAAATAGGAGGCTTATAACCTATTCATAAATATTTTGGAATAATACAGAATGTTTCTCAGTGAAGTGACCCTCTGTATTTCTTGTCTTTGTCGTGTGAAAAGTTCTTCAGTAATGATTGTTACTGCTATCAGAATTTGAATGCAAGCTCATTGTTCGTGTCACACTGTGTTTAAACTGTTTCTTTAAAAAAATGGACCTGAAATGTTTATCTGTCTCCTTTGCTAAGGTTGCATTAGGCATTTTCTCTTGTTATCACAGTACAATATGCTTAAATCCTAGCCTGCTACTTAATCTTTTTATTTTTAATATTTATCTTTCCCTGCAATAAGAATCCTGTGTAGCCGGTGGTGGCTTGATGTTCCATTAACACATGTTTAATGTGTGCACATAACAACAATACTGCAATTCACATTGGATCTTTGTAGAGGGATAGTAAAACTGAATGAAAGGAATTCCACAGATAGTTCACGTTGGTGTGCTCGACAAAGGGCTTAAATGCTTCTGGAAAGTTATGAGTTAGGTCATGCAGAGTATCATGCGTGCAGATAGTGCAAGTTTATGAAATATGTCACACTTTTGTAATAGACTTTTAGCCATAACTGTGCCTCTTCATGCATAGGAGAGCTATTAGAGTCTGGAGGGAAAAAACAGTTGATGCAAATTTTTTTCTATTTTTTTTCCCTTAGTCCTTCATATCTGTTTTCTCCTTGCTGGTAACTTTGTTAACATAAAACAATTATAATTGAATTATTTTAAAAACAAAATAACATTTTAATGTGGAAAAGACTGTTTTTACTTTGTTTAAAATACTTCATGGCTTTATTACTATATTTATCATGTTACCTCCAAAAAACATGGACATTGTGAAAAGAAGGTTAGAAAAAGATTATATTTATACTGAAATATATGCACTTCTTGGTTTTAGCACATCTTCATTGCCGCCTCTAGACTGGCCTTTACCCATACAATATGGGCAATGTGAACTGAAAATAGAAGTACAACCAAAAACTCATCACAGAGCGCATTATGAAACAGAAGGCAGCAGAGGTGCAGTAAAAGCATCTAGTGGTGGACACCCTGTAGTGAAGGTAAGATATGCTTAATGTGTGTCTGTGAATCATATTTTCCCCTGCTGTAATGGTATGTGGGACTGGCTTTGGGAGGCAGGATGAAGACTCTGCAGTGGTCCTTCTCCTGCCTCCAAAGCCATCCCCAAATATCATTGTACGTACATGTTCTTGGTTATAATAAAAATAATTGTCTGAAGGAATGAACAGTATTTTGATAGAACTGTGTCAGAACTGTGAGGAATGCTGGCTTATTATATGTGAGCAGGTAGCTATTTCTGTAACTGGACTTCATTTAAAATAACTTCATTTTCTAGGAACATCACCAGATCTCCTTATTTGTTGCTGACAGTATCAGAAACTATGGTCTAAAGTTTACTTATAATTTATGACTTGCTCAGAAATGACAAGAAATTTGAAGACAACACTAAGCTGGAGTCATTCTTGAACACAGTAATACGCTTGCTATGAATGAAAACCAAAATTCTGATTTGTGTGTATTTGGTTATTGTTATTTTGTATAGGCATTAGCAGACTTGTATTATCACAGTCAGTCAATGCAAATGGTGGTTGTTTCCAGGAACAAGTGCACTTTTATTACTGTGATACTTTCCTTTGTTCTAACAAGTGAAAGGGAAATGGAAAAATAGCATGTTATAGTCTGCACTCATTTAGCAAAGTAGGGTGCAAGTTTCTTGACAAGCAGTTGCCCTTCTACCTATGTGCTGCATAAACAGGAGGTTGAATATTTTTTCATAATGCTTAAGTAAGACATTAGGTATAAACTAGAGTGTAAAGCACATGTTCCCTTGATCGTAAAATGAGGTAAGTAAGTGAATACCAAACAAATACTTAGTTTGCATGTGCTAAACATTAACACAGTATGTAATATTCAGGCAAGCATTAAAATAGTCAGTGATTACAGACAGTATTTTTGTACACTGCATAGTTGTAGGCATGGCTTTTAGGCATACTGCACTGAATTTGTGAGGTTTAATACATAATCCAGTACAACTTTACAGTACTTGGAAGTAAGTTCAGTTCTGTTCACTGGAGTTTATTCCCTTATATATGAGCCTGGGACTCAGTGTAGATTGTGGTCAAATCTGAGCTACCTTGTTATGTAATAATTGAAAAAAAAATAGAAAATGAAATGCTTCTTTTATTAGAGTATTAATATATACTCTAATATATATTATAATATATAATATATAGAGTATATTAAAATTTTAATATATGAAAAATGATTTATCTTGGATCTTGACAATAAATTCTCTTTTAGCATGAGGATGTTAGAGCTTCATACTTAACATTGTCCATTTAAATGAAATCATTATTTAAATATCATATTGCTCAAAGCATTTTTTGCTACTTTATCATTATTTTTTGGAGAAATTTGCAATAAATGATTATTAAAGTTTGCAGTTGGACTGCGGTATTTTCAGTCTGAAGACTCACATAAAGGCCAACATTTATGTGTTGTATTGTAGGAGATTGAGCCTAAGGTTGGATTAGGAATCTAAATCCTAAATCCAGCCCCTCCCTTGAAGTTTGTTGACTTATCTGGCACCAATTTGCCTTGACCATTAGTAGATCAGATTCTTGTTGTATAGTTAGTGTGAAATAAACTTGTAGTACTTTTGAACTCTATCATGGTTCCTGATTTCTTGACAGATATCTTTCAAATAAAAATATTAGGAAGACCAAGCTGAACATGAACAATAGTTGTAATAAGAAAATAAGAAAAAGTGTTTCCTTGGCTATATTAGAAGGAAGATGATGTTTGAGGAAGATGATTCTTAAAGAAGATAATTTATGTCAACTGTGGCAAAGACAAGTTTTGCCATTCTATAGGGTGATGTGTACCCATTATAAGCAGAAGAGATGATTTCATGCCTCTTAAAAGTTTGATTATACACTTAGATACTGAAAGAGCTTTCAAATATTATCTCAGAATATAATGCATGAGAAACATTGGAGAATAAGTTGTATTTCCAACTTCAAAAATGGGATAAGTATGAATGTGGGAAATTTTTGAAAGCCTGCAAAAATGGCAGGATTTTAGAATAAAATATCAAGGTTCATGTGTGAATCATTGTATTGATTACAAGAATTAAAGCTTTATTTGGGAAAAAAATATTTCAGGCCAGTTCTCTCTCTGATCTGAGATAATGAGAATGGCTTCAACATAGTTCCAACAAAGCATTCAATAACCTCTGTTTTTTTTTTAATAAAAAAGGCCTTATTGATCAGGGGTTAAGTTTGCTACAGTATTTGGCACAAATGGATGGTAAAGCAGCTGTAGTAAGCCAATGCTCATTTAATTGATCTATGTCAATTGCCCCTGTGCATTAAAATAAATAATGTGGCAGAGGATGTGGATGGATTGCTTATCAAACGTACATACAACCCAGAGGTAGAAAGGCTTATCAACATTATTGAAAACAGACTCTCATTTTTAAAGGCCTTTGAAGCTGGAGAAAAGGATTGCAACAAACAAAATAAAATTCAACAGAGAAAAAAAAAAGATAAGTCTTATCTTTTTTATTGGGTAAAATTTATTGGGCAAAATCTTAATGGACAGGTAGTTAATATGAGTCATCATCATAATGTGGCTATTAGGATCGTTAACAAATTCTTTTTATAAAATATTTTTTCTTAAATCAGAGATTGATTTCAGTCACCCTTGTTTTGCAATTTTATTAGAATGTGCTCTTTCAATTTTACCAAACATTTGACCCATTCTGTCCAAGAACATAGCTGAAAGGTATTCAGAGATTTGCACTGAGGATTTCTGCTCCTTTTTTCTTTATCTTCCAACTTTAATGTCCAGCCTTTAAGTTTTTCTTATCATTAAAAAAATAAAAAACTCTTATTTTTCCATGAAACAATGTCTTCTAAATAATTCAAAACTATAATTTCAAATCCTTCTGGCCTCTTAATCCATTATTGACATTCCAAAATCCACATATTGAGCACCCTTTTGCTGCACAATTTCTTAAAATGTAAAAGTAGGCTTTTTTGAGTGTCTTGAACAGAGATTGTTGGAATCAGAGTGTAATCTGCTTCCCCATTTTAGAATAAAATAGAGCTGGAAGTGATCTTCTAGTCCAGCCCTCCTGCTCATGCAGGAGACCCTATATCTCCTCAACTGACCCGAAGAAAACCCCTCCATCTGAACTAAAAAGAGAACTGCCACCAGCATGGCTAAATCGAAGCCAGGAAAGCATATGAGACAGAAGTGAAAAAGAAAGGAAAGATCTTGTAACAGCGTGCTTAGTCTTGGTAAGAATCACTCCAATTTCTGCAGTGGAATTTTCCTTGGAAAGTGGGACTCAAAGGAGGAAAATAGCTGCGATTAACGATCTGGAGTGACTGTCAGATTTAGTTAAAAAAAAAAAAGATATTGCAACTAGAAGTAACTTTAAAAGTAAAGGACAGATTGAATTGGTCAACCCAACTTTCTGGACTGTATTTTTACTACTACTCAACTTGAAGAACTTTAGGAAACTATTGGAAAGCAATCTTATTCATAGACATATTGATTGTAGTTAAAGTGTTTTAATTCAGCGAGTTTTGCTCTCTTTCAAAAATCCAGCAGTGCCTTGAACATCTTGTTACAGCCTATTGTTTACAGAGTAATAGCAGCAGCAATCAGAGCAATAAATTCCTCCCACCCAGTAAATCACAGCTGCTAGTAAAACAATTAACCCTTTCCTTGCAGACTCTCAATACTACCTCATTACTTTAATCAAACACTGATTAATTCATTACCTCAAAATTTATAACTTTTCTACCTCATCACCTATGTCAATGATTAGATAATCAATTTCTATAAAATATTTCATTAATGGCTTAATTGATTTAGTGTTTTAATTGATTAGTGTGATGAGAGTTTTTAGTGCAAATAAAGTGATTACTGATTAGTTTAAAAGATCAAGATTCATGTAATTTAATTGATTAGTAAAATCAGTGATTTAGTGAATTTAATTGAACAGTGTAATTGATGATTAGTGTAATTGATATTTAATTTAATTTAATTTAATTGAACAGTGTAATTAATGATTAGTGTAATGTAATTGATTAGCGATTAGTGTAATTAATTGATTAGGCTGATTGTTGCTTAGGAAAATTATTT
Source organism: Laticauda colubrina (assembly GCA_015471245.1). Classification (NCBI taxonomy): domain Eukaryota; kingdom Metazoa; phylum Chordata; class Lepidosauria; order Squamata; family Elapidae; genus Laticauda; species Laticauda colubrina. Next base: position 18,119,858 of record BLBF01000045.1, read on the forward strand.
GATGAGAGAGATTACTGTAATTGTTTGATTGGTGTGATATTGGCTATTTTGATTATCCAAAATTGTTCCATTAATTAATTTAATCAATGTACCATCTTAACAAACCTACCATGCCAAGAAAAAAATCCAATGCCAAACCACATCCTAAAGAGAAAATAACATCCACCAATGACCCACAAGACTCCTGCACATGCCTTAAATGCTACAAAACTCTAAATGATAATGAAAACTCCATCAAATGTTCTCTATGTCAGGGGTCCCCAACCATCGGGCCCTGGACCTCTACCGGTCCGTGGATCATTTTGTACCGGGCCGCGAAGAATGAATAATCGTGATTAAAATATATATATATAAATATGTTTTTAGTAAAGAAATAGTAAAGAAGCCCTTTACTATTGGGGGAGAATTGATTTTGCCGGTCCTTGAAAAAGTATTTCTGCATGAAACTGGTCCCTGGTACAAAAAAGGTACGTAACAAATACGCTCATCATGACTGCTTGGGATTACCCGAGCAAATGATTCAATACCTAGAATCATCCAATGAGTTTCCATATCTCTGCAAATCATGCAGACTCAAAATGGATCTGTTTGAAAGAGTTGATACCATAGAAACACGAATAACATCCCTTGACACCATAGTAGCATCCCTGGACATCTTAAAAGAAAGATTATCCAACCTTGAAAAAAAAAGACACAATGCAAAAACCTGACCATCCAATAGCTACAAACCACATCTCTACACAACAACTACAACCCAATCCAGAAAAAAACATAAGCCAGACAAAAAATGATATCCCAATTCTCATCAGAGAAGCTTTTGAGCGTGAACGGAAATGTCCAAATGCCATCTTATTTGGTCTAAAGGACATCAATGATAATGATGACATCACAATTGTCCAAAACATCATCAGTGATTATCAAACATCAACCATCTCCCCTAATGAAATACTTGACATTTCCCACATTGGCTGAGAGCTCAACCACAGAGATGGCTCTGTGGCCCCACGCTTCTGCAGGGTCATTTGCAAAAATGAATCAAGCAATCGTAAATTCATTTACACTATAAATTCACTCACCAAAGCCAACACCAACCATAAGAACCTCCGTTGTCGCCCTGACCTAACCATACAGCAACGTGCCCACTCCCGTGTACTCCTCACTGAACTCAAAAAATGTCTAGACAATGGAGAGAAGGACCTGTACATTGACTACCATGCTGACTGTATCAAAAGTAAGTCACACAACCCGCAACTCAGCTTTAACTTTCAACCACAACCCTACCTCAACCGATACATCATCATCCAAGACTAGGCATGCACGCCTCTAACTACCTCAATTCCAACAACTGCTGGCCTTAAATGCAAGCTACTCAATGCAAGAAGCTTTGCAAATAAAATTCCTGAATTTCTCCTCTTATTAAATATGATTAAATTCGACATCATATTTGTCTGTGAAACATGGCTCAACTCTCAACTCAACTCTCCCTGACTCCATTACCACAGTAAGAAACTATCATGTTTACTGATCAGATCGTGAAATTCGTAGAGGAGGTGCTGTTGCTATCTTCTATAAAAAGTCCTTACATCTAAAAAACATCCAAGTTACCCAGGAGCTTGCTCTTCCTGAGACCATCATCTGTGAACTATCCTTAAATATCACATTTCGATTCTTACTATGTTACAGAGCACCTGATGATGACATCGAACATGTAAACAAGCTAAATACACTACTAACAACGGTAGCATCCTGCCCACACACTTTTATCTTTCTTGGTGACTTCAATCTACCTCATATTGACTGAACCCTAAATGAATGTACAACTGAACCCATACACGCAACCTTCCACAATGCTGTTACAAATCTGGGACTGGAACAACTAGTAACCAACAACACTAGACTAAACAACTGCCTCAATCTCATCTTCTGCAATAGTTTGAATTTAATTTATGGAATACAAACTAAAGAACCTTTTTCCAACTGTGACCACACTATGATTGGCTTTTGTCTCAACATACGCCCACACAAAAATGCTCACAATGACATAATCGCCAATTATAACTTCAAAAAGGCAACAATGATCTTACAGACAACGATCTCTCATCCCTTGATTGGCAATCTCTATTCACTGGATGCAATACTGTTGAAGACCATGACAACATATTTTTACTTGAAGTCAAAAGAGTCATCAAATTATATGTACCAACAACAACTCCCTAAACAAAAAACAAAACAAAACAGTTTACCCATAACAATAAGGAAACTTCAATCCAAAAAGAGATCACTCTGGCAGAAAAAACAAATCTGGTCACGTTGCCAATTTCAAAAGCCGATACAAAAATTTATGCCACCAGATAAAGACTGAATGCACCAATTATCACATTAAACAAGAGGAAAACCTTCTATGCACCAATTTCACCCACGCTTTTTACAATTTTGTAAACAAACTAAAAGACTCAAGGTCCATCCCACCCCTGATAGGACCTAATGGTAAAGACTGCAATGACAACACCATTAAAACCAACATCTTTAACACATTCTTCGGCTCAGTATTTGTAAACAGCAATGGATCATGCCCAGTATTTCCCAGCTGAACCACAGACAACTACAATGATCTAATAAATATCGATTTTACAGAAGACAATGTTGTCTTCTGTAAATCTAAAACCATTTCTATCTATTGGACCGGATGGAATATGTGCCTACTTCTTAAAAAAGCTATCCACTGCCATAGCCGAACCTCTAAGCATAATCTTTGAAAAATCTTTCAGGACCTATGGTCAGCAGCCACAGTCATCCCCATCTTCAAAAAGGGAGACCACAGCCTAGTTAAAAATTCCAGACCAATCTCCTTATGCTGTGTCACCTGTAAAGTCATGGAATCAATTATTAACCAATCCATTATCCTCCACTTAGAGACAAACAACCTGCTCTCTAATAAACAATTTGGTTTCAGAAAAAAACTATCCTGCAATCTGCAACTCTTATACTGCAAAAACATATGGACGACAATTCGATCAGGGCAAAGCAATAGACGCAATCTACATTGACTTCTGTAAAGCCTTTGATTCAGTAGTACATGACAAACTACTCCTAAAACTAAACTCTTACGGTATTTCTGGACACCTGCATAACTGGATAGAAGCATTCCTATCAAACAGACAACAAATGGTCAAAATTGGGAGTGTCCTATCAAATTCTGTACCTGTCAGTAGTGGTGTCCCCCAAGGCAGTGTTCTAGGACCAACTCTCTTCATACTCTGCATAAATGACCTCTGTGATCATATTAAGAGCAACTGCATTCTTTTCGCTGATGATGTAAAGCTGTTCAATACCACAGACAATATTGCTTCCCTTCAAAAAGATCTTGACTATATATCAGACTGGTCAAACAAATGGCAACTTCAAATCTCAACAAATAAATGCTCTGTCTTACATATTGGCAAAAAAAATATCAGAAAATAAAATACAAGCTGAATAGTCAAGACCTTGTTGATGATCCAAACTCTGTAAAGGACCTTGGAGTACTCATCTCTAATGATCTAAGTGCTAGAGCCCACTGAAACTACATTGCCAAAAAGGCATACAAAACATTTGCTAGACCAATACTCAAATACAGCTCATCAGTCTAGAACCCACATTACGTATCTGATATTAGCACAGTTGAGAAAGTCCAGAAATATTCCACAAGAAGAACTACATCACCAAAAAGGCATGAAGAGTTGTTAACCTAATCCTACATAGCTTTTTCTCTGGTAATATCACACTACTAACTAGAGCATACAAAACATTTGCTAGACCAATACTCAAATACAGCTCATCAGTCTGGAACCCACATTACGTATCTGATCTAAATATAGTATATAAAATCATACATTGCAATGTCCTACCTGTCAATGAATACTTCAGCTTCAACCATAACAACACAAGAACAAACAATAGATACAAACTCAAGATTAGCCGCACCAAACTTGATTTCAGGAAATACGACTTCATCAACAGAGTAGTCAATGTCTGGAATCCTCTACCTGACTCTGTGGTTTCTTCCCCAAACCCCAAAAACTTTAACCTTAGACTGTCTACTATTGACCTCACCCCCTTCCTAAGAGGTCTGTAAGGGGCATGCATAAGTGCACCAACGTGCCTACTGTCCCTGTCCTATTGTTTATTTTATTTTTCTTATATATACCCATTTCATGTATTCATAACTATGTATATACTTATACCTATTATCTTGTAAGCGATTGACAAATCAAATCAAATAAAAAATAAAATCAAATCTTTTTTCTCTTTTCCTTGCTCTGCTTTCATTCCTGTTACTGCCTTACAAAAATTAATAAAAAAATAGTTTTTACTAAAATCTCTTCTGCTTTTCTTTCATTTTCCTATTTTGCATTTGATCCTACCTTTTCTCCTGCCCCACATACGTGTCGTTGGGATTTTCGATGGTTGGAATCTGTATGTATGGGATTAGAGTTTAGCCAGGAGAAACTTCCTGACAGTGAGAGCAATCAAAGCCATGGAACAGAAGTTGCCTTTGGAAGTTGTGGGAGCTTCATCACTGGAGGCCTTCAAGAAGAGACTGGACTGCCATTTGTCAGAAATGGTGTAGGGTCTCCTGCTTGGGCGGGGTGGTGGTTGTTGGACTAGGTAACCTATGAGGTCCCTTCCAATTCTGATTATCTGATCAGTTTGAAGTACCTCACAGATAGCTGGGGAGTTTGCAAGAGAATTGATAGGGTGAGTCTGACGGAACTGTTTTATGTGCAACCCCAATGTTTAATATTAGCTTGCTTTTTTCCTGACTTGCCCTATATGTTTTCAAGATGATTATTTTTCTTTAACACTGCCTTACCCAGACAGTCCTCTACTTACAACAGTTCACTTGGTGATCATTTAAAGTTACAACAGCACTGGAAAAAATGACTTAATGACCATTTTTCACGATGGTTTGCAGCATCCTCATGGCCACATGATCACAATTCAGACGCTTGGCAACTGACTCAGATTTAAGACAGTTGCACCATCCTGGGGTAATGTGATCCTCATTTGTGACTTTCTGACAAGCAAAGTCAATGGGGAAACCAGATTCACTTAACAACCAGTAATTAATTTAACAACTGCAGTGATTCACTTAACAACTGTGGCAACAAAAGTCGTAAACTGGGTCAAACTCACCTAACAACTTCTTGCTTAACAATAGACTTTTGGGTTCAACTGTGGTCATAACTCGAGCACTACCTGTATTTTGGTGGATTTTTATTTCTGCTTTTTCTTAAAAAAAGGTTTTAGAGCTTTTAGACTATTCATATAGATAAAACAATAAACCAGTGAAAACGGGCAATGAGAAGATAAGAGACTAATCACGAGTGTAATTAAAGCAAACAATAAAAACATTAGTTTCTGTATTTAAATTACTAAGCAAAACACATTGTAGGCAAGATTAATAAAATTCAGACCTCCAAGTTTTTCATAAAGACACAGAAGGAATACCCAAAACAGACAGATTTTCCCTTTATTGGTGAACAGTTGTAGAAATTGGTCTTTCTAGCATCTTCTTCCTCCGATACTTCCACCAACAAATCCCAAGGTACATTCTACAACATACCTACATTATTAGATTTAAATAAGGATTCCAATCTTGTGACAATAGACAGAAGAAAATTTCTATTTTAATATAAACTAGAAGAAAAAAATAACTTTCCATCTAAAGTAGTTTAAAAAGAAAACACAATGAAAATAATCTTGAAGTTATTTAACGCAGTGGCCCCCAACCTTTTGGTCACCAGGAACTGGTGTTATCAACACTTTCTTTTTTTTTTTGGGGGGGGGGGGTCACTATCTCCATTATTTGTGTGTTTTAGATGAGTGTATGAAATGTTCTAGATATCCAGAAATGGAATTTGAATCCGGAACATTGATTAGCATTCGCTGATTATATTACATAAAACAAAAACAAAAAACAAAACAAAACCGGCCCAGTGAAAGAAAGAAAGCGGTGGGCCTGGCTTCGCTGACTGCTTTTTACATCATATCAGAACACATGTTCTCATTTCTCTTATCCATAATTCCTTTGATCTCCGTGCTTGTAAACTGCAAACAAAAAGCAGCTCAAGATCAAAGAAGGGCAAATACAGACGGAAGGACAAATGAAAAGCAAACACTTTCTGCTTGCTGTGAAAGGAACACTCGCCTTTTAAAATTGGGACATTGTTGTTGCATTAATCTGTGGTATTAATAAATGTGATGGATTGTGCCTTGGACTGCTGACAGGCACCCAATTCAGCCAAGGGGTTTGTTAATGCTCCATCAAAGAATGGAGTAAAATGTGTTAAAAGTCTTCATTGAAAGGAACCTAATGTGATTTTGGATGGTCACACCATTCTAAAATAGTCCTATAGTCGTTGGAGCCAAACGTTTGACCTTGAAGTTAGTTGCAAGGCATTGGTTTCAGAGGAAGGTTGAAAATACAAAATAGTGAATAAATGCTCCTTTCCCTAACCTCATCTTTTATTTCTGCGTTGCATCCACATTTAAGGAAAGCTACCTGTGACAACACACTACCACAATTACAGGTGTTTCAGAGAGAGGCTATTGTAGCTTATCCCGTAGTGACCTTCTCTCCTTAGCCTTCCAGCTTTAGTTTAACTTGCGCATACACTGACCTTTGCTATGGAAACGATACAGAAACACAAACAGCTTGGCAGAGTTTCGTCTGCAGAGCAATGGGTTGTGTGTCACAGTATATAGTTACTGGTGGAGGGTTTTTAGAGGTCAATCATGAGATGGTGCTGTAACTTTTCATTATTTACAATATTCTGTATGATGCCTCCTGTGAAGAGTATGTGATTGTATTTATGGAATAAAAATACATCGCATATAAGCATGTCTATATTTGGGCAACTTGTAGGAACTGTGAATGTATTTTAAACACGTTTTGTTCCCTTTTGTAACACAACCACTAGAGTGTAGTATCTGCATAAAGGATACAGACTGGCATGAATGCCAGCCATTTAATACAATATCAATTGGAAGGTTTATCAAGGTCCCATTTGTATTAATATTTTGGACTGCAGTCAACAGGCAACTGCAGTGTTTTGTTTTGTTTTAAAAATGGAGCACATATTCTGTTCAAAACATAACCAGAAGATTTTCCCCTGAACCGAGATATCTTTTAGCAGTGGAAATGGTAAAATAGAAAAGTGTCTTAAATCAGGCCTGAGAGATTCACTGTCTACCATGACTGGCAGTGACTTTTGAAAGGATCTCAGAATCTCGGGGGGGGGGGGGGG
>BLBF01000045.1:18131136-18148757 GCA_015471245.1 Laticauda colubrina
TCTCACACACACACACACACACACACACACACACACACACACACACATTAATATTTGTCTGTAATCGTTGAACTAACATTGATTCTTAAAAAATGTCAGGTCTGTTCCAAATATGGCAACATATTGTCTGAGGTACTGAAATGCTAACAATGAGCAAAGTAGGTTATGGATTTATTTCAAGGTAGTCACGGTGGTTTCCCAAAACACATTTGGCTGTAGCATGTCTGTTCTTTCACCCTTTATTTTCCATTCCCACTTCTCTCTTCTGCCTCTTGTCTATACAAACATTGCTGTATTTGCAGGTGTTGTTAAAGTTATGTTTTGCTTGAATGAGAACGAGGGAGACTTCCTCATTTGCCTTCATTCATAAGAAGGAGAATGTGAAGTGAGAGGGTTTTATGACACTGCAAGCAATGCTTTGATGACTAGGAACATTGCACACCTGACACTGACTGACCCAGGAAGAGTCAGTCATGTTTTTCATTTAGGTGTTTTCAAAAATGATACCTGGTAATCAGCTGTTGTAAGAATGATCCATTTTTATTTTTATTTTTTGCTTGATGTGGTTTTCAGGAGAATTACTTTGCAAACTTTACAGATGTTCCACAGTTAGCCAGTCATCTGTCATGATCCTTTCGGATCAAGTCCTGGAGATGTGCCTTTTCACTTTTTCTCTGCCCATAGCATTGTGCTATGTCTGATGAGCTCTAAGACTGAAAACCAAGCAGAATTATATGATTGTTTGTAGTGCCAGCAGCTTGCTAAGGTTTTTATCACCCCCCACAGCTCCATGCCTGATTGCTGCACACAAAATAAATACTTTCTCACTTGTTCTAGTACAAAGGTACAATGTCTAGCTTGCAGTTCAACATGATAAGGAGCTCTGGAGGCACAGTGGTTAGAATGTAGTGCTGCAGGCTAACTCTGCCCTCAAGGTGGAATTTGATCCTCACAGATTCAAGGTCGACTCAGCCTTCCATCCTTCCAAGGTCTGTAAAATGAGGAGTCAGACTGTTGGGGACAATATGCTGACTCTGAAAACCACCCAGATAGGGCTGTCAAGCATGATGCAGCGGTATATATATCTAAGTGCTTTTGCTATTGTTATAAATGGGTGGCGCTTGTGTTTGCAGATATTCAGACAAGAAAAATGCACATGTAATCAGAAAACCCTTGGTTTTTGTCTTCTGTTTTCTCTAGTATTGACTGTGCAGGTATTCTGAAACTCCGCAATTCAGACATAGAGCTTCGGAAGGGAGAGACGGATATTGGAAGAAAAAACACAAGAGTGAGGCTCGTATTTCGTGTCCATATCCCACAGCCTAGTGGGAAGGTCTTGTCCCTTCAAGTTGCCTCTATACCTGTTGAATGCTGTAAGTTTGCTCATTTTTTCATGTGGGAAATATTTATATCCATACACATTTCCCACACATGTCCATAAATATTTCAGGATTTAAGCTTGTACTTCATAAAAAATATTACATCGAGTTAGCTTTTTACTTTCTGTCACTGGGATTTTTAGAAAGCTCCCTTTACTTATTCTGATATATTCATCTGCAGACTTTGCTTCTGAGACTGGTAGTTTTGATCTCTTCTTTTTGTCAAATGCTACTAATTGTGAATGCTTTATTTGTTGTAACTGGTAATGAATTGTCATGCCATTTCATTTAATATTTAGATATTTTAGAGCTGATTGGAATTTGATAACTTTTATATTACTTGGGCACATTATCAGCAGCTTTGATTAGAAGGAAAGGTTAGGATGTATGCTGAAAAGAAATGTTGGAAAACAGTATGGAACTGCTTTAGATTAAACCCCTTTACAAGATCAAAATGTGAATAAGTGTGTGTGTGTGTGTGTGTAAGTCTTTCTAGAGCTTCTGAAGGTGTATAACTATAGTTCATTTTCTGTAAAAATATACTTTTATTACACCAGTATTGATTGGAGTTTGTAGCAAATATCAATAGCCAAAGTTACATATTATATTAAACAAGTGATGACAATCAGCAAGTCTATGTTTGAGACCTGAGTATTGCTGTGTAATGGGGTGAGTTCCCATCATTTGCTACAGCTCCTGCCCACCTAGCAGTTCGAAAGGAGCAAATGTGAATAGATAAATAAGTACCACATTGGTGGGCTTATTAATGGGGACATGAAAGAAGCCCCCAACTGGGCAATGGTGACATCACAGGTTAATTCTTTCAACCTGGAAGTGCCTCATTGCTTCCGACACAAAATCATCAGCATTAAGTTATGCTTAGCATTGTTCGTAATTTCACAGTTAAATTTGATGGAGCATAATGATTTTCATGAATGGAGGCAAATATACATGTTCCAGGATAATGTTGCAGGATCCAATCTGGATCGGTCACCGGGACCAGAAATTTTATCTTCTGAGCTTTCTGACTCGTGCTAGAGACCATCTTCTAAAGATTTTGAAAGAGTTTTGAAACTAACAGTACAGGGATATAAAAATGTTGCAACCAAGTTACTTACTGCACTCATAAAGGCACATTTTAGTCTAGGGTGTTTAGCAAATCCAACCTGTGTGGTTAGTTCATGTTGTGCCAAGCAATTTCAGAATTTTTTTTTGAGTTAACAGATTAAACTGCAGTTCATCTAAACATAGGAAAATATGTTGCCTATGTGAAATAAAAACAGGGAATGATGACTCTTAAATGATAAGAGTCACATGTGTGTAGGTTCTAATGCATTTTTTGTATTTCTCTTTCATAAAGCTCAGCGATCGGCTCAGGAACTTCCTCAGATAGAGAAATACAGCATCAGTAGTTGCTCCGTAAACGGAGACCATGAAATGATTGTTACAGGCTGTAACTTCCTTCCAGAATCAAAAATTTTATTTCTGGAAAAGGGGCAAGGTAAGTCAACCTGTCTCAAGTAGCCTAATAGTTCATAATTCTCAGTGCCTTAAATATTCATTTAAATAAAAACAAAGGATGTAAGTTAGTATAATATACTTGTATATACAGCAGTATCTAGTGTTATGTTTTACTCAGATTTTTCTCTAGCTCCTGGTTTGATTCTGGTGGCCCATGAAACAGCCCAAATCATTCCATCTATTTCATGGTTCTGTTTGCATATATCGATTGACCATTTGAGTGCCTGCAACAGCAATTATCCTATGAATTATGCAAATATCTTCACCCAGAGCATCATTTTTCTCCCTTCTTAAAACTAATCATTCAAAAGTCACTTTATCCATAGTTCACTTTTCATTTGGAGTTAATTTGTCAGAGTTCAATTCTCTTTGGCCTTTTTATCTTTGAACAAGATAGGTATTACTTGGCCAAATATTTAACATGTCTACAATGAATAAAGTCTTGAAAGTCAAATGAACACTATTAAGAGTTGTGCACTGTGTGTTTTGTATATATTTAATAATTGAATTACTTTAGAATGAGCTGATACCTGATCCGAAATGTTTGTCTTTGTAGATGGACGGCCCCAGTGGGAAGTGGAAGGCAAAATAATTAGAGATAGGAGTCAAGAGGTGAGATTTATTTTTTTAAAGTACTAAATTACTTTACTGATTTCTGAAAAGATCCTGGTGGAATATTAAACATAAAGTAGGCAGCTATTTTTTTCTTAGCATTTATGTCAAATGTGCAAAAATATTAGCAAAATTTGAACCAGATTTATAATGGAAGAAAGCAAAATTGGTGGGTGATGTAATATTAAATAGAAAAACTTAACCTTCAGTCTTGACAGACTAGAAAGGGCAAAATGATGTGCAGAAAGCAAACACAAATAATGTTGGGATTGTGGGAAAGGAAAGAAGAAGAAGCTATAAATAATACAAAAAAGTTACAGCAGCTGCCAGATTTGATTCACAAACTAGGGAACCTAGAAGTAAATCTTTTTTTCAGTAATTGAAGTACCAACTCTTTCCCCTTTCCCCATTGATGTCTTCAGCACCAGTGGTTCAGATGTTATCTTAGTAAGCTAACATTTTGGAAAATTACAATGATCAGAATATGTAAATATTCCAGTATATGTAAATATTCCATGATGAAAGCATCGCCCTCCGCTTAAGATTACTGCTTCATGAGGTATCCTCCCTGCCTTTTGAAGTAGGGCCCACATGCAGAAAACGCAAATATCCTGCCACTCATTCTTAGGAAAAGTGGCTTGTAGAAAGGTGTCCCCACTGAGAATTTCAAGGAGCCGAGATTCTCAGTGGTGACATATTTCCTAAGAATGATTTAAAAAATGTGCTTCAGGAAATACAGCATGTAATTTATGAGGTCTAATGAAGACGATGAAAAAAAAAGCCTTCCGAGAAATACCTGGTCTTTTTCTACTATTTTATTCATTTTTTACACAGGCTGCGCTCATCCTTGAAGTTCCCCCATATCACAACAAAGCAATTACGGCGGCTGTCCATGTACAGTTCTATGTTTGCAATGGCAAAAGGAAAAAAAGCCAGGCTCAGCGTTTTACATATACTCCAGGTACTGATTATTGGCAAAGAAATCAGGAGTGAGAATGGCCTTTTATTTTTCAAATGTCTCTCGTCCTTTGCCCTGATTCTGAGATATGTTATTTATTTTACATAGAAAATTAGGTATGAATTGGAGAAAAAAATTAACGAGGAATTTTTCAATGATTTTCCGATAATGTTTTTAATTTAGCATCAATTGACCTGTTTTTTTAAGGCACTAGAGTAGAAACCAGGAGACAGTGAATTCTAGTTCTGCCTTAGGCATGAAAGCTAGCTGGGTGATTTCTCAGAGAACTGTTGTAGTGGAGAAAATAGAAGGAGGAAGGAGTATGTTGCTTTCTTGAGTTGCTTATAAAATAAATTAATAAAGATAGAATAAAAAAAACTTTAAAAAAGTATTTATGTTTACTTTCAAGTTTCTAATTAGGAATGCAAATGAGGAAAAATGCAGCTATGCATATTAAATTCTAATACTTATTCTGAGTGAATAAATTATTGTTTGAATGTTAGAAACAAGAAAAGTCTTCAGCTAGCATGGAGCTGAAGGTCTTTGCTGCATTATTTGATCCATCATAAGCTAGGATAGCCTATGTATTGTGGTTCTCTCATGAACCATGTCAGAAAATAAACATTCAGGACTGATGAACAGTCCTAGGTCCCAAACTGTTTTTGAATGAGACTCCATTCAAACTTGAAATTCTCAACTGTAGAATTTTATTCTTTTTTTAATTTTTTTTTATTATTACTGCATTACAAAATGGCACTTTATTGGCAGAAAATCACAAAATGTTTCTAGAATTTTATTCTTTAATTTCTGTTGTTATAATGAGAAAACCCTTATCTGCATTATCTCAGAATAAGCAAGTGTATTTCACATCATACTTTTAAAATATGTCATGGTTAACTGCATTTTCCATGCATATTCACTGCCATTCATGTACATGTTTTTTATTCGATTTAGTTCTGATGTTTATCATTTCATCTGTGAATTTTCTCTGATCCTTATTTTCTTGTTACACAGTTGTATTGAAACAAGAGAACAGAGATGAAATGGATTTGTCTTCAGTTCCATCGTTGTCCCTGACTCACTGTAAAGGACTTTCTCCTGTGCAAACCCAGTTGCCTTCACCTGATCCAGGGCTTTCACATGATAGTTTACTTCCTCCTTCCTCCAGGAACCTTGTCTGTCCCATACAGCTGCCGCCCTTCACACCCATGGTATCTTCAACAGTAACTCAGTTGTCACACATACAAGGTAGAAACATTAGTCCAAGAGAAGAGCATCCTGTCCTGTCTTCAGCTGTAGTCCATCCATCTTATCAGATCACAGCGGCATCTTCTGTGGGGCCTTCCTATCAGTCTGTGCAACCCAATGTTATGTTTAATGGACAGTCTGGTCTTCCCATGGACCCTGCCTCTTCTAGTCAAGGATATGAGGCAATGTCATTTCAGCAAGATGCATCTGTACCTCCACTGATAAACCTCAGCTGCCAGTCTCTGCCACCAATCCCATATCATTCTTCAAATTCAGGTCCAGTGTCAACTTCTGTTGCAACAGGAGGACATACTTCAGCACACCTAGCTCAGTCGAGACACTCCTCTCCTCATTTGCAATCCATGCAATACCATTGTCCAGATCCTCAGAAAAGTCCTGTCTCTCCTGCCGTGACTCAGTCCCTTGGGCACCCTTCCACCCAGTTGCAGCCAATGACTTATCCTTCAAATCCAGGTAATTCCTCATCATCACCATCCCCCAAATCTTCTCATTCTTTAGTCCATTCACCACGATCTGGGCCATCTTCACCACAGTTGCAACCTATACCTTACCATATTTCTAGCTCGGGATCTGCCTCATCTCCTCCTCCAGCCTCTGTCAGTCAGTCTGGGCAACAGTCCTCCCCACAGGAGCATAACCCAGGTTTGGGAGGAATGGCTACAGCTTCATCTTTGATGCATCATAACATATGTGACACATCTCCATTTCCATCAGAAGGGTCAACTGTTAATATTAAGCCTGAACCAGAAGATCAAGAGTTAAATTTTCAGACAATGGGATTGCAAGACATCACGTTAGATGATGGTAAGTGATGCTACGTTAGGAGAATATGGCTAAATAGCTTAGTCCTTTCAGAAGCATCATGTAAGGAAGGATTATCATGGATCCCATATGTGTGTGTGTGTGTGTGTGTGTGCGCGCGCGCTATTCAGCTTCCTTCGGGTATTATCCCACGTCATTGTAGTGCTTTTAAAGTTGTAGCAACGTTTCAGCAGAATCTCATCTGCCATCATCAGGCTTCTGTATTGAGTTCGTATGTGGATCAGGCTATCATAGCTGTGATATATATATATATATATGCACATATTTCCTAGATTTTCACGGGTACAGGTATGCAGGTCTTGGCGTGTTTGGGACTTTTCCCATGTAAGATTGAGAGCATCTTGGTAACATTTCAACGAAGTCCCACTCGCCATCTTCAGGCTGGTGCTTTCAGCTTCGTGCTTGTGTGAGCAAAGCACAAGCACAAAGCCGAAAGCACCAGCCTGAAGATGGTGAGTGGGAACGTTGCCAAGATGCTTTCAATCTTACATGGGAAAAGACCCAAACACGCCAAGACCTGCATATATATATATAGATTTTCATGGGTACAGGTATGCAGTTCTTGGCATGTTTGGGTCTTTTCCCGTGTAAGACCCGAACATGCCAAGACATATATATATATGTATATGAATATGTATATGTATATATATGTATATGAATATATATATGTATATGAATATGTATATGTGTGTGTATATATATATATATATACACCAATGAACACAGATCCAGGCTCCCAGCCAATCAGAATGGACCAGCCTCAAATTTGAAACCAGGAACTAACTCTACACAGAAGCCTGAGGATGGCAGATGAGATTCTGCTGAAACGTTGCTACAACTTTAACAGAACTACAATGACGTGGGATAATACCCGAAGGAAGCTAAACAGCACACATGTAAGTACCCGCGAAAACCTAAGAAAACAAATATATATATATATGTGTGTGTGTGTGTGTGTGTGTGTGTGTGTGTGTGTGTATTTGTATTTGTACAGTATATATATATACAATATATTATATGTTTTCTTAGGCTTTCGCGGGTTCTTACATGTGTGCTGTTCAGCTTCCTTCGCGTATTATTCCACGTCATTGTAAGAAAAAACACATTCTGGAACAGCAGTAGGCTAGCCCCAAATTTAAAACTGAAACAACTGTAAAAGTCTGACTTTTACAGACGAACTCAATACAGAAGCCTAATGATGGCAGATGAGATTCTGCAGAAACGTTGCTACAACTTTAAAAGCACAACTATAATGACGTGAGAAAATACCTGAACAAAGCTGAATACCATACATGTAAGTACCCACAAAAACTTAAGAAAATAGAAAGATAGATAGATAGATAGATGTCATATTTTCCAGATCATTGTAATATCTTGTTCATCTGGGAATTAGAATACTTGAACATTGTATGATGATATCCTTCCTCAGTTAAAATTTGAAGGAGGGATATCCTTCCTCAGTTAAAATTTGGTGCACATCAGACTTTTATAAAAAATATCTTTTAGATTGGTTATATATTGTTTATAGCGTACTTTTAGTCCAATAAGTATATCCAAATCGTTCAAATATATTTATCTTCTTTCTCTTACTGTTTCTCAATGCCCAACTTTCACAGCCATACGTTATCATTATTGGAAAGACCATTGGTTATCATGGAATGTTCACAATCTTTCCTAGATTTCTCCTTGCCCAAACTCAGTTAGAAATGAAGAAGCTTCTTGGATGAGAATCAAAACACCTTAAAAGAAAAATCAGAAAGTCCAATTGCCTTTAAAATAAAAGCACCTTTGGTTCAACTATGCAGCTAATCTCAACGAAATAGCAAGAGTTCAGGAAGAGCAATCCCAGATATATTCATTCAGTGGCTAATCTGTGATGGATATTGGTGATTTGGACTATTAGTTATGCCCATTACATCCATTCCCAGTCATTTGTGAATGAGCATCTCATATTTTGTGTGAATGTGAAGAATATAAATATGAAGACTGAGAAAGATTGGGCAAGGACTTTCATGTAGGGTGCTTTATTAATTAGTTGTCAAATAGCATTTTCCTATAGCTATTTAGGAATACCTTAAAGTTGCCAAGTTTCAGAAACATTGATTTATAGTATTTTTGACAGGTGTTCTGTGTGTGCCTGTGGTGTTGTTTCTTCTTTGCGACCTGGTGATCCAGTGCTCTTCTAATGATTACCTAGAGTGATTGAAGTCAGTGGTGAAGTCAGCCAGTTCGCACCAGTTCGGGAGAACCAGTTGTTAACTTTCTGAGCAGTTTGGTGATCTGGTTGTTGGAAGAACTCATTAGGGCAGCGAACCGATTGTTAAATTATTTGAATTCCACCATTGATTGAAGTCCTTGTTTATTATGCCTGAATAAGTAATTTTCTAGGGAAAAAAATCCCATTCCAAAGCTAGTTCAAAGTGCTGTGTCTGTTTCACTTAAAAAATATGTTTAACCACCAGCAAGCTTTCTGCTTCATGTCATAGTCATAGGTCCTGGTTAGAAACCATAGCATGGGGTTCATCCTCACATGGCAAGGCAAAATCAAACAATTTAACTCATTGTGTCTTACAGTGTTATGATGGGAATGAGAAGAAATGTTAAAGATCATTCAGTCCAGGTTCTGCACAATACAAGAAGTGTTAACGCAGAATATGAATGTAGTATGACGCCTTCATAGTCTCTGTTTGGGTAACTGATTAAAATCCCCCATTGCTGCTGTTGTGGCTTGGTTAAACGCTCCACTTAAATAATTTGTTTCAAAAAAGGACCATTTGTGTTTTTTTTATTTGTGCATGATTACAGTTTCATCATTTTTAGCATTTTCCTCCCATCTTTCCCTGATTTCTTTTATCAGATTTCTGGGTAAGATGTGTGCATTTTTTATATACCCTCCCCTTCTTTTCTGTTTGGTTTGGCAGAAAAGAAGATAGTATTTAGGGGGAAATGGGATCATGCATGCATCTTTTTAAAATAAACCTTCCAGTTCTGAAAATCCTCCTCCAGCTTGAGCCATACCCATCTAATTATTTTTTCTTCTCAAAATAAGCTTCTATATCTGACTGGTACTTATTCATGTCTCGTTACTATACATTTACAGTGCCATTTAAGTTTCCCTGCTATATTAATTAGCAAGATATTAGACTTCAAAACCACAGCCCTGCCTTCTCCTTTCTCCTAACTGGTTGAGGACAAGAAGCTGAACAGCAAACTAGAATAGCTCTTGATTTGTCTTTCTCTCGGGCAAGGTCATACTTACCAGGCTTTTTGCCAAACATGTTTTTCTGAATTTGTGAGACACACTGCAGCGTTAAAATGAAAAAAAGCTCTCCAGTTTGGCAACAGAGGTCACAGTTCAAATGTTTCCTGAGATAGCTAGTTCATTTCTAGTGGAGGAACTATTTATAAGCCCTGTTTCTCTTTGGGATTTAAAAATGTACATAATTTATAAAGACCAAAGTGGATGCATGACCAAGAAGGCGTGGAGTTTTCAGGATGCCTTCAATGAAAGTGGACGTTAAAAATGCAGTTGAGGCTTTATCTTCACATGATTAGTTTTATAACACTTACTCTCCCCCCCCCCCCCAATTCTTCTTGCAAGAGAAAACTAAAACCAACTGAAGACATGTCAGTGTGGTTTTAAAAAAACCCTCTGAAATCAATCCAGTTGAATATTTTACAGTAAATAGCGTATTGTATAGTATAGAAATATTGATCCAAATTCAGATTAGCAGCAGTCTTTCACATTTGGGTTGCAACTCCATAGGGATAGGAGTTGTGAAGAAAGAGAAAAATTAATATTGGTATCGGATGGAGAGATCAGCAATGTGTCATAAACCCCAAACAAAGACACTTAAACCCAGAAGAATATATCATGTGATCCGTTATGTACAGTGGAGCTCCTGAAAGCTCATCACTGATACCAAACTCAGCCAAGAACACATTAACACCTCAAGTCTTCAAGGGTGTGGAAATAGAATAAATTTCAAGGCAGCATAGCCTACAAGTAGAATTCAGAAATCCCACCAGATAGATTAGCTCTTCATGTATCCGGCTGTCTCTGGGCATATTTAGTTTTTTTCTCAAAAGACTTTTTTGAGTGGATGACATTTCAGGCTTTAACCCAGAACCACTTTGCATCTTCCTATCTTTGCATTATGTGGGCAGTTAGGTTTCTGTATGGACAAGCCTTTGTTGAGTGAGTTCAATTTAGGAATTACCACCAGCAATAGCGTTTAGACTTGTATACCGCTTCACAGGGCTTTACAGCCCTCTCTAAGCAATTTACAGAGTCAGCCTGTTGCCCCCAACAATCTGGGCCCTCATTTTACCCATCTCGAAAGAATGGAAAGCTGAGTCAACCTTGAGCTGGTCAGGATCGAACTCTGAGCAGTGGGGAGAGTTAGCCTGAAGTACTGCATTCAATTCTGCATTCTGAATGCTCACTTTAGAGCAATATAGCAACAGCAATGGCACTTAGACTTATATACTGCTTTATAGTGCTTTACAGCCCTCTCTTAAGTGGTTTACAGAGTCAGCCTCTTGCCCCCAACAATCTGGGTCCTCATTTTACCCATTTCGAAAGGATGGAAGGCTGAGTCAATCTTGAGCCTGGTGAGATTTGAACTGCCAGATTTAGGCAGCCGGCAGTCAGTAGAGGTAGCCTGCAGTACCGCACTCTAAGCACTGCTCCACAGAGGCTCAACACCTTATTAAATGTTCTCACTATTAATAGGAAGTTTCTCCATGGTTCTACAGTTGTTTCTGCCCTTGATTAGTTTCCACTCACTGCTTCTTGTCCTGCCTTCAGATGTTCTGGAGAATAAGTTGACCCAGAATAATAGGTTCATATAAAGTCATAAATTTCTTTGACATGTCACTTGGAGCGCTCTTGGCAGGGCATACTTAAGGATAGTACAATTTCTCTTTGGAATCAATTTCTGAATTACAGCTCTCCATTAATTGTTGCATGCCCGAAAAGAGCTGTTCCTGCTTGGTCTCCGGCGTGCTGGGTGCCTGCCCAGGTAACCAGTGACATCATTCCAATATTGGAATTCAATTTCTTACAGTTTTGCGTTGCTTGTTGACACAAAGAAGAGGGGGGTCAACTTATTCACCAGAACATCTGAAGGCAGGATAAGAAGCAGTGAATGGAAACTAACCAAGGAGAGAAGCAGCCTAAAACTAAGGAGAAATTTCCTAATTGTGAGAACAATTAATCAGTGGAACAACTTGCCTCCAGAAGTTGTGGGTGCTCCATCACTGGAGGTTTTTAAGGAGAGACTGGACTACCTCCTGTCTGAAATGGTGCAGGGTCTCCTGCTTGAGCAGGGGGTTGGACTAGATGATGTCCAAGGTCCCTCCCAACTGTTATTCTGTAAAATTCTACTTTAGAAGGCAAAAGAGAATCATTTCAGTGGCTTTATTTATTGTCACTTGACATCTGTTTTGCTTAAAACTATACTGCCTCCTGACGATTTCCAAATGGGCACCTGGTAATTTAGTAGTCTATCATTTTAGGTTCTCATAAATATACATAAATCAGATTCCTATTTTATTTGCCATCTCAAAACTTTAATGTGCAAAAAAGCCTAAAATTGATGATGTTTCTTTGAACAACAAAACCCCTAAAAATTAAGGATGAGAATCTCAGAATGAGATTTCCTGAGTGATGTTCAAACATTATGATCTGAACTCTGCTTTTTAGTAAATGCAATCCTTTTCCTTAAACAAAATACATAAATTTCTCTGTTCACCAGAAATAAATCCATTGTAGAACATAGGGCATTGTGCATGTAACTGCATTACTGAAATCAGGATGAGACTAGAAAATTACTTTCTTTAATATTTGTATCAATATTGTGTATCCACTGTGTGGTCTGAGACAAATAACAGATTATAAAACTATAGCCAAATTTTTACTACCGAAGAGTTTCTGTTGAAGAACATTCATGACCAAGAAGTTTATATGAAGAGTTATTGCCATGGAATAATTAATTGAGGTGCTAAATATGTACTTATTTTTTTGGATTAAACTTGCTAGTAGAATCTTAGTTTTAAAAGACCTTTTAAAATTCAACCATAATCACCCTGTTTGCAACAGAATATGACTCATGCTACAAAAGAAGAAAATGTAGGAAGACAGGTGTTTGATTGCACCCTGTGTAGGTTTTCTACTCATTTATTTACTGGTCTGCAATTGCAAAAATTCTTATTTGAACAAAGGCAGAAAAAGAACTTTTCTCTTCTTCTGATTTGAAAAACTCAAGTTGCCTCTTCAAACTTCAGGCAGACACACCAGATTACAGGTCGTCCTCAACTCCAGAATCGACCCAAAAATTTCTGTTGCTTGTTAAACACTTGTTAAACGAATTCCCTATTTTACAACCTTTCTTGCCACTGTTGTTAAATGAATCACTGCAATTGTTAAGTTAGTATCCCGGTTGTTCAGTGAACCTGGCCTCCTCACTGACTTCGCTTGTCAGAAGGTCACAAAAGGAGATCACGTGACCCCTAGGACACTGCAAACATCATAAATCTGAGTCAGTTGCCAAGTGACTGAATTTTGATCACGTGACCGCAGGGACATTGCAACAGTCATAAGTGTGAAAAACAGTCATAAGCCCCTTTTTTCGGTTCTGTTGCAACTTTGAATGGTCGCTAAATGAACTGTTACAAGTGGAGGATTACTTATATTAGCCTCTGTCCCTAAGTATTTGTATCACACTGATACAAACTCCCAAGAGTTTGAAAGAAAGCAATTAATGTGTGAGTGGAGATGTTTTTGTGCATCTGAACTGAATGTTTAGAACGATTTTCAGGAAAATTTAAGAAACGGTGGAACTAAACTAAAAGGAAATTAACTTGCAGTCCAGGAAACCTAAGAAGGTTTAACATCTTATCTTATAACATCTTATCTCATCTTATCTTCTTGTATAACAGAAGATAAGATGAGAAACAAGAGTTTCTTCTAAACCTTGAGCTTGGCAAATACAGATATGACCCCTTCAAAATCACAAAGCTGTCAGTCCTTTGAAGTCTTCTGAAGAACAAAGGCTTACTCCGAGGTGTTGCCTAGTGTTTGGGATCAGTGACAAATAAGCAGAGACAGAAGGGGATTCAGAGTAGGGAATGTAATCATATGTGCTGCACAGCTCAGGGTGTTGTCTACATCTATTTTTTTAATATTGGATTACTTAGAAACTGATGTTTATGGAAGACATCAAAACATAATTGATCCTTCTCTCCTTTTCTGATGTAGTGACGGAAATCATTGGAAGAGACATGCCACAGATCTCGGCATCCCGTGGAGCAGGAACCGCCGTCCTGCGGAAACCTGGGGAAACCCAGGAGGCCTTGCACTTTTCCTCTGAGTAACGTTATGTCCCCCTTTAGATCTACTGTGCTTCCGATTATGTGGCCTTGATGATCCTGGACACTGGATCCCCGCAGAGCTGTTCTAGGAGAGCGGGAAAGAGAGTGGTAACAGAAAACAGGTTGAGTTGTAGATTTTTAGGATGCTGTAAAAAAAAGAAAAATTACTTTATAAAAATGGACACCAAGAAGTGACCCAAGATACCAATGAGCTTTGCTTGTCTCGTGCATTTAACATAATTCTTTTATATTAAGTGCTTCATTGTATGGAAAAAACGTAGTTTTGCTCTCAATATGCACAGTTACTGAATGTGGGTAATTTTTTTTTAAACACCATCTTTGTATGCTGCTTTTCTTTAGGAGAGATACTAAGATTGTAATAAAAATTTGTATACCTTTTAGACGGTCTTTTTGAAGAGCCTTTAAACATATGTGGTTTAAAACAGTTTTCTTTTTAAAAAGAATAATAATAATAATAATAATATAATAATAATACTGTCTTTCAGAGGCACAGAAGTATCTCTCATCTGAAGCCAATGCCTTTGGAAGTCTTACGTATGAATAATGATTACCATTTTCTTTGGAGCTTTAGGAAGCAAAGCCAAATATAGATTTGTGTTCTCAAGACACTGAAAAATTTTGGGAGGCTGCAAAGAGACCATTCCATCATGGAAAGATTGGGATAGAAACGACATTCCAAAACCTGACTTTTATACCTTCGTACCTTTGCTAGCACAGACCTATTCTAAACAGAAGCACTTGTTCAAAATGATTTATATATGTGCTCATTTTTAACGAAGTCATTATACAATTTTGGGGGCTACGTCAAAAGGCTACATTCCATATGGAGTCTTTTTGATCTGATATGTTCAAACTGTCAAACTGCTGTTCTTGAGATTTCTCAGGTAGAGAACTTCACACGGTCTGTTCTTTCTTTTTCTGTTAGATGTGTCTGAAAATGTATGTTGGCATTTATATGGGCTTCTGAAAATCTCTTCTTTGTGGTTTAGCAATCCTACTGGTTTTTTTTTTATCCTTAAGAAATGAACTTGATATAACAAAAGGAAAGTAGCTAGGCCCTCTTACTGTAAGAGAGATACTTCACAGTGATGACCAAGACAGCTCACACATCTCATTGTGAACATAGAGGGTGGAGCTGCCTCTGACCACCTATGCATATTAGATTAATATTTCCACCAAGGTGTGATTATTATTATTTTTTTTTGGGGGGGGGGGAGCTCTGTCTCTGATTTGAAACACAAGAGAACAAAACCCAATCTGGCAGATGAGAATTTCGATTAGATAAGAGTTCATTCTTCTGTAAAATAGAAATCAAGATGTTTCGAGTTTAGATAAGCAAATGGATCAAGAGGCTGCAAAATGAAAAATAATTAGAAGGCGTTCTTGAGAACCATAGTAAGGGTTAAGATAGTTGGCCTACTGTTTTCTGTCATTGTTTAGCTAATTTTTATTGCTACCTAAGTCTTAACTGATAGGAACAAGATAGGCTTGGGAGTGTCATGCTACTAGCAACAGGCTGTTAGAGGGTGAAGTATCAGTCTTCATTCAAGCAGGCATCTTGACTTTTTAGCAGTCTCCACTGTTTTTATGAAAAGAATATAGGCAACACTAAACCACAATTTAGTTATTAAGAGGGTTGCTTAACTGTAATTATCTGCAGTCGACATTTACTGCTTAGTGGACAACTAACTCTGCTATCTCAGGATGAAGTAAAACAAAGGAGATTCAGATGTATTTGCACAATTGAGAAGACAGCTACCTAAAATAATTTAAAGCATGAAAATCAGTTGTATTCAAGGGTTCCTGGAACTGTTTATCTTGTGTTTTTTAATCGCAGAGTTTTGACTCTTCAAAAAACAAAGGCATTAGAGGAGAATATTTGTAGCTCAGGATTGAACTGTGGAATCCTTGATGCTCCCCAAGCTTGTTCATTTTGTTGCAGATGTTTCATTACCCAACTAGGTAACATCATCATGCACTGGTAATGTTACCTAGTTTGATAATGAAACATCTGCTACAAAACAAACAAGCTCAGAGAGCACCGAGGATCCCACCAAGATGATGTTTGAAACGAATGGTGTGTTGTTGTTTTTAAGTATCACCTTTTAAGATGGCAAGGAAGATGTCTTTATTCTAGTTGTTGTCTTCAGTGTTGGACAAGTGGACATGTCATCTGGGTGACTCCTAAATTGATGCAACATCCTCTTCCTTTCCTTGCCCATCCCCCCACCATGGTAGATTTCTTTATCTTCATTTCAGAGATCCTATACAATCCAAAATGACAATCCCTCTGATTGCCCTACAGCTATCAAAATGGCCATGCATGAACTTTCGAAACCAAACAATTGCCATCTCCAATGCCACTGTTTCTTTGGAAGTCAATCTGTCTCCTGTACAACAAATGCAACTCGTTGTATGCAGCATAAAGTATGGCTAGTGATACATTGGAATATTTCATTCCTTTTTCAGTAGTCCTTTTAATGTCTTCTCTGTGCTATCACCAGGGTCTCTTTTACAGTTTTCAAACCTTAAAATGGGTCAGGTCTCCAAACGTTGGCCAGGGGAGGAAACAGACTTACAAGGAATTCTCTTTTATTGTTGGAGGGATAATGGTCTTGAAAGCCTGGTGGAGCTTCCACTCTTATACTCAAGAGAATCAAGATGGAATTATTTTGAGTTTCTTTCTCAACCCCTCTTCCATCCCAAAGTTAAGTTGAAATTTACTTAACAATTCTTGCATTCCTTTGTTCAAGGCTATCTCCTTTCCCTCATACAGAGGAGGTCAGATGTGAAGTTTCAGAGTTTTCTTACGCTCTGAGATGAGTGATGGTATCCCCTCTTCTCCCTTAAAGTTCTCCTGGCTAGTGTGAATTTGTATATTTGTACCTAAAAATGTGGGCACCCAAAGAGTCCCGAGTTACTATGCACTAAGTGAGCAATCCACCAAGCACTGCAGTGTGAGCACCTCTTCCCCAGTTGGCGAGATGAACTGCTTGTCAATGCTGAAGGAGATGGGGAGTTTGCAGCAATGGGAGTAGTGGATTGTCTTCAACCTTCTGTTGCCTTGAAATACCTGATGCCTGTAGACGTAAAAATGCTTTCCTATTTAAAGCAAAACTATAGAAGTTGAGTATTATAATGGTGGGGTTTTTTGCCTTGTAAAAGCTTCAATACAAGGGTGTGTATATATATATATATATATATGTGTGTGTGTATATATATATATATATATATATATATATATGTATGTATATATATGTATGTATATATATGTATATGTGTGTACATATATATACTTTTAGTGTATATATATACTAAATATATATATATTTAGTATATATATATACACACACACTTTTAGCTTGTATGATGCTTTAAGTAAGACTGTTAATCTTGTGTAATATAATAGAGATAAAAGCACATGATCTCCGTTAGACTATGCAATTTACAATTTTCTGCCTGTGACTGGCATCTATGTTGCTGGCCTCTCCAAATTTACAATTGCTTTCTATGCTGGCACCCAGTTGTTTTTTAATGTTATAGAAAGCATTCAAATAGTAGCTTTCATAACAAAAGAATGGAGGCTTTTGTAACCCAAAGGAGGTGATATATATATACATACATACATACATACATACATACATACATACATACATACATACATA
>BLBF01000045.1:18148767-18162501 GCA_015471245.1 Laticauda colubrina
ATACATACATACATACATACATACATACATACATACATACATACATATATATATCCCATTTTGAAAGTTGTTTTGGTTTAACCAAAGTTTGACCACAATTTGGCGCTCCTTCTAATAAATGCTTCATTAGAAAATGGCATTGCCATCCATTGTAAACCAAAGAATAAAAGAAAAAAAAAACCAATTGCTTGGATGCAAACAAATCTTGGGGGGAAAACTCTATTTTTGATACATAGAATGAATGTCATTCCTTGAGGTTTGAAGATTGTTCAAATTGAAATTTTCTATTTAACAGTTTGGGACAATAATGATTTAAGACTAAAAGTTACATTCTAGATGTTTACAGAGCCTTGTATTGTAATTTCATGTACATTTGTGTATTAAACTTTTTGTAAGTTATGATTGCAGTGCTACATGCAGAAGTACAAAGGGAAAAAAGCATTATAGGCTCTTGAAATCATAGTGTTGAAATAAAAAAGAAAATGCATATTAGTGTTTCTGTCTTTATTTGTCTGTATTCATTAGTTCCGAAGAATGAGGAGAGGAGAATAAAACCATTAGCTTTACAGTAGTCATACCATTTTTGGCAGTCCTAAGATGATGGAAGAATTTATGTTCCTTTAATATGTCTTCATGATTGACTATAAGTGGACTGGATACCAGTCCATTGCTAAAAGTAGAAAAAAAGGATTTGCTCCATAATTGTCTATTTTGCAAGAATCCATACATTTGCTCAAAATGTGTGTATTCTTCATTCAGAAGGTTGTGGGTTTCATCTCTGGCATTTTTTGTTTCAGAAAGATTGATATAATCAGGCGTTATAAAATTCCTACTCTCAGAACAGGTATGATGGGTAGTAATTTTTTTTATATAATCAGCTGAGTAGAAAAAACAGCAATTGGTGAGATCTTTAGACTGCTGTGGTATTATCTTCCAAAACTGTCCTGAGGGGGCTTAAATTAATTTGTAGAGTTAAAAAGTACTTGTAGCCTCACTATGGCCTCTAATATGATAGATTCTGTAGTTGAGTCTCTTTTAAGAGAATGTATTGGTTAATAAAAGTATGTGACTACGACTTTGTTCATTGAGCTGTGGGGACCAGGTTAAATTAACAAATGTAGCTTTTTGGCCTGCTTAAGATAATTTACATAACTTCTTCATGAATCTTGTGTTCCTCTCTGTCATTCAAAGAAGATATACCGGCATGTCATCTTCTTATCTTTCTCGCCCGCCTCTCTCTCCTATTACCTTCTCCTAGTGGTATCTTACGATTTATCACTTCCTTGAATCTTATGTTATGATTGTATCTCATGACTTATGATCTATGACTTACCACTTTGTGTGTACACTGAGAGTTTATGCACCAGAGACAAATTCCTTGTGTGTCCAATCACCCTTGGCCAACAAAGAATTATATGTGTTTTTTGAAAGATAATGGATGAAAGGCACATAACAGCCCAATCCTGTGGATTTTGATTCTGGAATGTCCCATAGCAATTGATTAAATTTACTCCCAGGAATATAGATGAGGAACTTCAATCTTAGATTTCTGATGGATCGGAGTTGAATTGGAGCCTTACTACCCTGTGGCTAAATACCTGCTTTGAATTTTGGGTCTACCAAACATCACAACTTCTCCCATCCTCTATTTGCATGAAATAATTAAGGGCAGAAGTTACCAGGTTACGGAAAACTGGCTTATTCTTATTCTTGATTTGTGCACCATATTTTTTTTATTATTAATAAGGGAGTGTAGTTTAAAAAAAGGGTGAGATAGAGTTTTGAGTTGTTATCCATCCTTTAATCTGGGTCTCTCCAAACTTGGCATGCTGGCTGGGGAATTCTGAGAATTGAACTCCACAACTCTTTCCACCTTCTGAAGAGACCTGCACCCAAGTTTGATTCTGTTGGGGGTACAAATTAGGATTGGAGACCTGGTTTATCTAATATCTATGTAAATACATTGAATAATCAAGAACCTTAAGCTGAGCTGAGCTCCACCAATGTGCTTTCCTTGGTTGCCCCACCTTGGGTTTTGCTCTTTCTGGTGGCCTCCCATTCCATTCCTAACCAGAGCTGACCCTGCTTAGCTTTTTTTGAGATCAACTAAATGCTGCTGCTGGCTGTGACACTTTTAAAAATAGTCGTCTTAAAATAGAAAGGTTTTTTTTTTAAAAAAGATTTGCTTAAAAAAAAAAAGAAAAGAACAGAAGCGAAGCGGCTTATTTTAGCAGCTGCAAGCAGCTGCGTTATTTAGGTCAGTGGCAACTGTCAGACATATCCCACCATTTTTACAAATTCCAGGGAATTCACTCCTTGCCTGTTTACGGGATCCCTCAACAGATTGTGGAGAGTTGTGGGATTCAGAGCAAACATGCCTGAAGGGATTGTGGAAGTGAGACGGCCAGCCAGAAGCTGTTACATCTGCCTTTCTTCCCATTTGCAAGCAAAGAAGTGACAGAAAAGTAGGTGCTTGCTTTCATAAGCAGGGGTCTCCAACCTTGGCAACTTTAAGCCTGGAGGACTTCAACTCCCAGAATTCCCCAGCTCGCTGGAAGCCCTCCAGGCTTAAAGTTGCCAAGGTTGGAGACCCCTGCTCTAGAGGGAGTATCCGGGAGATTCATGTCCTTCTGTTCCTCAGTTGTAGGATTTCAATCTCCTCCCATACGATATTCATAGCTATGGCTATGAGTCGTAGCAAAGGAGAGCACCACGCTAATTGTGGTTGCTCTCAGAACAGCTGCTCAGACTTGGGTCAGCCTGGGGAGGTAAAGCTAGTCTGGCAGGTTGTGAAAATTTCTTGGAAGTCAACTTTTTCCACCTTGTGATGGAGAAAGCTGTGTGAAAACCCAGGATTGAAGAGAGATTTCAAAGCAGGGCTGTCCAACCTTGGCAACTTTTGAAGATGGAGGGACTTCCAATTCCCAGAATTCTGGAAGTTGAAACCCACACATCTTAAAAGTTGCCAAGATGGGGGGGAAAAAAACACTCTTGGGAATTGGATAAATAATGATCCCAACGATAGCTTGCTTGCCTGCGAAGAAGATTGGGTGAGTTGAACTGTAATTGCAAGTCCGTTGCTTCAGCCTGTGTACCAAAATCTTATAGGTCCGTTCTAGTTAGGTTAGATCTGCCCAATGTTTTGGAGATCCAATATGAAGGGGACATCTAGTGGTGGGGTGTGGGCACTGCAGAGCTTCGAAAAATGTGATTTTGCATGAAGATTTGCCTAGCAAATCGATATATGCCCCGTTGTATAGAATGGCAGGAGCTAGTATTGCATCATGTAGCTAGGATTGCATCATGGCCCATGGTGGGAACTGGGCGTCTTCAGATTCTTGAGTTTTCAAATGGGCCAAAGCAGGACTCTGTTCAGTAGAAGGTATCAACAGCTAGCGCTCCGTTGACAGAACAGATGATTCCCCAAGCAACAGTAGCTGATGCCAAGCAGAGGACTGAACATCTTATTAGAATGGGCAATTTCTCAAA
Organism: Laticauda colubrina; assembly: GCA_015471245.1. Classification (NCBI taxonomy): domain Eukaryota; kingdom Metazoa; phylum Chordata; class Lepidosauria; order Squamata; family Elapidae; genus Laticauda; species Laticauda colubrina. Next base: position 18,152,257 of record BLBF01000045.1, read on the forward strand.
TAGAAAACATCTTCATTTTGCAATGAAGTGTGTGCACCTATTCTATTGAATAAGATTTAGTCCCCCCATTAGATTAAAGCTGGCCCAAAGCCAGCCATCCAACTTTCATGTCTAAGGCAGGAACTCACAGCCTCCTGGTGGTTGGCTCAAAGTCACCCAGCTTAGCTTTCATGCCCAAGGAGGAACTAGAACTCACCAATTCTTGATTTCTAGCCCGATGCCTTAACCGCCATATCCAATTGGCTCTCCAAAGATTAGTTTGGCAATTGTATTAACCACCTATAGCACATGTGAAAAAGCTCTTTTGCTACAGGCTTTGTGCTGGAATTCAATTGCCAATAACCAGTGCGGCACATGCTGTACATGCTGTATGCTAATTACCAGTACCACGCACGCACCCTCCCCCCCAAATACATTCTTTATTTGCAATGTTGGTTTTAATTGCAAGAAGCTAAAGAGACAAGTCCATTTTCCTGCAAGCGTCTTTTATTTCTTATCATATAAAGAAGCATATATCAATTCAAGGCCGGGCACGTCTGATCCCCTTTTAAGTACTACTCAAGAGTTCTTGAACAAACAAACAAACAAAAACAAAATCCCTGCATTCACAGGTACCCAAGAGTCCAATTTGACTCAGTCTGGTTTCCTCCGTTGTTATTGCACATTTCGAAAGAATCCTGATCAAGGCACAGTTAAAAACCAAAATTATTTAGTGCTTTTACGACAGATGTTTCGGCACACACTACAAACATAAAACTATGTTCTTTGAACATGTATATACATATATTAAAAAAAAACATGCACTAATTAGACTTAAATTTCAACTTCTTTGCTGTGTCATAATATACAAATGAATATTGTAAACAAATGGCATGCATGTGAACTAGAGCAAGAACAAAATACAGTATCTGAGCACTATGATGTTTAAATAAAACAACATATATAATTTACTAGTCCTCAGTGTTTATGTGCCATCATTGTCCAACTAAGATTCTATTTTTGGTTTTAGTTTACAGGTTGGCAGTTTGAAAATTAGATATGGCTTTACTTACTTGGATTCTACCTCACAAAACAAAAATTAAAAACTGAAAAGCTTATTTGGTCATTTTATTTGGACATAACTTTTTTCCTTCTTTTAAAGGAAAGGGAACAGGAAAAACAATTCGATCTTGACACCTTTCAACCAAAAAGCTTATTCTGTCATTTCGTTTGGACATTTTTTTTCTTTTTAAGCAAGGAAAGGGAACAGGAAAATATGTTACTTGACACCTTTTTGGGGAAACAAACAAACAAAAGATTCTTCTCTTTTGATGAGATGGAATTCCCTTCTACTCCAAATTAGAGAAAGAGGTTTGGCAAGTCTGTATTTCACACAAAACATTTTTCTCTCCAAACGGGGAATGCAAAGTTGTTTATATTTTAAAAATAAAATGAAACAGCAACAAAAAAAACCCTAAAATCTACAGCATTTCAGTAGTTCAGCTGAGTAGTGTTTGTCTCAATAATATTTGAGCAATTAATCCTGCTTTTTTTCGGGAATAGGTGTCATTCCTTCTCCCTTGGCTGATCTGCTTTGGGAAGATGTGGCTTGGTCCCAGGAGGAATAAAAGGCTGTTGGGCAGGGAAGACACGGCTGCTTTGAAGAGGAAAGAGATTTGTTCTTGTTCCCCACACTCGGATCCACTGGAGGGGAGGGTGTCTAGATAAGACAGAGGTCCACACAGTGGCCCCCCAAGAGGCTTCCATTTTGCTCAGCCACAGCTTTCTTGGCAGAGTCCAGGCTGGGAAAAGAAACCAGAGCTTCTCCGCTGGGCTGACCACTGAAGTTGAAAAGCGGGAGGACGGAGTCTGCGTGGAGCTGCAACAATGGAGGGGAAGAGGATCAAAAGAGTGGCTGGGCTCAGGTGGAGACAGAGTGAAGGGGTCGTCTCAGCTTCTCTTCCCTACTGGTGGCAGCCAAGAAGGTGACAAGACACTCCCTGGAAAGGCTTATCTGGGACAGATGTGAACGAAGGGCCTCTTAGACCTGGTGGAGCTGAAGTTACTGGGCAATAGGTAATCTCTTCTCTTGGATCTCCTTGGATCTCCTGAGAAGAGCTGGGAAAACCCTCCCGTGTCTCACCTGAGCTTCTCGAGTTCACCTGCCAGATGTTTACTCCAGACCAGGCATGGGCAATTAAGTTTCCCAACTTGGCCACATGACAAAATGGGACTGTTACGGACGGCCAAACCAATAGGGCGGTGAAGGTCCTTTTAAAGTTGTAGCCACGTTTCGGCAGAATCTCGTCTGCCATCATCAGGCTTCTGTATTGAGTTCTCAAATACATTCGTTCAGACGAACCCAATACAGAAGAAGCCTGATGATGGCAGATGAGATTCTGCCGAAACGTGGCTACAACTTTGAAAGCACAACCACAATGACGTGGGAAAATACTCAAACAAAGCTGAATACACACACACACAAACACACACACACTGACTAAACCACTTAGGGCTGGAAAGCACCCTTGAAGCAGTATTAAAAGGGCTAATGCTATTTCCATTCATTTCCAATTGACCTCATATCCGCCAGACAGGGAATGCCAAAGGGCCGGATATCCGTAGGCTGGGAGCCATAAAAACACCCAGGTCTGCTCCAGAATATTGTTGGAAATTAAAATTGGAAGCTGAGAGGACCATGGTGCAGAAATCACAGAGCCCTCTCTGAAAACTGACCGCATGGGAAACCATGCACAGGTAGACTGCACCCAACTGCCTTGAATAAGCCACAGGTTGATCTGTCCACTATGAGCCTTGGTAACTCCTACAGCCCCTTTCAGATCATAATTTCATTTATCGATAGAGAAGGATATTTGTAGGTCAGGCTTGAAATGAGGGGCTCCTTGGTGCTCTCTGAACTTGGTTCTTTTCTTGCAGGTGTTTCATGACCACATTAGCTCACTAGTATTGATGATGTTACCGAGTTGGGTCACGAAACGTCTGCAAGAAAACAACTAAGCTCAGAGAGGAGTTCTCAATTTCATTAATATACTGCCTTTCTATCCTGGTCTTTAATTTCTAGAATTGCTTACCTGGGGGATCCAGTTGGTAATCTTCAGTCACATACTGTTAAGTCACCCTCACCCCCCCCTCCCCCCAAAATAGCAAACATTGAAAAGGGCATAGAAGAGAACAGGCAGGAATGAACATCGACTTAAGAAGGAACAAAGCTGATTTCACATAGTCCACTCCACCGCAAAAAGAATTGTTAGACCAAAACAGTTTGCATTATTATATTCTCAGCAGATCCAAGATAACCTCTGCCATTTAAACCAACAATCTGGGAACAATACAGGCAGTCCTCAATGTACGACCATTCATTTACTGACTGAGGTAATGAAAGGCACGGGGGAAAAGTGAGTTACGACCAGTCCTTGCACTTACGACCACTGCAGCATCTCCACAATCAGATGATCAAAATCCAGGCGTTTCTCAACCATCCTGTGTTTACAAGGGTTGTAGCATCCAGAGGCAGTTGTGCGATTGTCATTTGCAACCTTCCCAGCTGGCTTCCGACAAGCAAAATCAGAAGGGAGGAAGTTGGATTTGCTTAGCGACTATACGATTCACTTACAAGCATGGTGGAAAAAAAGGACGTAAAATCGGGTGTAACTCATTTCACAACAGAAATTCTGGTCCCAATTGAGGTCGTAAATTGAGGATTATCTGTAATGCAATGGGTTGTGGGTTTTTTTGTAGGGAAATAGCTCATTTTGCAGGACTTCTAGTCAACAGTTTCTGTCAGGCATAATCATTTAGCAAAAGCAGAAAAGCCCTTCTAGATCTCAATGGCAATCTCCCCAGAACTGAAATCAGCGATCTTTGGGAGGATGATGAGACCATGGCTCCAGTCCTGTATGTCCTATATTTAATCTGCCTATGAAATAAACCCATTTCCAGAGTTTGTGCAATATACTGAACCAAAAGCTAACCCCAAAACCTGGGTTCAAAACCTGGGTACATGTGCTAAACTATGTTCCTGTATGGTGAAGATGGCTTGTCCACCACATTAGCAAGCAAGCTGAGTTTGAAGTTATTTAAGGAAAGTACAACTTGAATCCATACTTACTATGCATGCTCCAAGATCAATTTGACAAGCTAGAGCAGTATTTTCCAACTTTAGTAACTTTAAGATGTATGGAATTCTGGGAATTGAAGTCCATGCCTCTTAAATTTGCCAAGTTGAGAAAAAGTGAACTAGACAATAGGGAAAACAAACCATGGTAGTTCATGTATTATAGAAATGCTCGGATATCTTAAATGTAGCCTGGCATGTTTCAAATAGTCCACAAGGATATAATGCATGCAAGCATAGTCTTCTCCAAGCCAAGAAGGATTCATCTGCTAGGTTGGACATTGCTCTTGGAGCTAACACTAGAGGAAAAGGGAACAACAAAAACAATATCTCTCTCTGGTAGCTGCTTTGGCAGTAGGGAGGGAATTTAATGCATGGCCACACATGTTCAGTGTTGAGTCCGCCATGAGCTCCTGTTGCCCTGTGTCTGATGGGCAGAGATCTACCAGTAGTAGATAATTTAACAGTTATCAGATAACTGGTGTGAAGATGTCAGTTTTCTACAAAAACACCCCAGCATGTTTGAGGCAGCAGACTCCCAAATGATTGGCTCATTCTTTTGAAGAAGCTGAGGGCTATGAACACTTCTACCATCATCTGCTTGACCAGTTAGCAGATAGACTACACAAAGCAGATCTGAAACCTAGGCAAATAAATCCCCAACTCTTCCTAAACTGGTACCCTGCAGGTGGTGGCTGGGCCTTAAGCGTTCTCAAGACCTCTTGGGGTCTCCAAATGGGCTGTGAGAAATGGAAGAACCACCAGGACACCAATTAAATGACGCTTCCTCTTCCTTCTGTCCCCAATATTTCCTGCTCCACATCTGACCACAGGACCAATGGAGAGTGGCCCACACAGCTGTTGATGGCTGCAGGAAGGAACCCTTGCTTCCCCAAAACAGCAACAACCCCAATGAAAGAGAGAATGCCACACAAACTTCAAAAGCCCCAAACCTCCCAACATTCTCCTAAATGTTCATCCAGAAGCACAAGCACATTGAGGCGTTCAACATCACCATTGGGTTAGTGAAGTCATGCGAGGTGCCCAAGCAAGGAAGTGTTAAGCAAGCAGAATCCCATCATGAACTAGGAAGGGAGGATGAAATGTGATTGGTTGGTTTGGGGGATTTTTTTTTTGTTTGTTTGAAAGAAAGGGAAAAGGGAACAAAAATCATCTCCCCCGCAGAATCATTTCCATTCACCACCAAAGAGCTCCGCTTCGGCCAATCCAAGCTTACCTTCTCTGGCGGTTACCAACACTTACAAGCAAACCCAGTCTTTCGGTGCTTGTAACACGCCCCTTGCTTGGTCGTTGAGCTGAATGAGGCCATTGTAGTCATCAGGAGCATACTACAGTACAAGTGTGATACAGAAGATCAGCAAGAGAAGGAGCAGGTGGCAAGCCACCATTTCCCCCCATCAGCACTTGCCTTTTTTCTTTATGGGGAGTGGGGGGTGGTGGTTACAGTTTCCATCAGCAAAGAAAGTGAGGGAGGCCTGCCTCAGAGCTCAGCCCAACAGGTGATGGATTGCAAACCTGTTGGAATGAGCTTCCAAATTTTCCAGAGAGATTGGCCTCTGAAGTCAGTAAGTATTAAAGCTATTGGCCATTGCTTAGACATGACTTTGGGGGAGGGGGGAGGGAAATCTGCAAAAAAAAAGTACATTTGTTAACAGGTACATCTTCATAGCAGCACGTTGGTTTCATCTTGGTTGGTTGATGTGCCAGGCTTAGCCAGCATGTAAGAAAAGCTGTGGGAAAATGCAACTTGAAGTATGAAAAGCAAAGGAGATGGGAAAACCAATAGAAAGCACCACATGGCCATCATGTCCAGATCGTCCGCAGGATTCTCCCACACTGGCTGAATGGTGAGGTTCAGAACCCAGGGAGACTTAGACAACAACCAGAAGCAATGGAAACCAGCTACAAGAAGCTTCCCATTAGCAGGTTCTTCTCATGCTCACAAGAAGATTGGGAATGATTGTCTTGGCTTTAAAACACAATGCAGGATCAGTGTTGCCTAAGCTTCTAGCAAATTTATGTTTCAGAAAAGGTGGAGAGATCCTAAACTACAGCTGGATTATAAATTGAAAAGAACAAGCCAGGGCCAAAAATGTTTTCAGAGAAGGAAATCAGGAGAACTCATTCACCAAGAAACCATGATTTCCTACTGCATTGGCCATGTTATGTCAATGAACACAAGAATTCCAATCTTAGATTCATTTGGGGCTCATCTAATCTAAGGTTCTGTTTCCATAATGGTCTAATAAATACATCAAAGCCGTAAGCCAGCATGAAGTGAAGCATACCTTCTCGTGCATTTTTCCAGTTTCTGGAAACAAAATATATAGGCAATATGTTGAGGACTTCCTGGAGGTCTTATTTCAGCATGGTTTGGAAGAGGAGGAAAGGAAAATGAGAGAGAGAGTGAAAGAAATATTGCCTTTATCTATACTGAATAGAAAAGGGAAAACAGCAGGAACATCTCTAAAATAAAGGAGAGAGAAAGGAAGGACTACCAAGATTTGCCTTCTAACCAGGGATAAAAGGAAGAAGACAGGTGAAAATACCTTAGAACGAACATGGTCTCCCCACCCATTTTCAAGAAAAGAGAGATACGGACACAGACAAGTCAGTCCCTTGGTCCCAGCCTAGCAGCTTCCTCAACACAAACTGTAGAACAATAGACGTCAGTGCATGAGGCAGGTGACTTGAGATCACTTCACCACCACAAAGTTGCTTTTGGTGACACCATTCTTGCTCGGTGTGTTGCCTTCTTGATGCCCACTCAGATAATGAGGTACAACAACAAGAGAGCAGAAGAATGTAAGTGCTTGTTGGAGAATGTTTCCTAGGCTGGTTGCCTCCCAAGTAGCTCTGCAGCAAGCAAGACTCGAAGTCAGGGGTCTTCAACTTGACAGCTTTAAGACTTGTGGACTTCAACTCCCTGAATTCCTCCTCCAGTCATGGTTAGCTCAGGAATTCTGGGAGTTGAAGTCCACAAGTCTTAAAGCTGTCAAGTTTGAAGACCCTTGACCTACAGACTGAGATGATCCTGTCTCTATTGGCTTTTCATAAGGTTGGGAAGATGTGGCTGTTTCTCTAAGTCAGGAGCCTTCAAACTTGACAGCTTTAATACTTGTGGACTTCAACTCCCTGAATTCCTCCTCCAGTCATGTTAGCTCAAGAATTCTGGGAGTTGAAGTCCACAAGTCTTAAACTTGCCAAGTTTGAAGACCCTTGCTCTAAATCCACAGGGAGGGCCATCATCATCATCATCATCATCATCATCATCATCATCATCAGCAGCAGTACAGCCACGTCCCTGGCTCTTCCCCTCCCTCAGTTGAATCCTCCAACCAAAACTCCTGTTTCTTCTCCTTCTCCACTCACTCAGCAATATCGGTAACCAACGGCTTAAGTTCAAAAGCAATCCAAGATGCAGAAGGGCTTCCCTACCCTTTAAATTGTACAGATAAAGGAGATGCTAGAGACACGTTGGCCAATTTATATTTCTTAACCAGGTCTGCTGTTGTCCTTCAGTCACTACATGGAATAACAGAGTTGGAAGGGACCTTGGAGGTCATCTAGTTCAACCCCTGCTTGAGCAGGAGAGTCTATTCCAAATATTAGCCTCTACCTAGGATCGAACTCACAGCCTCTTGATTGTGAGGTGAGAGCTTCACCTCTAGGCCACCACACTGGATTAAGATGAAGGACAAGAACCCAGAACAGAAGGACTGAAACACAAAGGAAAGGAGGACTCAGGGAAAGTGTACCGAAAGAGGTTGCAGCTATTTTCCTCCTCCAGCATCTGCTTCAACTTTTCTCAAGAGCAGGGAACTGCCATTGCTCCTGTCTGCCATGGCCATCCCTACATACCAATATAGGAGCTGATGCAAAATCCCCCTGGAAGCTTCCATACTGAAGCATTCTAGCTATGGGGCTGAATCCGAGGGGCTAGATTCAAGACACTCGTCGTACCCGAGGGAGGAACTTGCTCCCTGGTGACAGACCAACCCCTTCACCATTATACCCCACTGACTCTCAACAGCCTCCATTTCCATTAGTAGTCATCAGCCATAAGGTTATGAGAGGGACAACGTTGCCTATTGGTCAAAGTAACTGTCTTTTTATGGCATCTAAGGCTCATTCTCGCCTTGGTTTTTTTTCACGCAGGGAAAACCCACCCCCGAGGCAAGGTTGCAACTTCAATGTCTGGAATACTCAATGTGTGAAATCTCAATGTCTGGAATACTCTACCTGACTCTGTGGTTTCTTCCCCAAATCCCAAAAACTTTAACCTTAAGACTGTCTACTCTTGACCTCACCCCCTTCCTAAGAGGGGTGTAAGGGGTGTGCATAAGCGCACCAACGCGCCTACTGTTCCTGCCTTATTGTTTCTTTTTATTTTTCTTATATGTACCCATTTCATGTCTTCATAACTATGTTTATACTTATAGCTATTATCTTGCAAGCGATTGACAAATCCAATAAATAAAAAATTTGGTACTGGCAGCGCAATGTTTGAAGGCCCCTTGAAACACAATCCGAGCCCTTCCCTGTGCCACGAGCAAAGATGCCTCACCAGTTAATACAAGAACATGCCACGAGATGGCACCTTCAAGCAGGGCGTAAATAACTTTCAAGAGGAAAAGCTGGCGGGGCGGAGGGACGGGACTGTGACTTTCCCTGTGAGTTTTCGGAGTTTTCGGAGGTTCCTAAGGGAAGAACCAGAGTTGAAAGGTTGCCCAGAGGAGAAAACAATCTCCAAAAAAAACCTGTGTACTCTTGTTCTTGTTCACAGGAGGAGAGGCTCATCAGGAATCAAGATCCATTTCACGAAGTAATGCAAGGAGTTAATTTCCCCTTTCCATGTGTGGCTGTTGTATTTCACACACACAAACACACACACACACACACACACATAGAGGGAGAGAGAGAGAGAGAGTGCACAAGAAATACAGTCAGCCTCAACATAGACCATTTTGTAGCCAAAGTGGGTGTTATGGAAAGCTTAGGAAAGAATCCCAAGCTTTGTAAAAAAAAAAAAAACATTACTTTAAAAAACATTTAACTCATTTTAATATTTAACCGATAGAGTCCAATAAAGATGGGGCACATTTAACAGCTATGAGGTGTGTGTGTAACACAGAGAAGGAAATAGGCCTAGAAAGACAGTAGCAACAGGAAAGTGAAATATCCCCCATAACTTTCTCTGTTGCTCCAACAAATGAAGAGAATATTCGTAGCTCAGGGTTGAACTGTGATGTCCTTGGGGCTCTCTGAGCTTGGTGGTTTTCTTGCAGATGTTTCATGACCCAATTAGGTAATATCATCAGTGCCAGAAGGGAGTGGGGTTTGCTCTCTATTTGGTAGGAATGGCCACTTGTGGAGAGGGGCTTGACCTGGGAAGTCAGGGGATTGGGAGTCAATTCTCTGGCTTCACTGGTACACTCTCTCTCCCTAAATGGAGAAGAAAACCTAAACCAGGATAAGATGTAAGAAGAATTAGTTAAAAGTGAGGACAGGAATGCACATTGTGCCCCAAGGGGGAAAAAGTGATCTACAAAGGATCAAAACTCTTGGTATCAAAGGCCATTTTGAAGATAAAAAGACCCAGCACCTTAAAAAAATGGAAACCAGTGATTTTAAGAAGAAAAAGTCACTTTCTTTGCCATTATGCAACTTCATTAGATTATACCAGAGCTCAAAGAAAGAGTGAAACATTATTCCACCAGATCCCATTGAGACCAACTTTGCATTAAATGGATGAAATCTCCATGGCAATTGACATAATGAAATTGACAAAAGGCATCATTTGGGCCAGAAGGTCATTGCAAAAGGGGTGTCAAAGGATGCCGAAGCCCCAATTTCGGTCATCAGAGTGATGACATCATTGCACCAAAGGAACACAGTCTCTAATTCAACAGACATTCTTCAATGCTGAACACTTGTCTCCCCATAACAATTTCACTAAAACAAAAGTTTTGTGGTCCTGTTAACTTGGCTGTACAGATAGTCCTCGACTTATGGCCTCGATTTCTGTCGCTAAGCAAGACAGTGAAGTGAATTTTGCCCCGGTTTATGACCTTCCTCGCCACAGTTGTTAAGTGAATCTGGCTTCCCCA
>BLBF01000045.1:18171580-18187042 GCA_015471245.1 Laticauda colubrina
GAAGGAAGGAAGGAAGGAAGGAAGGAAGGAAGGAAGGAAGGAAGGAAGGAAGGAAGGAAGGAAGGAAGGAAGGACGAGCAATAGCAATGCACTTAGACTTACATACCGCTTCACAGTGCTTTCCAGCCCTCTTTAAGTGGTTTACAGAGTCAGCCTCTTTCTCCCTAACAATCTAGGCCCTCATTTTACCCACCTCAGAAGGATGGATGGTTGAGTCAACCTTGAACCTAGTGAGATTTGAACTGCCAAATTGCAGGCAACTGGCAGTCAGCAGAAGTAGCCTGCAGTACTGTACTCTAACCACTGTGCCACCATGGCTCTTATGGACTAGGAAGAGTGAAAGCCTCTAGAGGTAGTCCTCAGCTTATGACCACAACTGACCCCCAAATTTCCATAGCCTAACAGGACCATTGTTAAGTCAGTTTTCTGTTGTTAATTTTGTCCTCTTTTATGACCTTTCTTTCACCCTTGTTAAGTGAATCACTGCAGTTAGCTAACACTGAATGAATCTGGCTTTCTCCTTGACTTTGTTCATCAGAAGTTTGCAAAAAGTGATCACATGACCCCGGGACACTGCAACTGTCATAAATACATGCCAGTTGTCAAGCGTCCTAATTTTGATCATGTGATCATGGGGGATGCTGCAACGGTCATATGAAAAGTGGTCCTAAGTCACTTTTTCAGTGTCATCGTAACTTTGAACGGTCATTAAACGAATGGCTGTAAATTGAGGGCTACCTATGTTAACATGTTACAGAATCGCTCATATTTGAGAAGCCTTCTACCACCTTTTATCTTCAATTAAACTTCTACTTGATTAATTCACTTAATCAAGGTGGTAATTCTAACTCAGCACTCAAGTTGAAATTTTGCTTTTATGGGCACCTACGGTTTGTGCGTGTGAATGCAAGGTTTCCACCCAAATTCACACGACTTACCATATAGAATTAATGTTCTGTCATTTTTCTGCACACTGGTCTCTTTTCTACTTGGAAGATACACCAGGGTGAACACATCCTTTACCAATATGCACCTCTCTTCCTCCTTTCTCAAATTTCCCATTAATCACCTTCCAGGGGTGGGCTTCAAAAATTTTAGCAATGGGTTCTCTGCCTGGTTGTTGGGTGGGTGTGGCCATGGTGGGCATGGTCTAGTCGGCCTCCTGCACCATGGCGGGGGGGGGGCATTTTTGCCCTCCCTGGGCTCCAAAGGCTTTCCTCAAGCCTCCAGGAGGGCAAAAACTGCCTCCCCTGGGCTCCAGAGACTCTCTGGAAGTCAGAAACGGGCCCATTTCCGGCCTTTCTGAATTTCCAGGAGACCTGTTTTTTGCCCTCCCGGAGCCCTGCATCCAAAACAGGTCTCGTTGGACTCCTGGGAGGGGCGGAGTGGGGTGGTTGGGGCCAGCCAGGAGTGGGATTTGGGGGTTCTTCTCAACTGCACAGAATCTTAGCTCGGGGCTCTCCTGAACCCCCAGCTACCCACCCCTGAGTCCGTTTCCCTTTTACCATTTTCTAACAGATCAAGGTATCCAAGTACACCCTGAATTCGGCTAATGAATTCAGCCCTTCCCTAACGTATCCACCATAGCGAGCCAGTTCAGGGCAACTGGGATAAACTGGTCCAGCCGAAACAAATGTGGCTAATGGCTAATCCAGACACCCGGCTTAAAAACTGCAGCGCACGCGAGGTGAAAAGGTTCCCTCTGATCTTTGCTTCATGAAGCTGAACTGGTTCTGCAACTGTTTAATTGCTGAAGAAGGAAGCAGATCAGCTTCTCTCAGCAAAATACTTCCAAATGGACAAGCCGTCTGGCCTACATTGAATTCTTAACCCAGAGGTGAGAGAGAGAAGAGCTTTAAACACTGATTAACCCTGGTAGAGAATTCCTTGTTAGGTACTGGGCAGGAATGATAAAAATAAAACACAGGGATGAATCCTGCGCAACTTCTCACAGATGGATCATTAAAGCAGGGGCAGGAAAGAATAGCATCGCATCGCATCGCATCGCATCGCATCGCATAGAACGTAGAGGAGAAAATAGAAATAGAAGTAGAAACCAGGAATTTAAAAGATATGTATTTGATGAATGGAGTAGTTAAATTAAGAATCTTATCAAATAAGAAATGAATTGTAGTAAAATCATTACCAAGAAAAAAGCACACCGTCTTAGTTGACTAGAAACGTATGTTTTATCTGTTTTATATGTATATTTATTTTGTATTTATATATACAGATTTTGTCTACAACATTAAGATACACTGTACATAGTGTTTTTCTTTTTTAATCGCTAATAAAGATTTTCTAAAATAAAAAAAAAGAAATAGAAATAGCATAGCATAGAATGTAGAGGAGAAAATAGAAATAGAATAGAATTCTTTATTGGCCAAGTGTGATTAGACAAAGTAGGAATTTGTCTTAGTGCATATGCTCTCATTGTACATAAAAGTGTAAGGAATTGTACCACTCAATTATTTTGTGGCAGATTTCTCCCCCTACCCCTAATTACATAATCCTTGTATCCAGTGTTAAAAGGGGGGGGGGGGGTTATATATCTTGCCAGGATAATGCAAGCTGAAGCTATGAAAAAAATTGGGCCTCCTTCTTCCTCTCTTGCCCCCTACCCCAGCAACCCCCCCAAACATGGTTCATATCTCTTATTGGAGCACTTTATTTCTGGATTAACAGGGAGTGAGGCTTGCATCCGCTTGCATTGTCCTTTTTTTGGGGGGGGGGGGGCGAGGACTTGCAACATTCTGGGAAGGACAAAATATGTAGGGTTTCATTGTTCAAGTGGGCCTGGTTGATGTGTGTGTGTGTGTGTTTGTATCTATGTGTGTTCTTTTGTTTTGTAGCTGCTGGGCTTATTAGTGGGCTCACCCTAAGTCTGTCATCTCTTTCTCATATTAAAATGGCAGGATTTCTGTGGTCAGAAATTCTCCTGAACAGCAAAATGGGGGAATATAAATTTAATAAACAAACAAGCTTCTGTAGATTGCAAAGTCTCACCACAAGGCTCTTGGGTCAGTTTAATGAGTGACCCACGGCTAAAAAAATTCATGCCTGGATATTAAGGCAAGCCCATGCGAATATGGTCATTCCTTAAAGCCCATTCCTTTGCCCTTGCTTTAAGCGGATCTAGAAGAGTCTCCATCTGTATCAACATCCCTTTTGTGGCACAAAGAAAAGCCCCCATCTGGCTAAAGAAATAAGCTCAGAGAAATCACACAATCACAAACTCTCAGCTTTTCAAATCTCACTGGTAACATTTCTAGCAAGTCCCTCTTGGGCTCTGCCCAACAGACAACCCCCAGAGAGAAGTAACTGGAAACCAGCCAGCTGTAGAGACACTATTGTCCTAAAGTTGATTATAGACCACCTGGTCAATCTTCCTTCAGTCTAGAAGGGCTGTTGCCCCGAGGAACCAACCAGAGTTTAAGATGGTGCCAAGGGATCCTTGCTTGTGTTTTCGTTGGAACAGGTGAAGACAACTGTCTCTCTCGAATTCAGCCTTGATAGCTCTTTCTTCTTTTCCGAGAAGACTAATTTGCTAGTCTATAAATGGGGAAGGGTCCCTAATTGGCCCTCTCTGGGTTGATTACATTCCCTATTTGGAATCAACACAATGAAATCAAATGATTTTCTCTACTTGAAGCATTTTGCAAAAACAAAATAGCCAACCAGAAAGACGAATCCTAACAAAATAGTCAGGTCACATTAACTTGCTAAACCTGCGTGCATGGATTACTGCAGTGAGTGAATCTAGCAATTCTGGCTTGGAAACCATATTTGAGGACTTAGTGAAGACATCACAAGGAATTCCTCCTGGTGATATGAAGGGGAAAGGTTTTTGCTCTTAATAAACTGGGGCAGAATTTTTCCCTGTGGAGAGTACGGAAGAACCTTGCTAAAAATATGTAGGAACTACATTATGTAGTCAAAAGAGATTATACTGTATGATAGTTTTAATCAGGATGCACACTATGATGTTAAAAAAAAGGACTTGATATAACCAGTACACACTGACCTTGTAAAATTGGAACTGTGATGAATATTAATGAAAAATGCACAATAAAAATATTTTTAAAAAATGTAGGAACTATTACCAAAGCAAAAGGGATGGAACATTTTTTAAATCTGGAATTGAGATAATGTTCAGAAATAGCTCAGACAGCCATCTTCCTGTCACTGAATTATAAATAGGTGGAAGAGGAGGTACAATATAATCAGACATACCAGATTCTCTTATTATAGCTAATCTCAATAAAAGGAGTTTTCCTGTGGAGCTGATTTCATGGCCTGGTCTTCCAAGTGGGGCTGACTTCCCCTTGGAGAAGTTAAGAAAAATCATCCAACTCATTTCGTTGCCCTGAACATCAGTGGATAACTTCCAAAATTGTTTGTGTTGCATTCTAGGATTAAATGACTCTCATTGCTCCTGGATCTCTGCACCAGTTGCCTGTGGCTCTTATTCCCCAAGGTGGCCCAACGGGGAACAAAAAAAACGTGAAACAGACCCAAATGCCCATAATACAACATCTGCTACAACCTGCTGGACTTCAGCTGCTGTGCTTCTGAAGAGTTCAATGTAGCGTTTGCCCAAGATCTCCTTGTGTTTCTTCAGGGCATTCTGTGCATAGTCTTCACAAGCAAATAGCACAAACGCATCTCCAGTTGGCCGGCCATCTGGATACTTGACAAAGAGGAGGCCCTCCTTGCCTCCAGTGACAGGACACTCAGGGCCCAAGAAGCCTAGCACATCCTCGGGCGTTGCAGTGAAAGGGAGACCCCGCATCCTGATGATGACTTGGTTCTCCTTGGAGAGGAACTGGGCAACTTCATTGGAGGTGCCTAGACAGAAGAGGTGATGATTAAGGACAGGAAAGTGTATGCCTTATACTAACCCTCAGAGAGAAACCATTGTAAATTTAAATTTGAAATTGAGAGCTCATTCTAGTTCTAGGTTTTGGTAAAACGATGAAAGTGCTGGACGAGAAAATGAGTAGCTGTGAGTTCTAGTTCCTCCCCAAGGCACAGAAGCTGGTTGTGTGACTTTGGACTGGTCCTCACAGCCCAATCCATCTCCAAGGTTGTTGTTGTGGAGTTATTAGAATCAGTGAGCAAAACGTGTGCTATTACGGGTTGTACAAGACAAGATATAATCTAATAAATGAATAAACAATTCACCCAACTGTGGTTAGCTTGCAAAATTGATTCAGCTTTCTGGGTGCACATGCCAGACAGAAATTAAACACAGAATCTGAATTTGTACAGCATAATAAGCTAAGGTACAGTCATCTAGTTTGTTACATCATGCCAACAAAGACATTATCAAACATTTGGTCTCCTGGTCCTGGTCTGTTTGGAACAACTTTCTAAATCTCTGAATCAGTTAAAAACTCCCAACTATTTACAGCTAAAATTATGAGACTTATATATCATCCCCACCCCAAATCTGGTAATGTTCATATTGAGTAACCAAAAATAAATTTTGATACATCAGATTTTATATTATTTCTCATAGCTAATTAAAAGCACCTTCTCGCAATACAATTTCAATCACGTGCTTAATAGTTTGTTTTCCAAAAGATCTTACCACCAGCAATTTTCAGAAATTCCTCTCCTGTGGCTTTGTAAACCTGAAACAAAAAAGGGGCAAAGACAACAATTGTGATAGATGTCAAGATATTTGATGAGTGATATTAGCATAATATACGCACTAGTCTTTAAGATGACACAATATGCTCTTGATAAAAACCATTTTAAGACATAGTATTTGGGAAGAGCATGGGATACTTCTCCTGTAGACCACATCAATCTAGCTTTCTAGAAGTGGTCTGGGATACCACCTGGAACCAGCAGATCAGTGCTCCACAAGGCAAATAGAACGTCAGGAGGTCTGAACATTTATTCTGTAGATTTGGAAGTACTCATATAACAGTACATTTAATTAATCTTTACAACACTCATACAACACCACAAGAGGAATCTATGCTACACTTCTATTGAGTTTCCAAGTGTAGCCTGGATAAAGCCCTGTGTAGCCTGTATAAAGCCCAAGTGTAGCCATAAAGCCCTGTATGGACAAGGGCCAAATTATTTGTGGGATCACTCTGACTGTTTCTCCTTGACCCACCAGAACGGACAGGATGGTCAAGGTTTATGTCCCTTCAATGCAATCTTATTGGCACTAGAGACCAGTATACAAAGTGAAGGTAGCTGGAGTTTGGATGGCCTTCATCCAGGGGTAGGATCCGACAGGGTTAACTACCTGTTGGATGATTTATGGTTCGGTGATTTATGATGTCGCACCTGTAAATCGTCATCAGCCTGGTGCCTGGACAGCTGAGCAGCGGTGCGTGCCAAGAAGCAGCCTTTGAAAAAGTACTTTTTTCCTGCTTTTTAAACTGCAGCTGTGCCTCGCTCAGCAGCTGAGGTTGAAAAAGCAGGAAATAAAGGTCAGGTAAGAGCCAGGGAGGGCGGGTGGGCAAAAACATCAGCAGACATAGAACCGGTTCTATGTCTGCTGCTCTTCAGACCTACAGGTTCTACAGAGGTGGACAGAACCAGTAGAAACCCATCCCTGCCTTCATCCATCCAACTGGTCATGATAAAGACTTTGTTGTTCCCTCATGCTTTTGGGCTGGGATGATAGGGTAGCCCTCTTCGTTGGTTCGTCTTTTCCTTTGTGATTATTATTGATCGTAAAGATGGAATGATCTATTTGGCCTCTTGGCACAAGATACATTGATTTTTTTTTTAATCGTAATCTCAGTCTTTATTAATTGTCAACTGTTCAGGAAGATGGTGGTGAGATGGTCAGCCATGTAAATTATTTTAATACAGGAAACAAGTAAATGACTGTTACATGATCTGCGGTGGTGCAGTGGTTAGAGTGCAGTACTGCAGGCTACTTCTACTGGCTGCCTGCAATTTGGCACTTCGAATCTCACCAGGCTCCAGGTTGACTCAGGCTTCCATCCTTCCAAGGTGGGTAAAAGGAGAAACCAGATGGTTGGGGGCAAGTGGCTGACTTTGTAAACTGCTTAGAGAGGGCTGTAAAGAGGTATATAAATCTATTGCTATTGCTACATCCTCTTTGCACACCTCCAATATATCACATCTAGTTCTTTATTTATAATTAATCAATTATAGCTAAGTAAGCTACCTCAATGTATCGGCTCCCCATGTGATGCTTGTGCCTCTCCAGAGCCAAGTCTCTCTGTTCAGAGCTGACGAACCGCACCAATGCCTCTCCATTTCGCCTTCCTTGAGCATTGAGACACAAGGCCACACCACCTCTAAAAGAAAGGGGGAACACAGACACCCCCAGAGAGAATGAACCACACCACATCCAGTTTTCTTCCAAAGTGACATCATTTTTTAAAGATCTGGATAAGCTTATTGAGGCAACTGAGCTTTGGATGATAAGATTTCAATCCTGCTTGAAAGCCACATACAATAATAATGCAATCAAAATTATAAAACTTTATGTCTTATAAATCAGTGGGATGCACTCTCAAATCACGAGGAAGAGCTGTCAGAATGCAAAGTAAAACTACTCCCATCTCGTTGAAAGAGGAGGCAATAAATGCGAGAGCCAGGAAGATAAGGCTTAAATTATAGTGAGATTCTCTCAGCTCCAGATGTTCCATTTCAAGTATCTGGTGAGGAAATAGTGCTTCTCTAACTATGTAAAAAGGGATGTGGTGGCTCAGTGGCTAAAATGCTGAGCTTGTAGATCAGAAAGGTCAGCAGTTTGAATCCCTAGTGCCGTGTAACGGAGTGAGCTCCCATTACTTGCCCAGGCTTCTGCCAACCCGGCAGTTTGAAAGCATGTAAAAATGCAAGTAGAAAAATAGGGACCTCTTTGGAAGGAAGGGAACAGTGTTTAGTGTGCTTTTGGCATTTAAACATGCCAGCCACATGACCATGGAGACGTCTTCGGACAGCGCTGGCTCTTTGGCTTTGTAGCGGAGACGAGTACTGCCCCCTAGAGCTGGAAACGGCTAGCACATATGTGCGAGGGGAATCTTTACCTTTAACTATGGAAAAACTAAAATTTGCTCTTTTACTATGTTGGGACCATCATGAGTGGGTGAGAGTGTGGAGGGACAGGACAAAGAATTGGAACTTCCAGAAGCCTATAAAAAGCAATCACAATCGAACTGATGAACAAGGTCACAGCTTTGTGTTGGCTGAATTAGAATGAACCAAAAACAACTAGAAACGTTGTAAAAAAGCCTTTGAACTCTTCAGGACATCGAATTATAAAATGTGGAGGTAACAAAGCACTGAGAAAGTACAAAACATGAGCCAGATTGTTAAAGCACAAGGACCTTATCGGCAGCTTGAAATCAGTCCCAAAACGGAATTTGTGGGCTGAATGTAGAGTCATTTAGTTCTGTTGCTTTCTGATTGTACCTAATCTAGAAGAGATTGTTCCTTCCAGATTCTGAAGAAACAACGACCATTGCCCTCTCCATCTTGACTCCACAGAAAGCTGAACATAATAACATTCTGGTCTTAATATCGATGGCTCTAGATAAAGACAACATCCACCAACTGTTCATGTTTTTCAGGAGGTTGTGGTCCACACTGACTTCTCAGGGTGGCCAAATTTTCAGTATAAAATCTCATCCCAAATCCTTTATAGCTAAGACTATCAAGGCAGAAGACAAGGAACAGAAAAGTAAAATGGATATCCATCTGGAAACAGCACTGACCCATCCTTCTTCCTTGTCCCAAAGTGTTTATTTTTTCAAAAGGCAACTAGACTCTTTTGGTGTTTTCTTTGAAAGCATTTTGCTCCTCATCCAAGAAGCTTCTTTAGTTCTTCTTGGATAAGAAGTGAACAGTTTTTTTAATGGAAACACCAAGAAAGCCTAGTTGCCTTTTGGAAAAACAACACCTTTGGGACCACCATGACTTGGATGATTGAGAAGTTCCATAAACAATTTTCTTACTTGGCAATATTAAGGCCTTTGAAAAAACGAGCTATGTCTTGGTCCGAAGACTGCCAAGGGAGCCCTCGGGCACGTATGACCGTTTCATTATCCACTGCTTCTGATTTACTACTACAAAAAGAAAGAGAGGACAATACAAATCAGCAATTAATCTGGCACAATTCTTTATGACCATACCACAGGCAATCCTCAACTTACATCCACAATTGGGTTCAGGATTTCCATTGGTTAGCAAGGCAGTCGTGAAATGAGCCATATCCAGTTTTATGAGCTTTTTTTTTTTGGGCCAGGGTTACGCAAATGCTGGCAGTTAAGTGAATCCAGCTTCCTTCATTGACTTTGCTTGTCAGAAGCCATCTGGGAAGGTCATAAATTGGGACCACATAACTCCAGGTTGCTTTGAGAGTTATAAATACGAGGACTGGTCATAAGTCACTTTTTAAGTGTCCTTGTAACTTTGAATGAACGTAGGATTGTAAATCGAGGACTACCTGTTTACTGGAACTGCATCGTAACACAAACTGTAAAATTGTAAAACTACATTGTAACACAGAGACAATTATTTCCCCTCTGTTCTGACCAAGGCTCCCTGAGACAGTAACAATCACAAGCTGCTCCCAAAGACCTTGTTTTTATTTCAACAGCTGTGAATTATATGCATTCACAGCCTGCAATGAGTCCCAAACAGTTGATGAATAGTCCAACTAAAGTCTGCCACAGTCTTTCGGGATGAGGCTGATAAGCACTCACCTTTATCTACCTTGAAATGCTGCCAACGACTAAATTGCCAATTAGCTGTATAAGGCCAAGCAGAGCACAAAGCCAACATGGAGCTTCAGATTTTAAACCAATCAGAACAAACAAAGTTGCTTCCTGCAAAGGCTCTTGTCCCTTTGTTCCTCCTTTATGTCTTACGGGAGGGGCCAATCATCTCCAAGCCTTACTCCCGAGTCATTCCTTTTTTCTTAACTGTTCTTGACTTCTGGTAGTTCTATGCAAGCGCACACCAGGAACAGGCTCCCCTTGTTCCTCTGCCTCACTGCTGCCAGATTTTGGAGGCTCCGGAGCCAGCACATAATTCTCAGATGGCCCTGGTCCCATCTCTGTGTCGGACACAGATCCCTTGTCCGAGCCCTCCCCAGACTTCAA
The DNA here is from genome assembly GCA_015471245.1 of Laticauda colubrina. Classification (NCBI taxonomy): domain Eukaryota; kingdom Metazoa; phylum Chordata; class Lepidosauria; order Squamata; family Elapidae; genus Laticauda; species Laticauda colubrina. The sequence continues at coordinate 18,181,693 of BLBF01000045.1, forward strand.
GACTGGCCCATGTTCCTCCCCACTGTCAGACTCTGCTGCCAGCTCTGCAGGCAGCTGGTGGACCACAAGACCCTCATGCCATCACTCTGCTGAACACCCAATTCCCACATTACTGTCAACATTAAAAATAAACTGAGAAAATATGAACTCCTGTACGTGCACAGCCTATATATATGCTGCAATAATATTCACAGATTATAGCAGAAACCAATCCAAAATTGTTGGAAAAAACCTTTAGCCCAATATGTTGTATGACACTGGAAGACTTAAGCCCAAGTAAGTGTCAAAGCAGCCAGGTATACCAGACCAAAAAATCAACTCCACAAGAAGAACAGAATGACACTGTATTGAGCTAAATTACAATTACACAATCTTGAAAATCTGACAAGTACTTTAAGTTTCCCACCCTACGAATCAGGGAGATCTTTGACTCAGCTGTTTTCTGGTTATTGTCTTTCCCCACCCCCACCAGAGCTTAAAGAATGCTTCAGCCTCTGAGCCTAAATTCTTGCGTATTGCTCTCAAGGTCGCCCTTCTTATTGTCTCCAAGAAATGGTATGTTTATCATGTTTGGCATTTAGGAAGGTGGAAGGGATATAAATATAGCAAAAATGGTGACCCAAAGACCCATACTTTGGATTTTCTACAAAGCTTGAGATAAGTGAGGATGTTTCCTGGCTATCCTTGTTTTTCTCCCAGGAATAAAAGGCTGGAAATAAGATTAAAACCAGGCTCCAGGGACTCCACAATTATCTCTGCCTCCCCATCCCACCCCCCAAATCCATCTTATATTTGGTCCCATCCTAGGAAGAAAAAAAAAATACTTACCAGGGTCCCGTTTCATACTTGTACTTCACTGTTTCAGGGGTGGTAAACCTGTGACCTGAAACAGACCAAAAATGAAGATGTGAAGAGCCTGGAAATGCACTGAGGAGAGAAAAGATGCTTCTGATGGAGGAGAAAAACAGGCCCAGAATGAGAGTTGGATTTTCACTTACTGCATGTATCCGGAAGCATGCTGAAAACAATGGCTACCATGGCTTTCACTTGCCATACTCCAAAATCCTCCTCGCTTTCATCTATCCCATAGCCAATATCTGGATCATTTCAGTTTAAGAAAAGATTGTGAAAGATGGTTCTCCAACCACAGAGATACTTATGAACTGTGGATTGTTCTTGAGGGGCCCAAGTGGGGCCCCATTAACATCACTATTCCATGGTCTACAGTGGCTGCCAGCCTGCTTCGAGGTGCAATTCAAGGTGTTGGTGATTGTTATGACCTGGGGTGTGTGGCACAAAAGCAACAAAGTCACAAAAATAGGTAAAGTCCCTTTAATACCTCCAACTTGGCCCTTAATGTCCATGTTATCATCGGCTGGAGAAAAAACTTTCCCAAGAACAGTTGTTTAAAGGGAAGAAATTCAGCCCGAACCCAAAATGCATATAAATTATAAATAAAAACCAACACAAACCACTTGCTGCAGCAATTAACAAGACAGGGCATGATAAGGAATTGTAGACTGCAAAAGATAATGAAACACACACAGTTGGGAGGATGCCAGAACCAAGATAAGATTTGACAGACAAAGAAAATGCAGGCTTTGCTTCCAGCAAGGTGCTGTGCACAAACACCCTTTTAAAATCCTGTTTTCCCAGATGCAGCTAATGAAGGGAATCAGGGCCCTTTTCTTCCCCGTAACCCATGCAACTCACATTGCTCCCTTCTCTGTTCCTCCCTGCATGTCCTTGGATTAAGAGGGGGTGGGCCTAGTTCTTCCTCTGAATGCCCAGCCGGACTGTGCCCTTCCCCTGTTTCTCACAGCCATCGGAGCCACACTCCCACTTACTGTCAGCTGCTCGACCTTCCCCTCAGAATCAGATTCAAACAGGAGCATGACAGTGATCATCTTGAAAGCTCTTCATGGTATGATTCCAGGTTATTTGAGAGATCATCTCATCCCCACTGGGATCGGCCTGTCCCACCTGTACCAACATAGGAGGCATACCGTGGGCCCTATCGGCCAAGAAATTCCAGTCCTCTTTCTCCCAACAGGAGCATTTTGAGAGACCTGGATTAAGACTCGATAGTGCCCATTTAGACCCCACTTCTTAATTCAAAATGTCAGCTTTGAAATTCAGCTGCCACATATAATGGAAAGGAGGATGGAGGAGTTGAAAAGTTCAAGGTTATTCTGTATGTCATACGAAGAAATTCCAGTTGCAGTTAATTAGTTCTCATAATTTATGAAATGTAGAAGTGAGAGGAGAGAAGGTGGATTCTGTGTAATGCACAAAAATATTTTCACTTTGGAAAATTGCCTTAGACGTACCAAATCTGTTCCTAAATAAATCAATTGGAAAAAATATGTCCCAGAGTGATTGATAACATGGATACTTTCTGGATGCCTTACACAAAATATCCCTGGGCTAGAAAAATCAGAAATGAAGAAACTGAAGTATATTGGATATGATAGAATTGCAACTCTCAATATAAGGCCAACCAGCCTAGCCAAGGATGAAGGCTATTGGGGCTTGTCATTTGACAACATCTGGAAAATCAGACATCCTATTTCACTGATGACACTTTAGAGAAAACTTTGCAAAGGATACATTCAGCCATAGATTGTATAGTTTGATCCTTCATGGGGGCTGAGCTGGGATAGCAGTCATGGAATTCTTTCCGTAGATCATAAAATGAATAAAAGCAGTCAGATAGCAGAAGATTCTGTAGTGGAGGTAACATAAAAAGGAGATAATGAATATTTAGAGCCAGTTGGGATTAGTAGTTAAGGCACCAGATTAAAAATCTAGTCCTTCCTTGAGTTCTAGTCCTTCCTTGGGACTAGAAAACTGGATGGGTACCTTGTTATTTGTTTCTGTCTCTAAACCTTTCCAATATGTTCAGATCAGCCCATTTCAAGTTCAAAGCAGTTCACATTCAAAATATGTGTAATCTTGTGCACAAGCACACAATTTCAGATAGGAGAAACAGAGGAAGGATGGTAGAATAAACAGAGGAGTGATAGATACTGATTGTTTTCAGTCAAAGATGCTTGGGGTTAATAAAGTCTGGTTGATAAATTAATTTTTCCTACAAATTTAGATTACAGATACCTTTCCTATCAAAATTAAGGGGTAAATGGAAGTAATTTTTCTAACTGTGTATTCAAATTTCTGTTTGGGTAAGGCTTTCTAGGTGCTTAGTTCTCCTTAGTATGATCAATCTGATCTGCCCATTAATATTTTAGCAACTGCAATTCCTCAAATTATCAGCAAAAATAGAAACATAAACATAGAATGCTGACAAAGCTAATTTTAAACTGCAACTCCCAAGAGTTCCTGGATGGGAGAAGAAGACAAGGGGATATGAGAGAAGATTAAGACCATTGCACTAGTTAAATTAGACTAAATATAGAACCCTAACTCAATCAGATGTGTGCCTCGATGTGAGTGATATTGAGTTGGCCACACCCAGCCAGTCACATGACCACCAAGCCATGCCCACCAACTAAGCCACACCCATAGACCCGGTTGTAAAAAAAATTGAATCCCACCCCTGCCAGGTTCCCATTAATAGCTTACCTTTTTGGATGCTTCTGGGTGGAGAACTTGTCGAATGAGGAGTTGGCCATCGGTGCAGAAAATGTACGAGCTGCTTCCTAGAACCTTCAGGTCATTGGAAACCAGTTGGCTGAACTGAAAAAGGAAGGGAAAAAATATTCACACTTAACAAGCCTCCAAGCTAAGTTCCCATCTCACAATTTAATAGGATTGAAAATACAGGTAGTCCTTGACTTACAACAGTTCATTTATAGTGTTTAAAGACATGACAGCACTGGGAAAAAAAGGACTTCTGGCCATTTTTCACACTTACAACTGTACCAGCCTTCCCATGGCCACGCGATCCAAATTCAAACCCTTAACAACTGACTCATATTTACAACGGTTGCAGTGTCCCGAGTTTATAGGGAAGCCAGATTCACTTAACAACTGTGTCACAACACTTAGCAACTGTGGAGATTCACTTAATGACTATCTCAGAAGGTCTACAAGAAAGGTCGTAAGATGGGGCAAAATTCACCTGTCTTGCTTGGTAACATAAATGTTGGGTTCAGTTGTGGAGGACTATATATACCCAGTTGCAATTCCTAAATTAACTCAAGACAGATCATGGGTTGGCCTTTCCCCTCTTTGGAAGAGCTCCCGGTGCTTTAAGAAAGTTCAAAACATCCTCAAAGATCCACCTCATCCTGGGAATCCTTTTTTTGAACTATGACCATCTGGCAGATGGTACAGGACAATAAAAACAAGGACAAATAGGCTGAAAAACAGCTTCTATCCCAGGGCAGGAGCTCTTTTGAATTCTGCTATATAGTGCAGTGTTGGGGGTTTTCGGTTCAATATGTGGAGTGCGAAGGATGTGTGTTTGTGTTTTATTTTCAGTGTGCACTGAAGATGGTGTTTGATTTCATTGTATGAGGTGCAATGACAATAAAGTAAACTAAACTAAACAATGGACATTTATAAGCTAAGGCGAATAGGACAAGAAAAGGTTACCTGATATTACCTAGTTTAGTCTGGTAAAGAAATGTTCAGAAACTAAATTGAAATAAGCTTGCAGAACAAAACCTAAAACCTGAGGTACAAGTATTTTATATTCTTTCCAAGGGATCTTGTTGTCCAGTGTTACATTAAGGCTTCTTTATAGATGGTAGTTTCTGCATAGAAGCAAGAAAAACAATATTTTTTCTTTCTTTCTTTCGCATTTCAGATATGAGCAGTTTTATTACTGCCTTGTCATCCTTACAGGTTTGACTTTAAAAATGATCTGCAGTCCTACACTGTTGGAAAAGAAAAGCCTGAATAATTCACATGCAGAAAAAAAAATTCTCTTGAAACTTGTGTACAACTTTTAAAGGGCGCCTTGCATGTCTGCCTCGTGGCAAAAGCATGGAAATTCAACAATCGACCATCCGAGAAATGGTCCGAATGCCAATATTGACACAAACATAATTGGAGCCCTTGCATTTCCTTGGAGTTTATTTTGTGGGTGTGTATAGGGATGTTCTTTGAGCACAGGCACAGAATGGAAAGTGATAAGCGGGGGGGGGGGGATTTGCTGTATCTGAAGTGCCATTTTCATGCAACAAAACTGAATTCAGGAGTAAGATCTCTATGTTTTTTTCAAGAAATATTCATAACTAGAATTCAGGTTGTTTTTTCCTCCTAAGGAGATATATTGCTTAAATAATCAATTTTGGAAAACTCTTACAGTATATTTGAATTAGAATAGAGAGAATTCAAATAGAATGCAGAATAACAGAGTTGGAAAAGACTGTTAAGCCTGGGT
>BLBF01000045.1:18192042-18260311 GCA_015471245.1 Laticauda colubrina
CCATCAACTCTATTAGCTGGTATGACCCTGCTCTTATTTTGATTACAGGCATTACATTGCAAATACTTATCACAAGGTTTCAAACTTATTCCCTTAGACAATTCAACAGTTTTCTTAAGCATTTTAAAATTTAAATGCCCTAGCCTTCTATGTAACAAGTGAATACATTCATCATGAGGTTTCTGGTTTTCATAAATTGTGTTAGCCACCTTTAAACCATCATCATTTAACACATATAAGCCATCTCTTAAAGATGCAGTAATTATCTTATCATCTTTTGTAATTAAGCAGTTATCTCCCTTAAATGTAACTACATATCCTAGTTTAACCAAAATTCTAACTGAAATTAAATTAAACTTAAGTTGTGGTACATATAACATTTTTACATTCTCTTTTATAAAAGAACAATATGCTATACCTTCACCTTTAGCTTTCAGTTTCCAGCCATTGGCTAATGATATCTGCTGTTTACTCTGGGTCATTTTTATAAACTTTTTGTTATCATTTGTTATACAATGGGATGCCCCACTGTCAACCACCCATAAATTATTTCTTACAGCTCCGTTCGTATACATGGCTAACTCTAAATGTTTATTTATCTTTTGATGATTTGTAGTATTCTGGCCAGCGTTCTGGCTCTTTGCCTTTTTACAAAATCTTGCCAAATGTCCTCTTCCTCCACAATTAAAACACCTTTTAATTGCGTATGCAGTAGGAGGTTTATTATCTTCTTTTTGAGGTTGCTCCCTCCTTAATTCATCTCTTTCATGCCTTCTTCTGGCCTCTTCGATCAATCTGCCAGTTATATCAGTTAAAGTTAAATTTTCCTTTGGCAAAATTTCAAGTGAAGTTACGTAGTTATCATAACTTTCATCAAGGGAAGATAGAATTATATAAACTTGATGTTGTTCAGAGAATATTAGCTCTTTTTCATGTAATTCCTGAAAAATGCTTTGCATAGTTTTTAAATGACTCTGCATATCACCATTTGTTTGGAGATGTGTCCTGAAAAGCTTCCGTGTTAGGTTTATGTGTGAACCAATCTTATCTCGGACATAAATCCTCTTCAGCTTCTGCCAACAGCCAAAAGCCGTTTTCTCTCCGTGGATATAAACAAGCTGTTGATCAGTTAAGGTTAACGCAATTATGCAAATGGCTTGTTGATTTTTATGCTTAAATTCTTCTATCTTTAGTCTGTCTTCCTCATTCTCTGGATCCCATTCTTCTACGTTTGGTGGATTTTCAATTATGTTCCACAAACCTTCTCTTCGTAGAAGTAGACTACATTTTGTAGACCATGATACATAGTTTGTTCCATCCAGCTTGGATATAAGAGACAAACTTTGTAAATTGACTTGTGCCATGTTTTCTTATATGGATATAAAAATATAATTAATAAAACACAGCTGTCTGTTTACTGTAATGTATAACAATACAAACTCTCACTTTTTACATAAATCTGTTTAACCTAGTTAAACTGACTTTGCAGCCTCTGGGCCCATAACCAGTGTTAAGCCTGGGTCCCCAACCAGGGTTAGGTAGACAAGCTAAACAGAATGTGCAGCGTTAGTCAGATAGGCACACAGATAAATGAGTGAGCTAAGCTTGTATGTTTATTAACATACAGTAAAAATAACAGATACGCTTGTGCTATCAAGAATATATTTTATTCCAGTATGAGTTTATGGCATAGTCAAAAACAGTCCAATATTCATTTACCATGTAGTCAGTCCATTCAGGGATATTCAGTTAGCAAAGTCCATGTAGAATATCCTATTGTCAGTTCTCATAAATCAGTCCGTTGTTATCTCTCCCGTTCGAGCAATGCAGTCTTGCTTCCAAGCAGTAATCAGGGGTCATCAAATCCAGAGAGAGAGAGCGAGCAAGCTGTAGCCTTGCTACTTTTATATGGTTTTCATAACCACACCCACAATTGTCATTTTACATTTAAAGCTGCATACATTAACTATGATTTATAGTTAGTATTTCACCTAAAACAGTTAGGGTGAACAATGTTATCCCTAACAAAGACTTTGGAGATCTTCTTATTTGAGCAGGACACCCTATACTATTCCAGAAAAAATGGTTGTCCAATCTTTTCTGGAAACCCTTCAGTGAGGGAACACTGGGGTGGGATTCTCCCGGTTTGGACTGGTTCGGGTGAGCAGGATGTTAAATTTGCATCTGGTTTGCCAAAGCACTATTTGAACCAACCGGCTGGCCCCACCCCACCCACCCCTCCCCTCCCAGAGTCCCATGCAGCCCATTTTCAATGCAGGTGAGTGCAGGGTCTGTGTGAAGGCTCTGGGAGGGGGAAAAATGGACCTTCTGGAAGTACCAGAAGTCCAGAAACGGGCCTGTTTCCAGCTTCCAGAGAGCTTCCAGAGCTGGGGGGAGGCTGTTTTCACCCTCCCATAGACCCAAGGGAAGCCTCTGGATCCTTGGGAAGGCAAGAAACGGCCCTCCCGGAAGTTCTGGTAGGCCACGCCCACCATGACCACGCCCATCCAGCAACCCAGCAGAGAACCGGTTGTTGGGATTTTTGAATCCCACCCCTGGGGAGCAGCCACAATTTCAGCAGGCAAGCCGTTCCACAGGTTAATTGTTCTCACTGTCAGGAAAATCTCCTTGAATCAGGATTGAACAACTGCGTAGATTCTCAGAACTTCTTTCATGACCTCTCCATGTAGAAGCAGAACGAGACCAAAAAAAACCCTCCCATTATTTTGGTTCTCTGTATCCACTCCATGTACAGCCCTCATCCTTCATCTAAACCGATGTCATAACTGCTGGTGATAATGAAATTTTGCATTTTGGGAACAGTTTGAATGAAGGGTTACTGTAATTTGGGGAGGAAGTAAAGACACAGAATGGCTTAGCAAAATTTGTGGAAAGTAGAATTAAAACATTAGCCACTAGGTCAATCTGATACAGAGCCACAGCACAGAAAATTTCTTCAAACTGAGGAAGCACATAGTCTTCTCCATCTTATTTCCATCCCATTGTTTTCTTAAAACTATTCTTTTTCACTCATGATCCTGGTTTGCACAGTATCAAACTCTGTTTAATAGTTTAGAATAGAATAACAGAGTTTGAAGGGTCCTTGGAGGTTTTCTAGTCCAGGCTCCTGCTTAGGCAGGAAACCCTACACCATTTCAGACAAATGGTTGCCCAATCTCTTCTTAAAAATTTCCAGAATTGGAGCATTCACAACTTCTGAAGGCAAATTGTTCCACTGATTAGTTGTTCTAATTGGCAGGAAATTTCTCCTTTCTTCTAAGTTGCTTCTCTCCTTGATTAGTTTCCACCAATTGCTTTCTTTTCCTGCCTTCAAGATGTTTTGGAGAATAGCTTGACTCCCTTCTTTTTCACAGCCCCTCAGATATTGGAAGACTGCTTTCATGTCTCCCCTAGTCCTTCTTTTCTCTAGACTAGACATATCCAGTTCCAGCAACCATTTTTTATAAGTTTTAGTCTCTAGACCCCTAATCAATAAAACTTTGGATGAATTCACTTTGATTCATTGAATAAACCACAAAGGCCATTCTACCTGCTAAGCCATCATCCACGATTTACAAACTGCAACAGCTGGGGGTCTCACACAAACGTGATTATCCTAAAACCCAGCAGATCACACAAGTGCCATGAATGAAATTAACTACATTTGTATGCATATTTCTTTGTTCTGTTCATGTGGCAGTTTCAAATCTGTTGTGTAGCCACCAGATAAAAAGGCACAGCTAGTCCTCGACTTACAGCAGTTTGTTTAGTGACCAAAATTACAATGGCACTGAAAAAAGTGACTTATGACTGTTTCTCCCACTTACAACCTTTGCAGCATTCCTCTCGCTCAAGTGATCAAAATTCAGCTGCTTGGCTGAATTGACTTATATTTATGGTGGTTTGCAGGGTTATGGGGTCATTTGATCAACTTTTGTGACCTTCTGACAAAGCCAATGGAAAAACAAGTTTCACTGAACAACCGTGTCACTGGTTTAACAAGTGTGTTAATTGTCCAAGTGCAGTGATTCGCTCAACAACCATGAAAGATTGTAAAAGGAGGAAAAATTCACTTAACAACTTAGCAATAAAAAATTTGGGCTCAATTGTACTCATAATTCGAGGACTACCTGTACTTGAAAACTATTTTCTGTGTGCTGGTCAAAGCAAGCAAGCAAGTTCAGGGGCTGGCCAAGAGAGGAGGAAGGGGGACAAGCTGTTTTCCAAAGCAACTGACAAGGAATAATGGATGGAGACTGAACAAGGAGAGATTCAACCTGGAAATAAGGAGAAACTTTCTGACAGTGAGAAGAATCAACCCATGGAACAAGAAGTTGCCTTTGGAAGTTGTGGGGGCTTCATCACTTGAGACTTTCAAGAAGAGATTGGACTGCCATTTGTCAGAAATGGTGTAGGGCCTCCTGCTTGGTCAAGTGATTGGACTAGGTGATCTATAAGGTCCCTTCCAACTCTGATTATCTGATCAGTTTGAAATACCTCACTGATAGCAAGGGAGTTTGCAAGAGAATTGATAGGGCAAGTCATGGGTGGGGGGTTGGACTAGATGACCTACAAGGTCCCTTCCAACTCTATTAATCTGTTAAAATTCAAACACCTTTTTTTGCAGTAAGGTTCGAGAACAACTGCTCCCAATGTTACACATCATATGATGTTTATTTACTAAGGCTTAGAGTTGTTTTTGACTGAAGCCAGCACCGAAGCCTTAAGCAATAAACAAGCTAACAAACAAGAAAGGAAGGGAAAAACGGTGATGTTTGCTTTCCAGTAAAACAGGATTTCATGTGTCTTATCTACGCACCTACAGGTAATCTTTGATTTATGATCACAATTGAGACTCTTGCTAAGCGAGGCAGATGTTAAGTGAGTCACGTCTCATTTTATGATCTCTTTTTTTTGTAAGCATGGATGTTAAGTTTAGAGAATCTTGTGGGTGTTAAACAATTCCAGCTCCTCCCTGGCAGAAGCTGGCATAATAAACATCAATCACCTGACCATGGGATGCTGCAAATAGATGCTTGGTCAGTTACCAGGTTCCTAAATTTTGATCACGAGTGTGAGGATGCTACAACAGTTGTAAGTGCGATGACCAAATATAAGTCACTTTTCTCAGGTTCTCACCGATCATTAAATGAATGGTTCTAAGTCGAGGATTAAGTCCTTTGTATAAGTTAGTTGCATCATTCATTTTACACCAAGGCTTCGGTTGTGTTTGAAAATTTTCTTCAGAAAGCCTCATGTAACACCTCCTTTCCTTCCCTTTTTGCTACTTCCCAGATTATTCATAGAATAAACCTGCTTGGGAGGTTATACTGAAGTGGAAGTCTGCAATTTCTGATAACCAAAGCATTCAAAACCAAACCAAACAAAACAGGAAATCAGATTGCAGCGCAGAGAAGGTCATCCCAGAAACGTCTGGGTTGTAGAAATGTCACCATCATTTTTTTGTTTTGTTTGCTGTGGTTCTACTTACTTGTAGAACTCAAAATTGTGCAATTTTGGCAGGTCTAAACGATGCAGATTTTACTGCATTGTGATGAACTGAGCGGGTTTTAGACACAGAGACCAGAAGGTTTTGATGGAGAGAAAAATGGGGCTTTATAGTGTGTGTGTGTGTGTGTGTGTGTGTAGGTGAAGCTTGTCTCCTCTTGAAACTCAGTAAGTAACCAAAGATCATTGAGTGAAGTTCATGGGCAAACAGAGGTTTGAATGCAAATCTGGCCCAACAATCCATTAAAAGCCTCAGTGAATTAGCATCTCACCCAGAATAGAATAGAATAGAATAAAAACTGGAAGGCACTTTGGAGGTCTTCTAGTCTAGCCCCCTACTCAAACAGGAGATCCTATACCATTCCAGACAAATGGCTGTCCAGTCTCTTCTTAAAAACCTCCAGTGACAGAGAGCTGACAATTTCTGGTGGCCAGCTGTTCCACTGGTTAATTGCCCTCACTGTTAGGAAGTTTCTCCTTAATTCCATGTTGCTTCTCTCTTTGGTTAGTTTCCAACCATTATTTCTTGTCCTGCCCTCTGGTGCTCTGGAAGATAATGTGACCCCCTCTTCTTTGTGGCAGCCCCTCAAATACTGGTATCATGTCACCTCTTAATTCTTCTTTTCTCTAGACTAGCCAAACCCAAACCCTGCAGTCATTCTTCACCTGTTTAAGTGTCCAGGCCTTTGATCACCTTCGTTTCTCTTCTCTGAACTTTTTCCAAGGTCTCAGCATCTTTTTTGTAACATGGTGACCAAAATTGGTTGCAGTATTCCAGGTGTGGTCTTACAAGGATTTTATAAAATGGTACTAGTCCTTCACTTACTGAGTCTATCTTTACAGGTAGTCCTTGACTTACAAGAGTTTGTTTAATGAACCGTTCAAAATTACAACAGAAGTGAAAAAAGTGACATATGGCCGTTTTACACACTTACGACAATTGCAGCATCAAGTAATCAAAATTCTTGATGCTTGGCAATTGACTCATATTTATGACGATTGCAGCATCCCGAGGTCATGTGAACTTCTGACAAGTGAATTCAATGGGGAAGCCAAGTTCACTTAACAACCTTGTTACTAACATGACAACCAGGAGGGGGCTGCCTATGTGAGGATCCTTTTTGTAGATTTTAGCTCTGCATTTAACACAATACTTCCACATAGACCAGTGTCTGAACTTATAGATCTTGGACTTTCTTATTTGATCTGCCTTTAGATTATGGATTTCCTGCCAGGCCACTCTCAGAAGGTCACCATTTTTTTTTAACTATTACCATCTGGCACACAGTACAGGATAATAAAAACAAGGACAAATAGGCTGAAAAACAGCTTCTATCCCAGGGCAGGAGCTCTGTTGAATTTTGCTGTATAAGTGCAATATTAATGCAATATCGAGGGGTTTTCGGTTCAATTGTATATAACAGTGATGGTTAACCTTTTGGGTGCCTAGTGCCCAAAGTGCATATGTGCACACATACAAATGCACATGTGTGTGCCCCAATCCCCAAAATACAAAGCAAGCACCCCCTGAGCATGTGTTCACCCCTACGCATTCCCTGCACATGTACCCCCTCCCGTGCATGTGCCCCGGCCCCCATTTTGGCTTCTAGATTAATGTAGGAGGCTTGTTCTGACCCAACCGGGTTCCCAAAGAGCAAACACATCTATGAATTCTGTTCTGAAGGCTGCTTTCTACGAATTAGCTCCAACAAGGAAGAGCCTTGCTAAGTTGTTTGTCAAGGCTGCCAAAAAGCCAGAGATAAGAACTAATTTACAAGATTCTCCAAACACGAACTAAGATGTCCACCAGTTGAGCTTCAGATCTTCTTTGCTGTCTGCAAAGAACACTTTTCCAAACCTGGCTTTTATCCTCTTGAGGGAGGGGGCATTACCTTGCAGCCTTCCTCCCAAGTCACCTGTGCTGCTGTAATTGTTCTTTCCTCCAAGTAATCCTTCATGTACGTGCACTTGGCACAGGCTCCTTGGGAACCTCCTCATCACTGCTGCCAGCCTCCACAATCTCTGAAGGCAGCAGCCCACTCCCTGATGCTCCTGGCCCCTCATCAGAGTCATCACTCTCTTCAGTCATCTGCATCTGCTGCCAGCTAACCACAATAAGGCTTTTCAGGCCTCAAAAGGGGGAGGCCTTGCCATCTCCGCAGTTTCCCCCTCCCCTCGCCCAGGCTTTCTCCTCCATTCCTGCCATGGAGAGGCACCTGCAGGGAGTGGAACCTGCGGAGATCAGGGAAGACACGGGTGGCAGGAATGCAGGAGAAAGCTAGGGGAAGGTGGGGGGAGAAAGGTAGGTCGTGCTGGCAGGGAAACTGCGGAGATCAGTGAAGGCCCTGCTTTCATGCATTGCACAGCAGAGACCCAAAGAGCAGCTAGCCACTAGGAAGTGCACGCATGAGCATTGGAGCTGGGCTGGGCAACGGCTGACATGCCCACAGAGAAGGCTCTGTGTGCCACCTGTGGCATGCATGCCATAGGTTTGCCATTATTGGTATAGAATGCGTAGGATGTGTGTTTGTGTTTTATTTTCATAGTCATAATGTATACTGAAGATGGCATTTAATTTTGTTGTACGAGATGCAATGACAATAAAGTAAACTAATAAAAGTAAACTAAACTGCAGTGTGTCAGGATTCCGGCAGTGGCTCTAATTCACTTAACAGCTGTGGAAAGAAAGGTCGTAAAAATGAGGCAAAACTCACTTAACAGATGTCTCACGTAGCAACAGAAATATTGGGCTCAATTGTGGTCATAAGTCGAGGACATGAAAACATTCCCCAACCTGCTGGCTTCAGATGAGGGACGACTAGCTTGAAACCAAACATCATCCAGAGGAACATTCTTTACATTTGTCAAGAAGCAGACCTGCTTTTCCAAAAAAAAAGTTTAACCTCCATGAAAAAAGCTTGAGCCCAGAGGAGAAAACCTGATGGAAAAGCCAGACTCAGAGAACCAGTTAAACAGGATTCTGGCCATTTAGTGGGAGCGGAGAGAAGCCGTGTGCCGTGTTCAGCCAGTCAGAGACTGGAGAAAGGCCAACACCTGTCTTTTTTCCCCCTTTCCGGCAACTCCTTGTATTACACTCTTTATGCTACCATAGCACGTATTTTATGCCACTCAGCAGACGCCTTGCAGCTGCAAAAGGTTTATGCCTCGCCCTGTTTTAAAGGGTATTTTTTGCTGCTCGCTGTATGTTGTTGCTCGTATGATCAACCGGTTGTAAAAAGTTTACATGGGCTCCAGAATTTGTTTTTTAGGGCTGTTTCTTGCCTGAGCAAAGTTAGGCCTTGTCAACAGAAGACACAGAAGGTGTGGGGACAGGTTTAATAGCAGGTCATGCTTGTGTTTCTACATGCGTGTGAACGCCTCCGTTTTGCGGGCTGAAAATAGGACAAACCCTGAAAAACATTGCCAAAGAGGGGAGGAAAAGGTTATTCTATTGTCACTCAACTCAATTCTAAAAAGTGAAATTAAGGTGGTAGAAGACTGTCTTAGAAGCACTAGGGATCAAATAATTTCACAATTACATTGTTCTTCCTTTGTTTTTAAGGTCTTATATATTGCTTAATTGTGGATGAACAAAGATTAGTCCACGGGCCAGCTAACAAAACAACAAAAGAGAGAACATGGCAGGCTAAAAGCTACACCCAATGTTTGGTTGAAGCAATCAGTATTGGGCAGAGGGAGTTTGCAGCTACACGTAAATATGGAAGGAAGTAGACAACAGTCAGGGCCATCGATGTGAAGGGGGGAAGGGAAACGAATAATAGAGACGACCTCATTCAAGCTTGACTTTGAGGGATTGATTCCAAGCAATCACCATTTCTTGGCACCTTGTAGAAGTGATCTATCGCTTTATTTTCAAGGCAAGGATGTTGCTTTGAGTTTCCAGTCTAGCCAAGTTGTTGTTTCCAGTCTAGCCATTGTTTCCAGTCTAGTATTTCCAAGGCAGTTTTCCGCATTGAAACAGAATAGAGCTGGAAGGGAACTTGGAGGTCTTCAAGTCCAGCCCCCTGCTTAAGCAGAAGTTCCTATATCATTTCAGACAAATGTCTGTCCAGCCTTTTCTTGAAAAAGCTCCAGTGATGAAGCACACAATATCTGAAGGCAATGAAGTCCTTCATTCAGTGCTAACCATGAACTGAGTACATTCCTATGAATGAGTAGCAATACATCTGTTTCACTGGAACTTCACATATGTCATCTGGTCAAGTCACAGCACTGTTTTGACACTGGATAAGGGTCAATGGAGTTCAAGAGGGGTTGGACTCAGTCCGTTTGTGGCTACATAGAAACTCTATGCTGGTTCCTCTTTTGACTCCATTCCCCGATTCTGCCACTCTTTCTCCCACAACAAATTTAGAGCCTCAAACGGAGCCCTTCTTGATTTCAGAAGAGGAATGGGAAGAACAGGACAATTACAAATAAGAGGTAGCTCATCCCTTATAGAGACTAGTACAGTGGATACAGATCAAACCATCTGCGGAATTAATTAGCTACTATTATACAGAAAAAAAGAGTGCAGTTCTTCATTAAATTTGCATACATATCGACACGCACCTACAAATAATGAAAAACTACTGTTTCTGCAGTTCTCTCTTCCTGTCACCCATCATCCACACCTTTGGGCTGCTTTTGATTTTTGATTTTGGTGGTGGTTTGTTTATGATTTAAATAAATTTCCTTTAACCTAATACTGTACCCTTCAGATATATTTGACCGAAAGTTATTGATGTCTAGAATCTCTTCAAACACATCTAGAAAGTGCAGGGTTATGGAAGGCAAACTGATGTACTCATCTGAGCTTGGTGGTTAACATCATCATTGCTAGTAAAAAATGGGGTTGGGGAGGATAAGGAGGAGAACTGTGGGGTCCTTGGTGCTCTCTGAGTTGGTGGTTTTGGTGGTTTTCTTGCAGATATTTCATTACCCAAACTAAGTAACATCATCAATGCTAGAAAGGAGTGGGATTGCTGTTCTGACCCAAGCTTTGTCAAACGTAATTAATCACAAACTTGTTTTGAAAGCAAAACCCATTTTATTGCAACGCTGGGAATTGTTTTCATTCCCAGCCAGAACTAATCTTAAACAGTTCCCCAAGATAACCACAGACCTTTCAGATCTGTGGAATGCTGCCAAAAACAGACGTATCCAATTAACTAGAAAAGAAACCAATCGAAGTACAAGAAAAATCCAACCAAAGTATAAAGAGCTTCAAGGATGACTCAGAACCGATCAAACTACTTTGCTTCCTGCAAAGGTTTCATCATCTTAGCCTGACTTTTACCCCTTATGGGAGGGGCAATCACCTCCTAGCTTTACTCTTGAGTCCCCCCTTTTGTTTCAGTTGCTTTTGCCTTCTAGTAGCTCTGTGCATGCGTGCACTGGGAACAGGCTCCTCTGGGTCCTCTGCCTCACTACTTCCAGACTCCAGAGGCTCTGAAGGCAGCACCCCACTCCCAGGTGGTCCTGGCCGCATCCCTGCATCAGATGCAGGACCCTCATCCGAGTCCTCTCAAGACTCCCTGATTGGTCTCCTTTCGTCTTCATGGTCTGTCTCTACTGTTGGCTGCACTGGCTGCTGGGGAACCACAACAATTGGGGAGCTTTGGGGGGGGGGAAGAAATAGAGGAGTGGGAGGAAGAGGAAGAAGACAATTGTGGGTCCTTGAAAAACAATGAAGCACAGAGACCACCAAGAACCCCTCTCATAGAGCTTCATATTGAGACGGGAGATCATCCCCCCCACCCAAAATCCCTGGATGTCACCAGAGGAGAACATTCAAAACCCTCCCAGAAGTCAGCAAAGGAATCCTGTCCTTTGTCCACAAAGTCATCCCGAGGGGCTTTTGACTTGAGGCCGTCTTTCTTTCCATATTGTTAAGCTCTGTTCAAGCAAGCAAAGAATCAACTAATCCCCATTCACAGGCCAGTCCTGCTTTTGTCAACAGCAAGCGGTTACTTGCCATTGTCTGCCTTATGCATTCCCTTTGCACAGGCTCAATGCAGCCCAACCCTTGCAGCCACGGGGTCCACAGTTTAAGTGTCAAGAATCCAGACAGTATCCATGATCTCAATCACTCTGAGATGTTATCTCTCCAATTGATTTATTAGGAACAGATCTGGCACGTTCAAAAGCAATTTTCCAAGTGAAAGCTTTTTCACGTGTTACACAGAATCCACCTTAAAAGACCCCCTTCCCAACAGGCACAGTTGTCCTTTTCCTGCCACCAGCCTCTTTTGTTCACCTGACCTGCTTCCCTGAGCGTTGCCTGCCAGCTTGAGAGCTCCCGGCGAGGTGAGCATGAGCTGCCCACTCATCATAGATACACAGAAGCAGTTTGGGGTGCTTCAGATTTTACCCTCCCCCAGGTGCAATCCAAGGTGCTTTAAAATCCTTGAACGGTACATGGCCAGGCCATTTGCATCCACTGTGAGATTTTAGATTTTTTTCTTTTAATTCCACTCTCTTATTATTATCATTATTATAAATAAGGCAGCAAACATGCCTAAAGCATTAGCATTTAGATTTATATATCACTTCAGTGTTTTACAGCCCTCTCTTAGTGGTTTACAGAGTCAGCTTCTTGTCCCCAACAACAATCTGGGTCCTCATTTTACCCACCTTGGAAGGATGGAAAGCTGAATCAACCTTGGGCCTGGTGAGGTCCAAATTGTCAAATTGCAGTCAGCCAGCAGTCAGCAGAAGTAGCCTGCAGTACTGCATTCTAACCACTGCGCCAACGTAGCTCTTAAGGTCCTTCTTCTTCCATTTTCCACACAACAATAACCCTGTGAAGTATGTTGGGCTGAAAGAAATTGACTGGTCCAAAGTCCCCCAGCTGTTTTCTGCCTAAGGCAGGACTAGAACTCACTGTCTCCCAATGATCAGCCCAAAGTTACCAGGCTGGCTTTCATGCCTAACTCATAATCACATTTGGCTCAAAAAATCACTCTGTTGCTTTCATGTCTAAAGTGGGACTAGAACTCATGAACTCCTGATGATTGGCCCAAAGTCACCCAGCTAACTTTCATACCTATGGCAGCACCAGAATTCCCAGTCTCCTGGTTTCTCGCCTGGCGCCTTAACCCCGAGACCAAACTGGCTATATAGTCTGCCTGTTCCACCGATTACATAGGCTGGGCATGTTCCAAGCTTCCTCCCTTAAATGCTTTCATCTGATTTGACATCTAAAGATATTTCAGGAAAGCTCAAACATTGAGAAAAGTTTTTTTTCTTATTCCATTCCTTCCCCACCAAAAAGGAGTTGTTGATAGGCTGAAAAAAGAATTATCTTCCAATTTTCCTGACCGTAGCCTCAATTTGGGTATCAGGAAGGAAAACGATGATGAACTTTACCAACTTTGGGTAGTGTTCTTAACTAGTATTCCTCAACTAAAAATCTCCATGTGTTGAATCGCAAATTCTATTATTCTTCACATGCTGCTTCAGGAAAATGGGAATTGCAGTCCAGCATGTCTATGGAGATTCTCAGCCATCCAGGTCATCGTTGCCCCAAAAGTGCTTTTTCCAAGAGGCAACTGGACTTTCTGTTTTTTCTTTGAAGACGTTTCACTTCTCATCCAAGAAACTTCTTCAGCTCTGACAGGATGGTGGGGAATGGAAGGATTCATATGTGTTTTCTGCAGGAAGTTCCAAGAAGAACGTTCCAAGAAGCAGTCCCAAGAAGGCTCCACACCCATTTGCACTACTCAGGTGACCCTGAGGATACAGAAAAACCTCCAAGTGGCCTCAGTGACCCTCTAAAAGGATGCAAATGATCAATTTGTCTGCAAGAAATATAAATCTTTCCATTCCCCACTGTCTTGTCAGAGCTGAAGAAGTTTCTTGGATAAGAAGTGAAACGACTTCAAAGAAAACAACAACAACAGAAAGTCCAGTTGCCTCTTGAAAAAAAGCACCTTTGGTGAAGTTCAGTATGAAACTACAGAACAGAAAACAGAAAGGCTGTTTTCTTGAAGTTCACCTTAACTTTCCACCAGGCAGAAATCTAGGCACACTGAGCAAAACTCCCTTAAGACCCAAGCATTTCTTTTTTCAGAATTAACAAGGGGGTGGGAATACTAAACAGGATTCACTGGCTGCATAATTATTCCATTCCCCAGTCAACTCTTCGAATGAGTGTCAAACTCTCAATGACTCTCACTCTCAATGACTTTCGGCCCATAGTATTAACAAGCTCCATTATGAAGGTTTTTGAGTGACTGGTTGCACAGCACATCAGGGACTGCCTCCCGCCCTCCTTTGATTAACATCAGTTTGCTTATAGAGCAAACCGATCTACAGAAGATGCTGTGGCCATCACACTTCATCGAGTGCTGAGTCACCTGGAGAACAAACAGAGCTATGTGAGGATGCTCTTTGTGGACTACAGCTCTGTGTTTAACACTATCATCCCAGATATACTAGTAACCAAACTGTATAATCTGCAGGTCCCCATCCCCACGTGCTCCTGGATTAAGAACTTTTTGACAAACAGACCACAGTCTGTTAGACTTAGCCCCCACCTTTCTTCCACTATTACACTCAGTACTGGTTCCCCCCAGGGTTGTGTTTTGAGCCCCCTGCTATCTGCCTTGTACACCTTTGACTGCTCACCAAGCCACACAACAAACACTATTATAAAGTTTGCGGATGATACGACTGTGATTGGTCTCATCTCCGCAGAGGATGAGACGGCATATAGGGCAGAAATAGAGAACCTGTCTAACTGGTGTTCACAGAACAATCTGTCACTGAATGTCCCTAAAACCAAAGAACTGCTTATGGACTTCAGGAGACATGGACAGGACCACGCCACATGCATCATCAATGGAGAACGAGTGGAAACCGTCCCTACGATCAGATTCCTTAGCATCCATATTTCAGCTGATATCTCCTGGTCCCCTAACACCAAGGCCATCGTGAAGAAGGCTCAGCAGTGGCTGCACTTCCTGTGGGTTCTCAGGAAGAACAATCTGCATCAGAAGCTGTTGCTGGCTTTCTATAAAGCCTCTGTGGAGAGCACTCTGACATACTGTCTGCGTGTGTGGTATGCAGGCTCCAGAGCTGAGGACAGGAACACTGTACAGAGGGTGATAAACACAGCTCAAAAGATCATTGGTTGCCCTCTGCCCTCCCTGGAAGACTTAGCCAGGTCCCACTGCCAAAGCAGAATCAAGGCCATTATAGAAGACCCCTCATACCCTGGCAATTATATTTTTGACCTGCTGCCGTCTGGATGGTGTTTTAGGTCAATAAAATCCCACACCACTAAACTAACAAATAGTTTCTTTCCCTGGGCCATCCGAACCTCAAATAAACATGAAGTCACTTCCTCATTAAGAATCTCAATACCCCATTCAGATGTATGATAACATATTACAGTACAATCCATCTCTTGTGTATTATACTCGGCTAAGCATTACAATCATATATTTTGTGTATATTCGTAGATATTGTACTCTCAAATTCCAAATGGAGACGTGGGTACTCTATCTTTCTTGTCTTCATTTTTAAGTGCTTTGGTTTTATTGTATTGCGAACAGTGGCTGGGGTGCATCCACAATTTTGTTGTACTTGTACAATGACAATAAAGTTCTTCTTCTTCTTCTTCACACTTAAAATATAAAATATTGAAAGACCTTCCTGAAAATACAGACCCTGGTTGTATTTGGTTCATTGGTTGTTATGAGAGCACTGGGTGAAGATTCCTTTCATTTTTTTTCCAGTCTTGTCCCTCCGTCCCTTCTTACCTTCTGTGGAGTTGGGGACAGGAGAGGAACAAAATATCTAAATCTATTTATCATTTCCTTTGTGGAAAGGGAGATCTTCCCCAACTCTCTGTGAGAACCCAAGAGACAGCTTTGCAAAACATCATGACCCCATAACAATCAGTTTGAAAGGGCTTTGCGCAACTTTACACAGAAACACATGTTACACAAAAGCACAAACCCTTTGTTGTACACTTCCCTGTCTGCCCGTTGCCTGTCCCTCCCTCCACCTCCCATCCCCTCCCATCAAGGACAAGGCCTTCCAGCAATGTGACCTTTAGCATAAGCTCTATGGTATTGATTGCAAAGCACCCTCCTGCCGTATTTACCCAACGCTCTTCCACTGTTGGTAGTGCAAAGTGGAGCTAGTAAGGAGGGAAGTAGACAGTCCATGCATATATGCCTTCTTCACAAGAGCATTAGATCCTCTGCCTATAAGCATACATATTCCCAGTACTCTCTAAGGATCAAGCCAGCCAAAGAAATATGGATCAAAATTGTAGAATCATAAAACCATAGAGCCATAGAACCATAGTATCATAGAACCACAGTATAACAGAATCATAGTATCAGTATCATAGAAATGTAGAACTCTAGAACCCTAGAATCATAGAACATATAGCCCTAGAATATAGAATATGGAACCCTAGAACCCAAGAATCAAAGGGCTGGAAGGGACTTTGGAGGTCTTCTAATCTAACCTCCTGCTCAAGACAGGAGAACTTATACCCCCCCCCGCCAAATAATTGTCTAGTTTATTTTTAAAACCTCCAGTAATGGACACCTACAACCCCAGGAGACAAGTTATTCTACTGATTAATTGCTCTCACTGTCAGGAAATTTCTGCTTAGTCCTAGGTCTTATGAGGAGAAAAAGATGAAGCTGCTTTAATGAGTTGCAAGAAGACACCATGTTCACATTTCTAAAGCAACTTCTCCAGGTCATCCAAAGGATGTGTTTTATATCAGTCGGTAATTATTAATAGGCAACAATTTCAGGTGCGACAATGATGCTTAGGTCCACTATAGGGCATTCTAATTTGGAGATTATATACGCAAGGGATTCATTTGTTGCCAATCTTTATATCAGCGTTCCTCAGTATTTTATTCTCTTAATGGCAAGATGCTTTCTTTTCAAAGTTTTATGCATTTTAAAAGTGTCAGAGCAGATAGGATCTTATGCTTGACAGAAAGGATCTGGACTGCATGAGGCAGAAAATCACAGTGGGTTGAGTTTTGGCATATTGTTGATACCTAGATCACTGACTGAATTGTGTTTAAGGTAACACTCATTGACAGTCTCTTTTGTCTATAAATTATGTTTGCTGTCTTGACTCTGACACTGCACATTACCTAAGCTAATTATACAATTGTGTGTGTAGGCAGGTTGTGTGTGAAGAGATTAGGCTACAGTTCTTCTTTCCAGTTTCCCTGAACTGGAAAGTTCCCTTCCTAAAGGGAAGGGAAAGGAAAGGAGAATGATGGAAGGAAAGGAAACAAAGAAAAGCATGGGAAGAAACGAGAGAAGAATGAAAAGAAAGAAAAAAGGGAAAGGAAAGGAAAGGAAAGGAAAGAGAGAAAGCAAAAGAAGAAAACAAAAGGAAAGACAGGGAAAGGAAAAGAAAGACAGAGGGAAAGGAAAGGAGAAAAAGAAAAGGGAAAGGAAAGGAAAAAATTTTCAATACCTAATAATCAACTTTAGGATTCCACCTGCCTGATCCAAGTAACCTAATTCCTACAAAAGAACTGGTGATGTGCAGAGGTGGTATTCAGCAGGTTCTGACCAGTTTTGGAGAACTGGTAGTGGAAATTCTGAGTAGTTCAGAGAACCAGCAAATCCCACCTCTGGCTGCAGATTTTACAGTATCCTCCCCCTGCCAAGCTCACCAAGCCACGCCTGGAGAACCAACAGTAAAAAAAATTGTATCCTACCACTGGTGATGTGGCATTTTGCCCAAACCAAATCAGGTTTTCAAATCTAAAGGGAAGGAATCTAGCAGAGTCAGCATTCCTGCCTAACTTTTTTTCCTTATTTATTCTTTTTCTGACCTGAGTCGAGACAAAAAGCCAAAATTTGTCAGAAAACAATAGCTCTTGCATTGAGATAGAAACCCTTAGAGACATGGCAAATATCTGCTTGCTTCCTTTTTTGTCTCTCTTCCCCCCCCCCCCCCCCCCCAAAAAAAAAAAAAAAACACCACCAAAATGGTTTTGCAAAGAGGTTTGTGAGGCCATGAAAACTAGGCTGAAGGGAAACACACACACCCTTCGGCACAGAAAGAAGGCGAAAGAGGTTGTAGAACAGGTTTGCCCTGAAACAAAATTGCAACTTGTTCATCAGCTTGCTGGAATCTCAGAAGGAAACCACACGCCCGTTCTGTTTTAAAACTTTGCCTCTCTGCCCCCCAATTGCCTGCCCATTTCCTGCAAACTTAGCTGGTAGTAGGAAAGCCTCAGCTCTGTTGGTTAGTTGTTCGTCTGAGTTTAGCACAAACGGACAGGTGTGGTGGAGATGACCCTCTTCAAGTCAACTGAGAACCGAGTCGCACATCTCTTCAAGCACAGAGCCACATTCTTTGGACAACAGCATTACACATCTGGAATTCTCAGATCATGTTCACAAAATGGCTGGTGTGCTGGATAGGAATACTTGCCAAGAATTCACAAGGAGGCCAACTGGTCAGGTTGCTCCCTTCCTCCTCTTCCTCCCAAGGACATTTTCTACCAACTTGTCTGGTTTCTGAGCAGGTCGGCAGTCTTTCATTTTGGCTTCAGGAAATGAGAATATGCACAAAGCTTTGTTGAACACATGGAATGAACATTAGGGTTGATAGTGGCTCCTTTGTAGTGTGATCATTTCCCTTTACTTATTTTTGATGTAAGAGTTATTTAAAAACAAACAAACCAGGTAGGGCTTGGACCTTGGAAAAAGCTAAGAGGCAAATACAACATAATCAACTATTCATAAATGAGATGATTATGACCTTCATTCACAAGGTGATGTCTCCTAAAAGAATCCCCTTGCAATTTCACTCAAGCTCTTTCTTGCTAAAACTCCTTTTTTAAATTAAGAACCAGATTGTCAGCCGTTTCAGTAACTCATTTAGTGTACACCCATTTGGGAAATTTTGAAGGAAAGATCCTAAACACTGCAGGTTAAGTAAAGAGAAATCATAATTAGAAGATTTTGCTATGCAGCCTTCTTTAGCATGGAAACATATCAGGCCTCGTGTAGGACAAATATTTTTGTGTGTGGTTGTGTGTTTATATGGATGTGTGTGTGTGAGAGAGAGATAGAGGAAGAGAGAGAGAACACAATTTTCTGTTGTCTGTGAGTCTTGAAGAATATTTAGGTATTTCTTATAGCTGAACCTAAAACTTTATTATGACCCAGTCTATATTCCATTAATTAGTTTTTATCCTATTGATTGCTTAAGCCCATGTCACACTGCACCAACGGATGCAAAGAGGATGTAAAATGGACAAAAAAGCTTGCCATCCGTTGGTTAATGCAATGTACTCACTGCCTCCGTTTTGCTTCCTCTCTATCCATCCAGCATCCGTCTATGGACGTTTCATCCACTCAGAAAGTTTTGAGCTGCCCAAAACTTTTGAGCGGAAAATGTATCCAATGCATCTGTTCTGCATCCTCTAGGCATACGGGGGACATCCGTTCTGCATCCATTACGCATCTGCTATATCCGCTAGGCATCCGCTGTGCATCCGCACAACTCAAATCCATTCCAGCGGTAAACGGATGCAGGGAGGAAGCAGAATGGACGCACAGCGTTAGTAGCACGGATGGAGAAAGGATGAAAGCGGATGCAGCTCATCCGCTCTGCATCCGCTCTGCATCCTCTACGCATCCTCTATGCATCCTCTACGCATCCTCTATACATCCGCTCTGCATCCTCTATACATCCGCTCTGCGTCCTCCCCACGTCCGTTCCTTTCCGTGTTATCCGCTCTGCTTATGCAAATTTTTGCCCCTTTTGAGAGCGGATAACAACGGATGGAACATTTTGCTTGCCCGTTGTGTCCTTTTTGCATCCGTTGGGCAGTGTGACATGGCCTTAAACTCATCTCCTTATTATAATAATAAAAATCACTCCATTTTACTTTACTTTAATTTTCCCAAACGCCTTTTCCTCCTGTAATTTTATTGTTTTGTAAATTGGGGATCGGGGTTGACCAGTGTAGGGCTCTGGTCTTCCCTGAGGTTCTCAGAAGAAAATCCACATTGCAACCTGACACCTGAGCCAAATCACTAAAATGTAATTTGGATGCCTACAATTTTCTTTCAGAAGAAAGTGTATGTGTGACTCCCCTTCCACTTCAACACTATCCATCACTACCTGATGGAACAGTCTGGAAAACTCAAAGAAAGTATGTTGTTTTGTGTTGGTTTAAGACAATGCCCTAATTTGGAACCTGAAGTATATTATCTCTTCCTTCTCCAGCCTGATCCCCTCTAGATCCTAACCAGGGTTCTCCAAACTTGGCAAAGCTGGCTGAGGAATTCTGGGACTTGAAGTCCACAAGTCTTAAAGTTGCCAAGTTTGGGGACGTCTATCCTCATCAGTGGCAGTATTCGATTTTTTTTTACTAGCGGTTCTGTGGCCGTGGCTTGGTTGGCATGGCATGGCTTGGTGGGTGTGGCTTGGTGGGTATGGCAGGGGAAAGATACTGCAAAATCCCCATTCCCCCCACCTCATCCCACTAACCTGCTTTCCAGCTCCGTTCTCCTATGTAGGGCAACCAAAAAAGACCCAGCCGATCAGCTGGGACTCAATGGGAGGCGGAGAATAGATGGGTTTGGCGGGGCCAGTCAGAGGTGGGATTTGTCGGTTCTCTGAACTACTCAAAATTTCCACTATTGGTTCTTCAGAACTGGTCAGAACCTGCTGAAGACCACCTCTGATCCTAATTCAGTTCCTATCATCTTCAGCCACCATGGACTCCTGCTTTCTGTGTTGATTTCGGTGTGAACTGAAATACGTTTTGGTACAGTCCTAGATAACCTGTGGCATTCCAGATGTTCCTGGATCTCAATCCCCATCAGTTGTAGAAATAACAGTGGAGTGTTCGGGAGCATCTGGAGTACCATAGTTTGTTCCCTTTCCCCATTTCCCCCTTCAGAGCTATGATTTGCTGCAGGTGCCAGGCTGAAGATTAGATGAGCTGAAGCTAGAAAGACAAAAAGAGGGAACAATGTGCTCAAATTGTCTTGCTATAATAAACACCACCTCTCACTGCAGCTATGCACACTAAAATCAGAAAATATTGAGTGTACTAGCCATAGTGCTTATATGCCGTTTCACAGTGCTTTACAGCCCTCTTTAAATGGTTTACAGAGTCAGCCTATTGCCGCCCAAAACCTGGACCCTCATTTTACTGACCTTGGAAGGATGGAAGGCTGAGTCAACTTTGAGCCGGTCAGGATCAAACTGCTGACAATGAGCAGCAGAGTTAGCCTGCAATGCTGCATTCTAACCACCGTGCCACCACATAAATATGAACCAGTTGCCAAGCATCTATATTTTGATCACATGACCATGAGGAAGCTGCAAACTGTGAAAAAAGCTGTAACTGTGAAAAATGGTCCTAAGTCACATTTTTTTCAGTGCTGTTGGTCACTTAATGAATTGTTGTAAGTCCAGGACTACTTGTACTATTCCCTGTCCTCCTGAGCATCTTTCACGAATGCTATTGTCACATGTGCGGTGAAAACATCAGCCTGGAATGCATGACTGTGAGCACTTGCCCAACCACTCATGTGTCTTAAGTTGTCATCCTAGTGCAGGGGTGTCAAACTCAAAGAACTGGGAGTCCAGATCTGGCCCAGGGGGTGTTTAGATCTGGCCTGCGGGGTCGCTCTGGAAATAACAAAGAACTGGCCTGCAATGTCAACTCATAAAACATTCCTATGCCTGTTTTAGTAGTTGCCATGAAAAAAAAAAAAAGAGGGGGGGGAGGAAGGAAATCTGGAAGAGCAATGCAGCAGTTTGGAAGTGAAAGTACATTCCAACTCTTATCTTTAAAAGGCTGTAACTAAACTATCAGAGCTTTTGCCCATTAATATATTTAATTGGATAATGTGAATGGTGACATCCAGCCAGTGAATGTGCTCAGTTGGAGAACCTGACTTATGACATATCCAGGGAGGAGAGGGGGGAACCAGGGTCACAGGTGACTGTAAATTATGTATGCCAGAGTTGGCTTCATATAGGGTAGTGCCAGTATGTTATCTCTAATAAATCCTTTGAAGTTTTTTGAAGTTTGGCTCGAGAATCATGATTAGAGCAGCTGGAATCCTGACATGCAGTACTTCTGCCATTGAAAACAGAGCCCATTTTTGCTGACAGAGGGTTGCAGGAGGCTGTTGCAGCTGAAAACGGAGCTTGGGAGCCCATTTTTGCTGGCAGAGTGCTCGGGCCACTACAGGTGTCTTTAACGTGAGTGAGGTTGAGCTGGGCCATGCCCACCATGGTCACGCCCACCCTGGACTCCTGAGGTCAAACATGATCCTGATGCAGCCCTCAATGAAATTGAGTTTGACATTCCTATCCTAGTAGAATAACATACAAGGGAAAATGGTTGACACTTGCTTTGTTTTGCATTACTAAATCAGTCCTGCAGGCACAGGTACACTTCTATACATACAGTTTAAAAACCAGAAATGAGCAATACTTATATCAAGCGCAACTAAAACGGTTTCAAATAGCAAATTTTCAACGTTTCCAGATGCAAAAAAATTCAATGGAAGAACAGATAGTAATAGATAGTAACAGATAATCAGAGTTAGAAGGGACCTTATAGGTCATCTCGTCCAGCCCCTGCCCAAGCAGGAGACCCTACACCATTTCTGACAGATGGGAGTCCAGTCTCTTCTTTAAAGCCTCCAGTGATGAAGTTTGCATAACTACCAAAGGTAACTTCTGTTCCATTGGTTGATTGTTCTGTCAGAAAATTTCTCTTTATTTCCAGGTTAAATCTCTCCTTGTTCAGTTTCCATCCTTTATTCCTTGTCTGGCCTTCAAGTGCTTTAGAAAATAACTTCACTCTCTCCTCTCTGTGGCAGCCCCTCAAATATTGGAAGATGCTCTTCTGTCTCCCCTGGTCCTTCTCTTCGCTAGACTCGCCATGCCCAGTTCCTGTAACTGTTTTTCATATGTTTTAGCCTCCAGTCCCCTTATCATCCTGGTTGCTCTTCTCTGTACTTTTTCTAGAGTCTCAACATCTTTTTTATAGTGTGGTGACCAAAACTGGATGCAGTCCTCTAGGTGTGGTCTTACTAAGGCTTTATAGAGCAATATTAGTACTTCATGGGATCTTGACTGTATCCCTCTGTTAATTTGACTGAAGAAAGCCGGGCGGCCTTTAAAAAGAGACTGGACAGCCATTTGTCTGACATGTATAGGGTCTCTTGTTTGAACAGGGGGCTGGACTAGAAGACCTCCAAGGTCCCTTACAACTCTGTTATTCTCTTATTCTGTTACTTAAAAATACAGTATTATCACAAACAAATCAAAAGTTCACACGCTAGAGAAGCCTTTCAAACCTACATTGTGTAATTATAATCAACGCCTATCATTCGCGGAGAGAACTGCCTATGATTGTACTGACTATCTAGGATTGTACTATCTAGGATTGTACTGACTAGGCATTGTGGCTGATGTAACCCTCCATCTGGGGAGGGCACCAGGCTGAGGAAGGAGCAAAAACACCCTTGAGAAACAAGAAAGCCATTCAATTTCCTCAGTATCTTCTTACATCCCCTGTAGCAACCTGAGTTCCTTGGAGGAGGAGGCAGAAAAAAGAGAGGTGTTGAATGGAAAGAGGTAAGGCAGGAAGAGACGGTGCCAAGCAAAAGATAAGCCTACAGAGCCCAATCAGTTCTGGGACAAACTGTCTCAGTAGACCAGCCTCCATCTTTAGCTCCTTAATTGGGAATTTACCTTGTTTATTTATTTACCTAGGCAGAGGTGGTCTTCAGCAGGTTCTGACCAGTTCTGGAGAACCAGTAGCGGAAAGTTTGAATAGTTCGGAGAACCAGCAAACCCCACCTCTGACTGACACCACCAACCCCATCTCTTCTCTGCCTCCCATTGAGTCCCAGATGATCAGCTGGGTCTTCTTTGGTTGCCCTGCACAGGAGAAGGGAGCTGGAAAGCAGGTTAGTGGGGTGGGGAGGGAACGGGGATTTTGTAGTAACCTTCACCCAAGAGTGGGGTGGAAATAGAGATTTTGCAGTATCTTTCCCCTGCCATGCCCATCAAGCATAGGTGGTATTCAGCAGGTTCTGACCAGTTCTGGAGAACCGGTAGCGGAAAGTTTGAGTAGTTCAGAGAACCAGCAAATCCCACCTCTGACTGGCCCCACCAACCCCATTTCTTCTCTGCCTCCCATCGAGTCCCAGCTGATCGGCTGGGTCTCCTTTGGTTGCCCTGCACAGGAGAAGGAAGCTGGAAAGCAGGTTAGTGGGGTGGGGAGGGAAGAGGGATTTTGTAGTATCCTTCCTCTGCCACACCCACCAAGCTATGCCCACAGAACCAGTAGTACACTTTTGAATCCCACTACTGATTTACCTTATTTATTTAAAAAACAACAACAAAACAGGAATGAAACACAAAGAGAATGATGATAGAATGACAGTCAAACAGAAAAAAACCACACATAGAGAAAGTTCACTTTAAAAGGTAAAAAAAATGCAACAAATAAAAAATCCAATATGATATATTATATTATAACAGTAAACAGTTACATGTTATATTTATCTAATGCAAATTATATATTATTCAAGAACTTCTATACTTCTAATACACTTATATAACTAACACTCTCTTACTCAAGTGACTAGTATGTTTGGTATAAATGAGCTCCATGGTTAACATTCCATTAAATTTGTCCATAGAATAGGGAATCCTGGGCTGGACCTGGAGGTCTTCTAATCCAACCCCTGCTGAAGGCAGCAGACCGTACGCCACTCCAGTCAAATACTTCCCATTGACTGTGCAGACACAACTCTGCCTCTTTTCACCACTATCTTGCACCCAAAATCCTCACCTCTACCTACTGAACATTTCTCTGCGCTTCATATCTTGTTGTCCGAGCATCAAAAGCTAAGAACAGATGGATAACAATTTATACCTGGATACAGCTACAACGAAATCCCATTTTATGTACGCATGTAGATCTGTATGTCTGTATGTATTTCCTGCATTTATTACTTTTTTTAATAACTCAAGGTGGCAAACGTACCAATAGAATAGAATAACAGAGTTCAAAGGGACCTTGTAGGTCATCTCGTCCAACCCTCCTGCCCAAGCGGGAGACTCTATGCCATTTCTGACAGATGGCAGTCCAGTCTCTTCTTGAAAGTTCCAGGGATGAAGCTCCCAAAACTTCTGAAGGCAAGCTATCTAATCCCACCCTCTTTCCTCGGGGTGGGATTCAACATTTTTAACACCTGGTTCTGTGGGCATGGCTTAGGTGGTGGGTGCGGCTTGGTGGTCATGTGACTGGGTGGACATGGCTTGGTGGTCATGTTATTGGCTAGGCGTGGCCAATTTAATATTACTCACATCGAGGCACACATCTCCTCGCTTGGCCTCTCATGACTGTGGGGATGCTGCAGCAGTCGCAAGTGTGAAAAATAGTCATAAGTCACTTTTTTCATTGCCATTGTAACTTTGCGTGGTCCCTCCACACAAGCAAAGTACCAGCAAAGGCAGGAAAAAAAAAACTCCAGGGAAGTTCCAGAGACAGGAAGTCTAGTCCTGCCAAGAATGCAATAAGGATCAATGGAGAGGCAGTTTCTGTAAGCAACACCAGAATGTTTCCTTCCTGTCTTCCTTACAGGATTAGGCCAGGAATTTCTTCTAACAACCAGTTTTCCGAACTGCTTAGAATGTTAACAACTGGTTCGAACTGGTAGAATTCCAGATAGAATTCCTCCTCTTATTTTATTTATTAAAATGCCACCTTTATTATCCTTACAAATAACTCAAGTCAGCGCACATATCCAACATACCTTCCTCCTCCTATTTTTCCCCACAACAACAACCCTATGAGATGGGTTGGGCTAAGGAAGAATGACTGGCCCAAAAATCACCAGCCAGCTTTCATGGCTAAAGCGGGACTAGAACTCACAATCTTCTGGTGCACAAGTCAGCATCTTTACCACTAGACCAAACTAGTACTTTTATCTTAAACAAAAATAAAAACAAAAGCAAAGCAAAACAAAAACAAACAACTCTTGGCAATAGATGTACAACCTTTTATTCTTGCAAAAAAAAAAAAAAAAATCAGAAGGCAAAAATCCAGAAATCTATGTAGATAGCAGAAATCAAGCTTGATAAAGCATTTTTTTTCTTTTAATCAAAAAAATCTTTTTCCTAAAGAAGATTCTGTTTATTTGAACTTCTTTCATTCAGGGTACTCCATAAAACAAGGAAATCCACATCTTATTTTGAGAGCATAAAGCAGTTGTGTTTTATATACTGAAACATCTTCTAACGTGGATCTGTCCTTACATCAACTCCTATTTTGAAACAGTTTTCCGTGTTTTCAATTATCCATCAACAGACAAGAAAATCCTCCGAAGGGATTACAAGAACCGGGGAGAATTAGCTGACAACATTTAAATAAAATATACAAGCATCTTTGCACCCAGCTTGGAAATTCAACAAGATCTCTTAATAAACATAGATTCACTAGAAAGCATTTCCAACAATGCCAAAATAGAGAACAGCCATTTTCTATCACACTCTACTGTAGAGATTCTCAGTTCTCCAGGTCATGGTTGTCTCAAAGATGCTTTTTCAAGGAAGCAACTGGACTTTCTTGATTTTTTTCTTTTGTAGATGTTTCGCTTCCCATCCAAGAAGCTTCTTTAGCTCTGACAGGATAGTGGGGAGTGGAAGGATTTATGGAAAAATGGAAGGATTTTAAACTTCCCAAGTGCTTCAACCACTCTCTGAAAGGATGCAGATTAGCAGTTGTTTGCAAGGAATATAAATCCTTCCATTCTCCCACCATTCAGTCAGAGCTGAAGAGGCTTCTTGGATGAGAAGTGAAACATCTTCAAAAGGAAAAAAAAAAAAAAAAAGGAAGTCCAGCTCCTTCCTTGAAAAAGCACCAATAGATTCCTAGTCAGATGGTTGTTTGGACTCAGGATGAAGACAAACAATGAAAGGCGACCAGCTTTGCACTGCCCTGCATAAATCAAATTGCCTTTACAATGAAGGCAACAATTTTTAATATTCCACATAAATCTGTCTTGTATGGAAGGACTATTCTAATTATGACCTTCATCTGTGTGACACCTTTTCAGGCGATCACTGGATAATTGTAACTCCATAAAGGTAATCCTTAACTTACAACAGTCATTTATCAATTTTTTGACATTGCATCACCCTTGAAATGAATGACTTATCACCTTTCCCTGCATGGCCTTAGTCACATGATCAAAATTCATGCACTTAGTAACTGGCATGTATTTACACTGGCCGCAGCTCCCTGGAATTATGTGCTTTTCCATTTGCAACTTTCCCAGCCGGCTTCTGATAACCAAAGTCAATGCGGGGAGTGGGATTTGCTAAACCACCATTGAATCACTTAATAACTGTAGCAATTCGCTTAACAACCATGCCCCCCCCCCAAAAAAAAGGCATAAATTCAGGCACAGTTCATTTAACTGCTGCCTAGCTTAGCAATGGGAATTCTGGTCGCAATTGTGACCTTAATGGAGTACCTGTACGATCTAATAAAAACAAAAAATACGTGTTTGCAAGCTTTCAAATGGTGCACTCAAATGGATACTTTTGCAGATCTAAATGTTTACAATATTTCTGAAGGAGCCGCATGTTTGCAGTGTAAAGTATACAGTGTCACTCCCATTGTTCAGGTTAACTAATTCCACAAAAATCTGGCTTCCTTCAACAGGACAAAGAGCAATCGGCTAACATGTGCAAAGGGTGGGGCTCATTTTGACTGCTTTTCCTTAAGTCTGTCCAAAGTTTGCTCACCTGAACAACCTGGAGGTCCACTTTCCCTTTCTAAACCCATGCCTGCAGGACCAAACCTTGTAATCATACGTGTCATTTCTCCCTCCAAAGTCATGCATTGTATATTTGGTCCTTTGTGGGAACCTGGCCAAGAACAATGTTTATGGAGATTTTCAGTCATCCAGGTCATGGTTATCCCAAAGGTGATTTTTTTTTTTTCTCCCAAGGGGCAACTGGACTCAAGAAAGACCTGGAAAAGATCTCTTCCAAAAAGCACCCTTGGGACTTGCCAAGGATAGTAACATTGAAAACTGTGGAGTGCTTGGTGCTCCCTGAGCTGGGTTGTTTTTGGATTTTTTTTTTCAAACCTTTCATTCATTCTGTAGCAGATAGCAAATATGACTCTCTTCTAGCCCTGAAGATGTTACCAATTTTGGTAATGAAATGTCTGTAAGCAGGGGTGGGATTCAAATGTTTTAACAACTGGTTCTGTGGGTGTGGCTTAGGTGCTAGGTGTGGCTTGGTGGTCATGTGATTGGATGGACATGGCTCAGTGGTTATGTTATTGGGTGGGTGTGGCCAACTCAATATCACTCGCATCAAGGCATGCATCTCCTTGCCTGGCCTCTCATGACTGAGGATGCTACAACAGCTGTAAGTATGAAAAATTGTCATAAACCACTTTTTTCAGTGCCATTGAAACTTTGAATGGTCCCTCCACACAAGCAAAGTACCAGCAAAGGAGGGGAAGAAAACTCCAGAGAAGTTCCTGAGACAGGAAGTCTAGTCCTGCCAAGAATGTAATAAGTGTTAACGGAGAGGCAGTTTCTGTAAGCAACACCAGAATGTTTCCTTCCTGCCTTCCTTACAGGATTAGGCCAGTAATTTCTTCTAACAACTGGTTCTCCGAACTGTTTAGAAGGTTAACAACTGGTTCTACCAAATCGGAGCAAACTGGTGGAAAACAACCAAATTCAGAGAACGCCAAGGACTCTATGGTTCAACCCTGAGCTATAAACATCATCATATGTCGATATTCCTGAAACCTGTCCAAACTTTAGCAGGCACAAGTATGCTAAACGAGCTGATTCTGCCCTACAGAACTGGCAAAAGATCTCTTGAAATGATCAAGAACGATTTGGTTTCTACCAGAAAATAGATGGCCTTGAATCATCTTGCTATACATATCACGTTGTACCCAAAAGATACAGAATAACAGAGTTGGAAGGGATCTTGTAGGTCATCTAGTCCAAACCCCATCCACCCAAGCAGGAGACCCTACACCATTTCTGACAGATGGTGGTCCATTCTCTTCTTGAAAGCTTCCAGCAATGAACCTCCCACAATGATCAGAATTTAGTTTTGGCTTATCATATTCCTGTGAATTCAGCAATCTGGTTTGAAAATCATGACTTACAGATGGAACAATTTGCCAGGCTAGCTGGCTTATTCAGCAACCCATGTTTAAGAACTTAGATGTGTGAACTCAGTCACCATGAGCTTTATAAAACAAAGGGCTAGAAAAGGCAAGCTTTTCAAAGACTGTTGTTAACCTTTGAAAGGTTTTTTTTAAATGATTTACGGTTTGTGATTTTCATCATGCATTAATTAGCTTATTCACTGGGGCTTCTTTGCTACAGTACGGCTTGTTTTTAAAATCGTAGCTTAATTTAATTTCTGTACCCAGCCAACTGTGGCTTTTTCCATTATTCATGATGACAGCAGTCCATGACTCGGTACAGCAAGCAACGGTGGGCAAATCTGCTAAGGGTGGCTAAACCTAACTTGCAACTGGGGATAACAGGGTGCTGTCTCATAAAAGTATCGGACGTAATTATGGTGAGTTGCTTTAGAAGTGTGACCGGGAGGGAGGGGAGACCAGAAGAAAAGGCAAAGCTGCTTCAGCTGTCTTTGGTTGCCAGGAACAGGGCAAGATCTAACTTGCAGCCAGAAAACTCATTTTGGAATAATTTCCAAACCACTAAAAACTCACTTGGCAATCTTAACTGGTTTTTCGTGAAGTTTATCCAACTGGAGAGTGAAAGAATAGAAATATATCATATCTAATGTCTCTGTTCCCCCCCACAGCTCAAAAATACACCAGCTTCCAGAGGCTTCTGTTCTCCTATAATTAAGGATGATTCAGCTCAGCATGGAGAAGAAAAAAAACCCAAGCAGCCTTGAAAGTACACGGCAGTTTCAGCTCTATTTTTCAGGCAGATGCTTGTCAAAGAAACAGCAACCTAGTAACCCGTTTTACCTCCTCAGCAAACATACCCACAGTGATTCAAAGGAGATACCAAAACAAAAACAAAACCCCAACCCACATTCAGCAAAGCTTTGCAATTACATTTATCTACTTTCAATTTTTTCCTCTGGTTTCCAACTCCAAGCTTACAACGATACACAGAAGAAAAAAAAAAGGGTTAGGAAATATTTACATTCACGTGTGATTTGAACTAAGTTAGCCAAGCTAAGCTAGCTATTCCTCATGTTTATAATAACACAAAGAAAAAGATCAATGTTGTGCATAAGTAATCTTCACTGCTGTTAAAACCTGTAATATTAAATACATACTTTTCTTATGAAGTTTTTCTGATATTATACCAAATAAAAGCAACATGTTTCCCTATCATCTTTTCTGCAAGTACTGGAAAAATGTAGATATACTGTGAGATGAAGAGATAGTCAAGAAGATACTAGATTGTGCAGAAATGAATAGACTGACATTGAAAATTAAACAGAAAGAGGATGGTGAATATTATCAAACATGGAATTTATTTTACCAGTGGTTGGAAAAAAGGGGTGGAGATTAAGAATGTGATCTGTATTGTTAAGTAAATTAAATACCCAGACAACACGATATTTATTAAGCACTAAGAAATGTATTTAATAGAAAATCAATAACATAAAAAGATAAAAAGGAAAAGAGCAACGTTATCCTGCAAGGACACCAGAAAGAAAAGTACTGAATGTGTTCATACATTGCATGAAAGCCAGAACAGACAAATCACATGGTATTCTACCAAGTGTGTAATCCAACTTCCTAAAAATCTAGGTCAGCCTTCCTGAACTTGGGATCTCCAACATGGGAAAGATTTACTGAATTGGATTTGTACAGCTATCCATCTCATACACATGTATAATAAAACAATCCACTAAAAGCATTTTAAAAGGTGACTAAAAACATGATGGTGGAAAAGCATCCAAAAGAATATTCAATTAATAGTAAAGAATACTTGCAGCTCAGAGTTGAAATGAGGGATCCATAGTGCTCCTTGAGGTTGGTTGTTTTCTTGCAGATGTTTCATTACCCAACTAGGTAACATCATCAGTGCTAGTCCTGATAGCAGTGATGATGTTACCTAGTATGAATCATGAAATGTCTGCAAGATGATAGTCAAGCTCAGAGGGCTAATATGAGTACCCCTCATATTCAATTGACTACCGTATAGCCATCAAGCCAACTTTACCATAACCTTAGATTTCTAAGCCAGATGACAGAACCCTGTTTTAAGGGCCAGATTAACATTTCCACTATGCTTTTGGGGGATTGTGAAAAAATAGTACTTCTGAATGGTACTATCCAGTCCCCAAGACAAAGAGTAAAGTTATTAGGTTAGCATAACAGCTGGACTATCACCGAGATAGCCTTGGTGGAACATATGGGGTTACCAACATCTGTTTGGAAACATGAATGGGAAGAAGACATTTCAAACAGAATAGATACAGAATTACAGAATTGGAAGGGACCTTGGAGGTCTTCTAGTCTTCCCCCTTTGCTCAATATAATAACCCTATACCCTTTCAAACAAATGGCTGTCCAATCTTTTCTTTAAAACTGCCAGCGAAGGAGCACCCAACAAATTTTATAGACAAGCTCGGAGCACAAGATAGCAACCAACATGTCAGACTTCCAGGAAAACAGCAGAATAGGATCCCAGTCATGAAAACATACTCATTTCTCAACTTAACAATTATCTTAGATTTTTCCTACCAGTCTTCATTCAGTTTACCAAAAGAGAATTTGCTTTTGACTTTTTCTTTCCCTTCAAAGTAGTAGAGTATTTCAGAGAAATTCTCCAAGAATAGAAGGCAGGAGATTTGCATCTATTGAATCCCAAAGTAGCCAGAGGGTCTTGGCTGTTTGTTTATTTATTTATTTGGGGGCGGGGAGGGGCAACCTTCTCTTCATTGATGAGAAATACCAAAGAATGAATTTCTCCCAGAAGCTTCTTGATAAGATAGTAGACATCTCAGAAAAAGTTTTTGAGAAAGTACTGGAAAATTATTAGGCAAGTTGCCTTTCACAATTCAGACAAATGATGAAAAAGAAGTAGGTGAAGTATTTGATTGAGAATTTTGAAATCAATGTTCAACTCCAAGATTTGGGATTTTTTTTTGAGGGGGGTGCAATTACTCTTCCAAGTCCCACAGAATTTACAAAGCCAGATTTAAGCCCTGGAATTTGCTTTCAATGTCAGGAATCAGCTATTGATCAACAAGGAATACCGAAAGTTCTTGACCTAAAACCATTGATTTAATGACTGTTACAAGTTACAGTGGCACTGAAAAAAGTGACATGTGACTGTTTTTCACGCTTAACAACCATTGCAGCTTCCCCGTAGTCATGTGATCGATGCTTGGCAACTGGCATGTACTCATGACAATTTCACTGTCATGTGATCCCTTTTTGGGACCTTCTGTCAAGCAAAGCCAATGGGGAAGCCAGATTCTCTTAACAACCATGTTACTAACTTAATGTGGCAAGAAAGGTTGTAAAACAGGACAGCATTCATTTAACAACTCTCTTGCTTATCAGCAGACATTTTGGGCTCAGGTATGGTCCTTAAATTGAGGACCACCTCAATCTGAGGAAA
Organism: Laticauda colubrina; assembly: GCA_015471245.1. NCBI lineage: Eukaryota > Metazoa > Chordata > Lepidosauria > Squamata > Elapidae > Laticauda > Laticauda colubrina. Next base: position 18,224,223 of record BLBF01000045.1, read on the forward strand.
AAAACAAGAGGCCTCCTATTTTGGATCCAATGGATTGGAAGTTTCCTTCTTTCTCCATTGTTGTTCAGAAATAGGAATCTTCTCATCCACCCACCCGAAAAAAGCAAAATCTATCACATCAGGGGACCAAAATTTCCCCAAAGATAGGATAATTATCCTCAGGACAGATGCCGTCTCCAAAGGCTTTCGATCTGATTTCTCATGTTCAGTGTTATTGGAGGATGGAGATCACTTGTGAAGGAACACAGGGACGACCTTGAGGACTGTTGAAGGGATGTGAAACAGCTGCTTAGTCTTGGGAAAATGGGAGGCATGAACAAGAATTTCACAATAGCCTTGGCCTTGATTCAATTTGGGTCTTGGCTTCTGAAATTTTGCAACTCTATGCCCAGTCAATAAGAGTAAAATTCTGGGTATCCACATGGTCTCTCTTTCCTAACCTGGCCTACTTGAAAGACTGGTATCATTAAAAAAGAGATTAAAGTAAACCAACACCATCAAAATGTGTTGAACTTAATTAAGCACTCCTCATGTTTTTTGGGGGGATATCTTGCTGTGGTCTGGGCTCTTGGTCCAGAAAAAGTTGGTATAACTTTGCTGTGGAATAGCACTCACCCACCTCCCTGGCACCAGGGACTGGTTTGGAAGAACCACTGTCTTCCATGGATTGGGGACGGGAAAGGCAGGAGGGAAGGAGTTGGTTTTGCATAGAACCTAGTTCCTGCACTGGTGCAGATGAAGGTTTGCTCAGCCACCCATTGCCCATGTGGCCCAGTTCCTAACAGGCCACGGACCGGTACTGGCCCTAGGGGTTGGACCTCTGCTGTAGAGGATGCTCACGTTTTGTTCCACATTTCAGAAATGTTATTAAAATTCTTGAAAGTTTCCAAACCAAACAGCAACACACAACTTATCTAAAAACTCTCCAAGTGAATTCATACATGCAGATTCATCACTATGTTCAACATTAATCCATATCTAAATGGGTCAATGTGAACATGCCAACCGAAAGGTCCAGTCACAATTATGCTCAGCAAGGACTTAGGAGACATCCAGATTTTTAAAATAGTTCATACACTGGTTTACATTCATACATAATGCTAAGTCAGGTTTTAAAAACAAAAACTGAAAAAAGATTCTCTGGACAAGTCATAAAGGTGTGGTTGACAGGTAACACAAAGAGAACTGATACATATCACAGAGACACCAAAGAGACACCTCCCTAGGATGATGAAAGACCGGTTACAGGGTGGTAAACCAGTAATTTATAATGAAGGTGAAATGATTTATCTATTGTCTTCACAGTTGCATCTTCTTACTCTACTAACTTCCAACACTCATTGCTGGTCAGTGAAACACAATCAGCCGTGATCATTCCACACAACGAAATTCACCAATGTTGGATTTAACCACATTTTACTGAATCAACTTTGGTCGGCTCCCTTCACAAAACCCTGGCTTAACTGCCATTCTGATCGGCTGCAAGTACCAAGGTGGGCTTTGAAAAAAATAAAAGCAAACGGCTTAGGCAAACTCAGCCACTCTCAGGCCACCAACCCATGTGGCTGCACACGTGGCAGATGGTGCCAGCCAGCCTTGGTTGCGGAACAAACACGCTTTACTTGGCAAGGGGTCGCTTGACAAAAAAATTTTTCAAAGCGAAAGCTTCTTGTTTGCTTGATTGCACCACTTGGAATCCTGCTCCCCTGCATTCAACAAGTTAAACCCTCACCTGTTGGAGAACGCGATCCAGAGGCTCCGCTTTGGCCAAGCTTTCGGGGGTTAACCCTGTCAGTTCTCGGCAAGGCTCACTTAGCTCCAAATTGTCTGCCTTCACCAGGCATTTGTGCAGGGTCCCTACCTGAAAATGTTTAGCAAAGAGGGCAGAGGGGAAGGAGGAGGGGGTAAGGGAAAAAAAAGAAATTAAAACTCAAGGAACTCGATGGAGCGACTTGTAAGGACAATGTGTATTTAAAAAAGGAGGTTAGAAGCACAGCTGGCTCCACTGAAATTGGAAGGGATGGCTGGAGATGTAGTTGCTAATTTCACAAACTTCCCATCTCGGTTTCCCTCCTGGCTTTGCCTTCAAGGAGATTGGTAGCCTTCCCATAAAAGTAGAGGTTATTTTTAAGAGACCCAGCTGCAATTCTTGCATCATTCTAGTGGAAGGGAGGGAAATAAAATTCAAGTGGATCCCATCAGAATGGACTCGATTTAGAGATCCCAGAGGGGGGGGGGAAGAGCCCTTGAACCGCCTCCCCTCTTGTTTTCTTTTCAAATTATTTGTTTGAAATTCACTTTGGAGTGGGGGTTGGGAGGGCGAGGAAGAAAGCAAACATCGGGATTGGACCTAATTTTTCTGGATTTGCACGAAACAGGTTTTCCTCCACTCCGGTTTAATTCCAGTATCAAGCGACAGGTTTCCCAAGCAAACATGCAGGCCTGATTATTTCAAACACAGAAACACAAAAAGGTACATATCCAATATCCCAAACATGGTTAAAAGGGCCGTTTGGGTTTTCTTTTTACAAGAAGGAAGCGCCTTTTAGAGTCTCAAACATGAAAATGTTTCTATTGACTCAGAACAAGGGAAGGTGGGAAGATTTCATTCTTTTGTAATCTGGATTTGATTCTCCTGCTCAATTTCAAGGGAAATTTTTGAGTTGAGCTTTTAATGAATTGTCCCAGTCCAAACTTAATAGTTTCTCCCTGCTTTCTTCCAACCCACCACCCCTCCTCAAGCCAAGTTGGGGGAGGTGAGCCAAGCTCATTCCAGCGCTGGATATGTTTGCTCAGATATAGAAATCCCCCTCGGGTGGTTGAATGAGAGAGAAGAGGGATCTCAGTTAAGTAAGTTTCACCTCTCTTTTTTTTTTTCCTCTCTTTTTGCAAATTGCCCAACGGTGTATGAAGAGTTTGGGAAGTCATACCTTCTTGCTGGGAAGATCCACAACTTGCCACACCAACAGAATTAGTTCCCTCTCATCGGACCCCAGCTTAGCCCCATTTCCACCAGCGGATGCCCCAAACAAGACCACCAAACAGTCACTGTGCGAAGAAGAAGCCGTCATGACCACAGAAGGGGGGGAACAGCTACAATCAAAAGCAGAGGTAAAGGAGAGGAAAAATAAAAAAGAAAAAGAAGGAAGAGAGAAGGAAGAGAGAAAAAAGAACAAAATTTTTTAAAAAAAGGAGAAAGAGAGAAAGAGAAAAAAAGTATAAAACAAGCCAAACACAAAAAACTTACAAATGAAGGGCACCCCCATTCCCCAAGTGATCAAAGGGAAGATATAAAAAGGTCAATCTCAGAAAAGCCAGAACTATGGGTAAAGGGAACAGGGTGAAGGTAGCTAAGATTCAAATAACATTTAATAAAAGGGGGGAAAATCTGTTTGCTGTTGTACCTGTATTTGAGGTGAGTTCTGTCTCCCCAGCTCTAACTGGGGAATAAAATTTAACAGGCAGTCCGTTTGTCTCCCTCTGACATCATGGCAGGAACCCAGCCTAGTTTTTTTTTTTTAAAAAAAAGAATCTTTTTTTTTCCTCGCTCTCTTTTTCCTAAGTTACCTGCCCCTCGGTGGAAGCACATGACCTGAGTCAATTTCCCAACAGGCGAGGCCATTGGGCCTGCAGGAAAGGTAGAGGTGGGACCTGGAGCATAATCCACGCCCAGTTGAGTCTACCTGATTGGGTTTGTGTATGTTTGGTTGGGGAGGGAGGGAGGGAGGGAGACAGATCAGGAGGGAAACTCCCTTTTTCAATTTTACTTTAATTTCAGGAAGTGCCTTAACCTGTTCTGGTTTTTTTTCTTTCTCCTCCAACCCCCTCTGTCTCTCTCTGTCTCTCTCTCTCCTGTTTCAGGAGTCCTTTATCAGCAAGCACAATGCAGTCTCCGTGCCACAATTCTGTCCAAAATGCACAAGGTGCCTCCCAGGACAGCTTCTTCCAAAAATTCCTGGTTCTAAATATATTGTGTTTGGCTCCCACCTGGTCACCTGCCCATGCAGTTCTTTGGATTGCAAGGAATATGGGCAAAACCTTTGAAGGGGAGAGTTGGTTTTAAAACTGTGGGGATTATAATCAGATCCTGCCCGGCATAAAATGAAATGAACCTGCCTGGTGTGAGTCAAAAGCCCAATCTCAGAATTATAATTCGTATAATTCAATTCAATGTGTGGAGGGTGAAGGTTGTGTGTTTGTGTTTATTTTCATGGTCATGATGTGCACTAAAGATGGTGTTTGATTTCATTGTACGATGTGCAATGACAATAAACTAAAACTAATAAGGCTAGTTCTCTGGCATTATGGAGGAGCAAAACATTTTAGTTTGAAATAAAAGCAGCTTCTAAAGCAGTGTTTTTCACACTTGACAACCTTAAGATAGGTGGACTTCAACTCCCAGAATTCTGGAAGTTGAAGTACACGCATCTTAAAGTTGCCAAGTTTGGAAAACAGGGTTCTTAAAGAATAATGACCAACTGAACAAATGCAGGCAGCTCACCAGTTTCTATGAAAACCCATTGGCTATTTAAATTTCCATTCTATTTTTTAATAATCCCAGCAGGGAAATTGCCTTTATTAAAAGCAACTGAATTCAACATGACCCATGCTCAACAGAGCCCTATCTATTTAGACTTGCATTTATTTTCCTAGAATGGACAACCAACCACCTTTGGGGGAAAATAATTTATATTTTAATACAGGATATCCAGCCAAATCCCCCTACTTCTAGATATGATTATTGAGATCAGATTCTAGAATTAATAGGTATTGAAAGAAAGCACCTGGGTGAAACATTTTAAAACAGCCTCCAGTAACTGCTTTGAAGAGATGCAAACAACTACAACGTCATACTTAATAAGACTTGTTTAGTGACCATTCAGAGTTATAACTGGCCTGAACTAGTAGGATTTGTAAGTCCTCTTAGTTGTGACTGTTGCAGCATCCACAGCATGATTGTGATTTGGGCACTTCCATCAATTAGAGGTGCTCCTCAATTTACAACCTTAATTGAGCCAAAAATCTTTTGCTGTGCAACAAGATAGTTGTTAAGTGAGTTTTGCCCCATTTTACCATCTTCCTTGTCACTTGTCACTGCAGTTGTTAAGTTAGTAACACAGTTCTAAAGTGACTTTGACTTTGCTGGTCAGACAGTCACAAAAGGAGATCACATGACCCCAGGACACTGAGACTGTCATAAATATGAGTCAGTTGCTAAGCGTCTGAATTCTGCTCACGTGCCCAGATGGATGCTGCAATGGTCATAAGTGTGAAGAAAACAGCCATAAGTCACTTTTTCCAGTGTCATTGTAACTATGACTGGTCACTAAATATGAATGGTTGTAAATCAAGGACTATCTGTATGACTTTGCAGAAATTTGTAACTTTCCTTGCCAGCTTCCTACAAACAAAAGGGAAACCTGTATGGAAGGTGGCAAATTGTGGTCATGTGATGTCCTCACTTAATGACTATGTGTAAATTCGCTTAACGATGACAACCAAGACTGCTGGAATTGCCATTGCCAACGGGGACATGGATGTGAAGTTGCTCTTAATGACTGAGCCGCTTAAGCGACAGAATTTCTGGTCCCGGGTGTCATTGTTAAACCAGGGCTATATGTATTATCCCACACAACCCACAATCCCCCAAAAACATTTTCAGAGTCCAATTTGAAGCGTTGAAGAGCCACGGTGGCGGAGTGGTCAGAATGCAATATTGCAGGCTAACTCTGCCAACTGTCATGGTTTGATCCTGACTGGCTCAAGGTTGACTCAGCCTTCCATCCTTCCGAGGACAGTAAAATGAGGACCCAGATTGCTGGGAGCAATATACTGACTGTAAACTGCTTAGAGGGGGCTGTAAAGCACTGTGGTATATAAGTCTATTGCGATTGCACTAATGTATCCTGGCTTTAGTACTGAATGAAAAGTGAGATATGAGTCTAATGTATCAATAAACACATAATAAATATCCTATGCTTTGCTACTGTTGTAGCTTCTTAGTTTCATGTTTTAAGGTTAACTCTATTTTTTTTTAGGTGAGCCAAACAAGCTAGTTAGAGAAATAGGTAAATTGTGCATACATTTTGCTTATAACTCTTCCACATAATCAGAGAAATGGCAATAGAGTAGCTAAATGCTCTGAAGGTGGAGGAACTTTCATTCCAATTTCAGAAATCCTTCTTATTTAAAGCAACAGCAAGATGCAGAATTTCAAGGGAATATTGCTTAATTTAGCTGTAGGTAAATGTCTTTCTAATATTTCTGTAACAGAAATATTATATAAATGATATTTTCAGGCAAACTGGCAGACTTCCTCTTCATTTGTTATTATTTAAAATCTGAAAAGTTGCTTTCCTTCACAAGGATATGGACAGGACACGTATATCTTAGAAAATAGAAACTACTCTCTCTCCCACCCCGAAAATAAATCATAACAAGGTGCTTCATGACATTTGCTCCACTTCTCAGTAAAGAAAACAAATTAATATGAAGGAAAATACCCTGCACAGCTGGAATGGAGGGCAGGAAGCCATTTCACATATTTTGCCTTCTGGGAAAATGGAAATCAGCCTCGCCCAACCTGACAGCCATTTTGTGAGGGTACTAACCGGTCTTCCTAGCAGTCTTCCTTTTGGGGAAAACCTCCATTTCTCCTTTCCCAAAGTCCAAGTGGACCAAATAAATTTTTTTTTGGGGGGGGGGGGAAATGAGGGTTGTCTGAATCATACCTTATTGGAGAAGACTCCTCAGAATTGGAAAAGCTGAAAGAAAACATAAAACTGAGAACCTGCAAGGCTAGAGATGACTTGAAACACATCCAAATACTCTGTTTATATGGTGCTAAAAGTTAAAACTGAGGGAGTTTGTGGACCAGAGATGGGTGGGAGGGCGTCTCCCTTACCTGGTTGGGAGAATACCTGTGGAAATTAATGGCTTTTAAGACCTAATAGAATGGAAATGTTTGCCTGGAACACACAGGTCATTTGAACAGGTGGGCTGTGGAGGGATTCTATCAAATGCCTTTAACAGCAGCTGCCTCGTTATCTGGTCCAAGATGGGGATGGGGGAGAGAAAAACAGTCCTTCGTATTATATATATTGGAAGGGGGAGACTGGTATAGCAAGCAGCCATCTTGGAGGGAGCCAGGAATAAGGCAGACAGGTTCAATTTGCCTTGCACTTTCCCCAGAAGTTTTCTTTTTCTGTACAGGTAGTTCCCAACTTACAATGATTCATTCAGTGGCTGTTCAAAGCTGCAATGGTGCTGAAAAAAGTGACTTATGACCATTTTTCACACTTACGACTATTGCAGCATCCCAATAGTCATGTGATCAAAATTCAGGTACTTGGCAACTGACTCATATTTATGACCATTGCAATGTCCCAGGGGTCATATGATAAACTTTTGTGACCTTTTGACAAGCAGAGAAAATGGAGAAGCCTGATTAACTTAACAGCTGCAATGATTCACTTAACAACCGCTGCAAGAGAGGTCGTAATATGGAGCAAAACTCACTTCACTGCCTTGGTTAACAACAGAAATTTTGGACTCCATGGCGGTTGTAAGTTGAGGGGACTACCCTTTATATATAAAAAGGACGCTTCTGTTTTTCTACTTTATACTCTGAGTGCTTGAAGATTTATTTTCTTTCCTATTTTCTCTTCACTTGGCTTTTTGTTTTTTTGGGGAGACTAGTTTAGAACATTCTTCCCACCAAAAACTCCTGCGTTTTAAATACCTAAAACTGAAATGGAGACCAAAAAAAAAAAAAATTAGGAAGGCAACAATAAACAGATTTGTTGAAAATCTAAGGAGCCTGTCTCTTCAGTTTTATCATTTTTGTTAAAATGACTGGCCTGCATGACTGACTGAGAAATTCTGGGAGTTGAAGTCCGCAAGTCTCAAAGTTGTTAAGTTTGGAGACCCCTGCTATGCTCTCAGTGTTTCTCAATTTTAAGTGTGGCTGGGGAATTCTGGGAACTGAAGTCTGCAAGTCACTTTAAAATTTGGGAAACACCGCTAGAGACCATCATAACAGAATCTTGAAAGCATGACTATTTATTTATATCCCTTCATTATTTTCATCAAGGCCAAATATTTTACTCAAGGCCAAATGCTCTTTCCTCCTCCTTCTCTTTTCCCCCCGCAACAACAACCCTGTGAGGTGGGTTGGGCTGTGAGAGAGAGTGGATGACACAAGATCATCCAGTTGGATTTCCTGGCTAAGGCAGGATTAAAATTCACCACCTCCTGATTTCTTTACCACGGGACCAGTCTGGCTCCTTTTCTATTTGTTTCCTTCCTTTTTATACCAAAGAGAATCAAGGCAATGCAATCTCAAAGCTTCTTTATAATGCTTTCCTGTTTTTCCAGGCTCACCACATATTTTCTCCAAGGTTATTTCTATACTTCTCCACCGTCAGCTATCTAGCACAAGGCTCTTCAAACTTGGCAAGTTTAAGACTTGTGGACTTCAATTCCCAGAATTCCTGAGCTAACCTAGCTGGAGGAGGAATTCTGGGAGTTGAAGTTCATAAGTCTTAAAGCTGTCAAGTTTGAAGACCCCTAACCTAGCATATCTAAGGAATTCTGCAAGGGATCAGTGGTACTGGTGATTATTAAGGCTTTCAGGCATACATTCAACAGGTAGAGCTTTGACTGCAATTACCGCCATCTTGACTTTTAGGATTACATCCTGCAAACATTCATGCAATCAAATTTTAGGCTATCTTTTGAAATGGACTTTGTTTTTAATTATAGCATTTTTGTTATGGTTAGTGTCTTGTATTAGGACAGACTTTTAAATTATTGCTTTCCCTGCTTTTAATTAAATAATTTATTGTTCTCTTTTAATAGATATCTCTGGCTCCTTTGAGAGGAAGGCCAGATTACAAATACAGAACAATATAAATTAATCCAAGATCCAAGCATCAAAGGCTTCCTGAGAGGAAAATTGGAGTAGACAATTGTAAGTTATATATACATGGTAAAACCCTAGAGCCAAGAGATGAAATAATGTTTTTGTTTTTCTGAAAATAGGGGAGTAGCTTGTGGTCTATTGTGAAATGAATCTTTTGTCAAAAGAAGCTAATTATATGTAGATAAGAGTGTATATCCGTTCACTGTTAGAAGTTGTATTTATGATTGTTTAGTGACCATCTGAAGTTACCACAATGCTGAAGAAAATCCACTTCTTTGTAGTCAGCAATTCAGTCAGGCCAACTGTGTTGGAAAACCCACAATACCTAAACACTCATAGAACAATAGAGCTGGAAGGAACCTTAGAAGTCATCTAGTCCAACCTCCCTGCTCAAGGAGGGAGACAGAGGCACCACCCCTTCCGTGGGGACTTCATAAGATGTGGGCAATTCCTATGTTCCTTGGCCTACAAAGCTGGGAAGGGCCCCACCAAGGTTTGCCCAGCAGCAGTTGCCCTTCTCCTACAGGTCATAACTCCAAGGAACTCACATGGGGTGAACAAGGAGGGCTTGTAGGGTCCCAGGACTATGAAGAAAGCAGGGAAAAGGCCTGGGGTAGAGAAAGTCTGAGCCTCCATGGGCCTCGGCCCAGCCGAAGAGGTAGGCCAAAGCTCCGGGCCTCCTCTACTCACTTCTCTACTAAGTGGATTTATTTTGCTTCCTTCAGTGGAAAGTATTTCATCCTCTGTGTCATTCCAAACACAAATAGTCCTGGACTTATGACCATAACTGGGACAAGCATTTCCATTGATAAGCAAGGTCATTAAGTGAGTTGTTCCAATTTTACAACCATTCTTGCCCCAGTTGTTAAGCGAATCACTGCACTTATTAAACTAATATTGCCATTATGAAACACATCCAGCTTTCCTCATTGACTGCTTGTCAGAAGCCAGCTGGAAATATCACAAATTTTGATCATATCATCCAGAATGTCGCAACCATTGTAAACACAAGCCAGTTGCACCCAGATTTTGATCGTGTGACTGTGGGGATGCTGTGATGGTCATAAGTAAGAGAACAGGTCGTATCTCACTCACAAAGTGTCAGTGTAACTTTTACAAGGACGATCTTACCAAACGATATTTTCCATGGTCCTCCTGTTTTTGGAAATTGGGCAATTGTATTTTCACCCCATAAACCTGGATTATGCACCATTCTCTTCCATGGAATGTCACTTTCAATCTTGTCATTTTCTCAAGTTGTCATGGTATAAAATGTCACTTTCTACAATGATGCTGGATTTTGTCGGAGTCAGGGATGTGAGTATTTTTGCAGTGATGAGAGATTCCAGGTGCTCCAAGCTAGCAAAGTTTAAGTGAAACTGGGATTTTGCCAAGAAAAGGCTTATTCTTGCTTTAATATGACTTGTTTTGGTCATATTTATAGAAACTCCTCTTTTCAGGTTACAACCCAGGTCAATGTTTATGTGTGGTGATAATTGATTGAATTGCCTATAGCTAAACTTTCAAAGCATCATTCAGCTTGATGATGTTCCTTACTTGTTCAGTCTTTCCCCCTTCTTGCAAACAGAAGGAATGACTGAGCAGATTGAAACTTAAATGTTCAGATCTGTGTTGTTCTATGAGATTTGAGCATTGTTAGAATAAATTGTTAAATTAGAGCTCTCCAATCTTGGCAATTTTAAGACTTGAAGACTTCAACTCCCAGAATTCCTTAGCCAAAGTTGCCAGGTTGCTTTAAATTATATGGGACTGAATCTCTGGAGAGATGTCATCCAACCTGGTGGCGCTATTGAGTTTGGAGTCTGTGTGGTCTGTGCCCCCGATTACTTCATTTCCTTCTTGAGGAAGAACTGATCTGGGTAGACTTTCACAACAGGCAGGAGTGGCAGGCAGGGGCTGTAGATAACAAGGGAGAAAGGACAGAGTTTGGGAAAAGTTCAAGTGAGCTGGTCGCAGGTATTTTCAGGGAAGGGGCAATCGAGGGTAAGAAGGTGTTAAGAAAGAACAGCAAGGAGCTATGAAGTCAAAACTAAGGACAGCTGCTGAGGTAGGAGGGAGAGAAAGAGAAAGAGGGCTCAGATGGAAAAAAATATTTGGTTTTTTTGGGGGGTGGGAGCAGGAGACTTAGATTTCTCAAAGGAAGCAACCATCTTCCAAGGTGGGTTGATGGTTTTCCCTCCATTCTCCATTTAACTGCTTTCCCCTCTCTCAAATATCACAACACAAATAGGAAAATTGGTCTAATTAGGAGAAATGAAGTGAGAAGCTTAGAAGCTGAAATCTGACCATGGAACATTATAGAATCAAGAGAAGCGTGAGTACCACTATAATGCCTTGGTAGGACCTCACTTGGAATATTGCATCCATTTTTGGTTGCCACAATATATTAAAAAAAGATGTTTTTTATACTCTAGAAAGAGTGAGAGAAGAGCAGTAAAGATGATTAGGGAACTGGAGACTAACACATATGAAGAACAGCTGCAGGAATTTGGTATGTCTAGTTTAATGGAAAGGACTAGAGGTGACATGATAGAAGTATTTCAGTATTTGAGGGGCAGCCACAAAGGAGAGAGGGCCAAGCTATTCTCCAAAGCACCAGAAGGCAAGGCAAGAAGCAGTCAAACTAAACAAGGAGAGAACCAACCTAGAACTAAGCAGATATTTCCTGACAGTGAGAACAATTAATCAGTGGAACAACTTCCCTCCAGAAGTTGTGAGTGCTCCAACACTGGGGGTTTTTAAGAAGAGATTGGACAGCCATGTGTCTGAAATGGTATAGTATTTCCTGCTTGAGCAGAGAGTTGGATTAGAAGACCTTTAAGGTATTTTCCAAGTTCTAACTCTGTTCTCTTTATATTTAGCCTAATAAAACCTTACATGTTTCACACTTTCCTACCTGGAAACAGACAGGTGTGCATTTGTGTCTTTATGGGTGAGGCAAGTTATGATATTTGGTCATGACCCAATTCCAGATGGTTATGCAAGAATCTGAATAGAATAAAAATATTATAGGAGGTGGAATTCATCATGGATCAACCAGATCACTCTTGCTGCTACAAAGCAGCAGTGCCCCAAACAAAGGGAATAATTATTATATTCTGCAAATTTAATGAATTATATTGGGGCAACAAAATAAGGTTCCTATTCTCCAGTTTCCCTAAATTGGGAACATACAGCATAACGTGGGTCTATGAATCAAGTTCTGTTTTGGGGAGACTGTCTCTTCTAGATTTCTTTGATTCTTATTTGATATTTGTGGCATGGTGTGTCAGTCCAGAATATAGAATAACAGAGTTGGAAGGGCTGTTGGAGATGTTCTAGTCTAACCCAGTGTTCAAGCAGGAGATCTTATACCATCCTGGTCAAATGGTTGTCTAACCTCTTCTTGAAAACCTCTAGTGATGGAGCATCCACAATTTCTGGGGGTGAGCCATTAATTAATTGACTGCACATAACAAATAAATTAAAATTATTCTCACAATCATGAAATTCCTCCTTTGTTCCAGGTTAGATTTCTCTGATAATTTTCCGTTTGTTACTTCTCATTCTATCCCCAGAATAGGTTGACCTTCTTTTCTCTGAGGCAGCTCCTCAAATATTGAAAGACTTCTATCATGACATCCCAATCCTTCTCTTCATTTGACATATCCAGTTCCTTCAACCATTCATCATCCAGATTCTACTACCTGGATAGTGATGGCCTCGTGCCATCTCCATGAATTGACCTTGAATTAGACAGTGACTCATGGACAGGTGTGAAGACCATGCATTACTTTTCTAGACATAAGGAGACAAGCTTGAAAAATGTTGGGTTCTAGTTGCCCAAAGGTAAGGCTGAACTCAGACAAGCCAACTCCATAAACAATAGAAAGATATCTTGCTTCACCCACCAATACCACTCCCATAACTTTCCTTTCCATCACACTCTCTGTCCTGTTCCTTCTCAGCAATAACCCTAAATTTTAATGTTTAGAAGTTTAATGAAAAGAAGAACTATGGGTGATGTGATGGCAGTGTTCCAATATTTGAGGGGCTGCCACAAGGAAGAGGGGGTCAACCTATTCTCCAAAGCACCTGAAGATAGGACAATAAGCAATGGATGGAAACTAATCAAGGAAGCCATCCAACCTAAGGAGGAATTTCTTGACAATTATAACAATTAATTAGTGGAGCAACTTGCCTCTAGATGTTATGGGTGCTCCATTACTGAAGGTTTTTAAGAAGAGATTGGACAACATTTGTCTTAAATAGTATAGGGTTTCTACACGGGTGGGATTCAAGTTTTTTAACAACCAGTTATATGGTCGTGGCTTAGGCGGTGGGCATGTCTTGGTGGTCATGTCATTGGTGTGGCCAATTCAATATCACTCACATCAAGGCACGCATCTCCTCCCCTGGCCTCTCATGACTGTAGGGATGCTGCAACAGTTGTAAGCACGAAAAATGGTCATAAGTCACTTTTTTCAGTGCCAATGGTCCACTGCACACAAGCAAAGTACCAGCAAAGGAGGGGAAAAATACTCCAGAAAAGTTCCTGAGACAGGAAGTCTAATCCTGCTAAGAATGTAATAAGGGTTAACGGAGAGGCAGTTTCTGTAAGCAACACCAGAATGTTTCCTTTCTGCCTTCCTTACAGGATTAGCCCAGTAATTTCTTCTAACAACCAGTTGCCCTCTTTACCAGTCTCAAATAATGTCATTACCCCCATCACTACCAACAAACATCATACTATTTGGCATCAATACTGGATGCCAGCAATGACACTGTCAACTGGATCCTTGACTTATAGCAGTTATAGATTGCTCCATTACCCCCCAGAATATGCCCATCTGCAGTTTAAGAATCACTGATCTAGATGCTGCCTTAAATGTCCCAGTGTGGTCCATTGGTGGATGGGCACAGCAGTTGTCTGCATAACTACATCACAACCCTTTCAGAGTGATGTCTCATGGCACAATCAAGTGGCTGTAGGTGCCAAAGAGATCTAGCAAGAACTTGATCCTCTTCATTGTCCAGACCTTGTCTCCTAAAAGTAGGGTCTGCTTCATTTCACCTAAGGATCGAGCCATAATGTCAGGTGCAAGGAAACTGGACCATCCATTAAGTTGCAACATAGAAGATTTATTCAAGCCTATATACAACTATATACTAAAATTGCAGGACGTGGTGATTCAGTGGCTAAGATACTGAGCTTGTTGATCAGAAAGGTCAGCAGTTTGGTGGTTCTAATCCCTAGCACCGTGTAATGGAGTGAACTCCCACTATTTGTCCCAGCTTCTGCCAACCTAGCAGTTCAAAAGCATGTAAAAAAATGCAAGTAGAAAAATAGGGACCCTTTTGGTGGGAAGATAACAGCATTCTATGTGTCTTCTGTGTTTAGTCATGCCAGCCACATGACTATGGAGACGTCTTTGGACAGTGCTGGCTCTTCAGCTTTGTAATGGAGATGAGCACCGCCCTGTAGAGCCAGAAACGACTAGCATGCTTGTGCAAGGAGAACCTTTACCTATATACAATAATCTAGTTAACTAAAGTTTAACACTAAATTAGCACCACATAAGAAGGAGTTGGACTTGGGTTGTTTGTGGCAATGTAAAGATTCTAACTTGATGACACATTTAACTCCACCCTCAGCTCTGCCTGCTCTTCTGCTACACCTATGTAGAGGGATCCTATTCATGGTCAACCAGACATAACCTATCAACCCTTTGTACCAATTTCATCGAATAATAAAGCTAGCCCCGCATGAGGAATATCCAACTGGAATGGAAATAAATATAAATTCAGCAGATATTTGAATGTGTTTTGCCAAATGATGGGAACAACCTAATATAGAGCCCTGGTGGGCCCCAATGGTTAGAATGCAGTATTGCAGGCAAACTCTGCCCACAGCCTGGAGCTCAATCATGATGCAACTTGAGGTTGACTCAACCTTCCATCCTTCCAAGATCAGGAAAATGAAGACTGAGATTGTTGGGGAAAATATGCAAATAGTGCTCACATTGTAAACTGCCTGGAAAGTGCTATAAAGCACAATGGGGCATTATATAAGTCTAAGTGTTATTGCTATTGCTATAAAGGGATCCAGAACTGTCTCAGAAATATAAGTTGTCTTCAGAGCTTTGCAAGCACATATGAAAGTCAAACAGTTCAGCTCTTCAGCTCCATCCTTTCAAATTTATGCACCCGTCTCATGAAGACAGCACATGTTTCTGCAGCGTAAAGCAGCAATTTAGAAGATTTTCAAATGATGGTGGTATTTTATTAGCCAAGAAACAGTATGACAATATTGACTTTTTTATCAAATGCTAAGTATATGGACAACAGGTGCAGGATATGATGTCCCTCCCTCCTCTCTACCAGAATCCTATTTGATACAAGGACGTGCCCTGATCTGGCCCTCCCAGATGTCCTCAGTTGCCAGCTCCACACCCACCCAATTTGGCACATAGTTTGGCTTTGAAGAACGCACCTTTGGTTGTGAAAGCAAAGCAAAGAAACTGCAGCATTTTGGTACCTAGCTCAAAAATGCCCCATAAAATCTTTCCTTGGCTCTCCTAATATATGACACACTCTCTGGTATTCTCATAATGGGTTGGGACATTTCAGATTTACATCTAGAAAGAGTCCCAGGTTGGGAAAGGGTTCTGAAATAACAGAAGAAAGTTGAAGTAGAAGGTTTTCCTCCAAGAGCTGTTCTTTGTGCAGGGCGATTTTGCAATTTTGCAAAACTTGGGCCAAGTTTGAATGCAATTCTGAACCTTGTCAAGCCCATTCCCTCCACAGTCCTTGTATATTCCGTTCAAGTCTTTGCCTGACTGATTTTCTCTGTTCGATCCCCAGTTGGCATTCTTCTTTGTTCTTCAGGGTGGTACCATGTAGCAATTAGCAGAGGTGGGCAGGGAAGAATTACATCTGAGAAGATTGAATGGGGAAAGGTTTACAAGTCCTCCCCAGGGAATCCTCTTTCTCTCATCCTGCCTCTTCCACTGACTTTTCTTGGCCCCAAAGGGAGTAACATTGGACACACCTGCTAATCCTGGTGGAAAGAAGCTGATAACACATTGAGTGAAAAATGTAGCTTCTTTCTGAAAAAGCTCCTTGGATGAGAAGCGAAATGTCTTCAAAGAAAAACCAGACAGTTCAGTTGCCTCTTGAAAAAAAAGCACCTTTGGGACTTCTTTCTTGAAGGACTGATCCTTATGAAAACTGATGGGAAACTATTGGTCTTCTGAAGCCAGGTTTCCTTCAGATGGATTGGGATCCTAATCCTAATGGCATCAATTCTTCAGAATTGGTCAAGTCAACAAATTTATTTATTTGCTTCTTAGACTTATCTTCCACTTTTCCTTCAGGAGCTCCAGTGGATTTGTATGGGGCTCCCTCTCCATTAGCAACCCTGAGAAGTAAACTGAGCTAAGGAAGAGAGAATGGCCCAAAATCACTGCATGAAATTATTCATTTTTATTTTATTTGTTTGTCAAACATGTACAAGATAACAAGTACAGGTATGAACATAAAACATAAACAAAGGAAGCAAATACAGATAAATGGGGACAGTAAGACTAGATGATAGGCACACTGGTACTCTTATGCACACCCCCTTTAATGACCTCTTTAAGAATGGGGGTGAGATCCATGGTAGACAGTTTGAGGTTGAAACTGTGAAGAGCTGAGGCTGTAATAAGCCAAATAAGAAAATACGTCGGGTAGGGCGTTCCAGGTGTTGAGACCCCTCTGTTGCTGAAGTCGTATTTTCTGCAATCGAGTTTGGAGCAGTTTACCTTGAGTTTGTATCAGTTGTTTGCCCATGCATTATTGTGGTTGAAGTTGAAGAAGTTGTTGATGGGCAAGATGTTACAGCAGACAGTTTTGTGAACTACGCTTAGATCGGACCGCACACGGCGCACTTCTATGACTAGGAATGAACTTGAACTTGACTTGGATCTCCTTAGTCCTATTCCAACATCTTAAAAGGAGAGTGGAAATGGGAAAGGAAAGCAGCACTGTGTTCCCTGCTCTTGATTTCAATAGAGTAGATTTATTTGAAATATAGCTAGTTTGCTAATTAATGCTTGGAGGGGAGACCACTAAGAAACCCCACGGAAGTAGTAGACTAGATTGGGAAATGGAAAAAAAAAAAAATCTGTGAGGGCAGCAACTGCAAGCCACTTTAAGATTGTTGTCAGGAAAATGGCAGGAATAGGTCGATCCCTGGAGTTTAGCTGTACTCAGCCTGAAGGAGATGTTATCTTCTTCGTTTACTGCACCCCAGTTGCCATGGGAATGTTTGAGAGGCAGCCACACCTTTGTGGACACCGCCCAGGTGACTCAGAAAGAGCAAAGCAAACTGCACAGGTTGACCTTGTAAAATCTCAGCAGGCAAAAGGGTAGGTCTCGGCGATTGGCTATGGAAGTTTCATAAGGAAAGCGATCGCAGAAAGCAGAGCTTTCCAGAGGCCAACTTTCCAACATGGTCTTCTTTGAGCAGACAGCAGAGCCATATTTTAAAACAGAATTAAATTTAGCAGGAAAAAAAAAGGGGGGGCAGGAGAAGCAGAAACCAAATGCACCAATAAAGAGGAGGAGATACTTGGACTGATAGTAATAACTGTGTGGGGGGGGAAAAGAGATTAAAATAGCAGTTGACTCACTTGAGTATCAACCAACGGGACTGATGTTGCTGCAAAACTAAAACCAAGTCCAATAGAATAGAATAGAATAGAATAGAATAGAATAGAATAGAATAGAATAGAATAGAATAGAATAGAATAGAATAGAATTCTTTTTATTGGTCAAGTGTGATTAGACACACAAGGAATTTGTCTTGGTGAATATGCTGTCAGTGTACATAAAAAGAAAAGATACATTTGTGAAAAGTCAAGAAACATAAGGTACAACACTTAATGATAGTCATAGGATACAATAAGCGATCAAATCATACTAGAAAGCAGTCAATATAAATCATAAGGGTACAAGCGACAAAGTTACAGTCATACAGTCACAAGTGGGAGGGGATGGATGATAAGGAGTGATGAGAAAATTAATAGTCATAGTAATGCAGACTTTGTAAATAGTTGTGTTGAGGAAATTATTTATTTAGCAGACTGATGGCATTTGGGAGAAAAACTGTCCTTGTGTCTAGTTGTTCTGGTGTGCGGTGCTCTATAGGGTCATTTTGAGGGTAGGAGTTGAAACAATTCATGTCCGGGATGTGAGTGGTGTGTAAATATTTTCACAGCCCTCTTTTTGACTTGTGCAGGATACAGGTCCTTGATGGAAGGCAGGTTGGTAGCCATTGTTTTTTCTGCAGTCCTAATTACTCTCTGGAGTCTGCGTCTGTCTTGCTGAGTTGCAGAACTAAACCAGACAGCTATAGAGGTACAGATTTTGGGAGGTTTCAAAAAGAGTTCTACAATTTCCAAATTGTAGAAAATAATAGTTCCATTTTACTTTGTAGAGGACCAAATCCCAGCTCTGTTTTAAGCAAATTTATTTTAGAGACACACAGAGCCAGAGATACGAATAGATGCCTTCTTACTTGTAGCCAATAGGAAGCCAGTAGGGCTGCAAGCATTTTGGCATTCTTGGTTTAGGGTTAGAAAACTAATAATTCCCTGGTCCTAATTAAAGAAGTCCCACCCTTGTGAGCTTCTAAAAGTCTTTGAAGTGCTGCCTTCTCTCCCAGGCCTTGGGGTAGGGTGGTTAAAAAGCCCCTTTCAGTTATTCCTATGTGTATTGTATTCTTTTTAAAAAGAATGTCTGAATGTGCTTTTTTTTTTCTTGCTTGCTCTGGTCTTCTTATTTTTAAGTGTAAGTGGTCCAGAGTTGTCTTGAGTTGGGCAGCTTCTAAACGAAATAAAATAAAATGGAAGGTTCAGTCAGGAGGATATAATGGGATCTTAATTTGCTTCTGTCATAAATCATTCCAATCTCTTTAACTGGCCATTGAGAATAAGCTACACTTCTCTGCACAGTTAAGATATCCAGAGATTGTAAAGTTCTGCTCCAAATCTCTTGTAATCTTGGCATGGCGTGGCTCCATAAGTAGATTTTGTAGATCTACTGTAGATCTACTGCTTTCAAGATTTTCTTGACTCCATTCTGCAGGCAAGATATTTGAAAGTGGCTGGACATTGGTGGATGTGGCTTGGTTGCCCTGCACAGGAGAAAGCAGGCTAGTGGGGTGGGGAGGGAATGAAAATGTTGCAGTATTCTTCCCCTGCCATGCTCACCAAGCCATGCCCACCAAGCTACACCCACAGAACCGATAGTTTAAAAATTTGAATTCCACCACTGGTTCAGGGCCATACGAGGGTCCCTCAAAGCCTCTGTTGTGATCTTAGTGATCTCTTTCCAAATTTTAATTTAAAAAACCCCTAAATCTGAAACTCCAAGCTCTGTCCCGGTTAAATCCATTTGAGTGATATGCCTTTATTATCTTCGATATTAGACTTTGAATCTTCCTCATTTTCTTTTCAGTGCTTGTTGGTCTAGAAATGTGGCTGATTAGATTTGGAAAATGAGCAAATGTGACACAACACTTTCACAACACTTACAAATACCTGAAATTTGGGAACCACAATAGCTGAGTATTTCCCACCGGTGTGTAAACTCTTGGGCGAAGTTAGATGGGAGCACACTCTCCCAGTATGGATTATTTATGGTCTCTTTCACCAACACCTCATTTGATGTGCTTGTCAAAACATGCTTTCCCTTGCAGCTTTGATTTCACCTGAATCAAGGTGTTTTCTTGTTTAATCCTAGCAGGATTTTTGAAATGGACCCTTGTCATTTTCAAGCTAGGAAAATGTCCAAAGCTTTTCTGGGATTCTTTATTTGATTTACACCACCACCACCTCCTCCTCCTTCTCCTTCCATATTTGTCACTGAACATTGGTGCTCTTATTTTTTATCAATAACTGCACAAAAAATGCTGCTTTTTTTCCAAACCATCTTAGATTTTGAAGCCATAATGTTCTTCTTCTTCCCGGACCTCATTTGCCTTCAAGTGTCCCATATTTTCCCAGGTGTCACAGCAAAGTTGACCACATCAAGAATAGAGGCAGAAAGACCACACTCACAAAATGGCAGATGTAATAGATTGGACCAGTCTTCAAACACTCATTTAACAGAAGACAAGCTGGTGAGTTATTCCCTGCACTCCTCTCTTCTGTGTAAGGCTTCTCTCTATTATTTTATCTCACATTTATTTCTCTGTTTTCTGGACATATTTCAAAAACACTAGCCTGCAACAATTCCACCCTCCCTACTCTATCTAGGGAAGATTGCATCATCCTAAAACATCCTTGAAAAATAAATGGATTTCAACTGTAGGCTACTTTCCCTTGCTTTTTAATTAAACTTGTCTTTCAAAAGGTTTAACGTTTCACTGAATGCCAAGGTAACGCACTGGGAGGATGCTGATATTAAGGCAATTGCCTGGAACAGCCTCCTGTTTTAATCTGGCAAATCTGGTTGGTATGACACATAAACCATAGAATAACAGAGAGTTGGAAGGGATCTTGGAGGCCTTTTAATCCAACCTCCTGCTCGAGCAGGAAATTCTATACCATTTCAAACAAATGGATGTCCAGTCTCTTCTTGAAAGCCTTCAGTGATGTGGCATCCATAATTTCTGAAGGCAAACCATTCCACTGATTGATTGTTCTCACTGTAGAAAATATCTTCTTAGTTCGAAGTTGCTTCTCTCCTTGATTAGTTTCCATCCATGGCAGAGGTGGTATTCAGCTGGTTCTGACCAATTCTGGAGAACTGGTAGCAAAAATTTTGAGTAGTTTGGAGAACCGGCAAATATCACCTCTCACTGGCCCCACCACCCCCATCTATTCTCTGCCTCCCATTGAGTCCCAGCTGATCGGCTGGATCTTCTTTGGTTGCTCTGCACAGGAGAATGTTACCGGAAAGCAGGTTCATGAGATGGGGAGGGACTGGGATTTTGCAGTAACCTTCCCCCTGGAGTGGGGAGGGGATGGAGATTTTTCAGTATCTTCTTCTGCCACACCCATGCCACCAAGCCACACCATACCCACCAAGCCATGCCCACCGAAGCACTAGTAAAATTTATGTAATATGAATGTATGTTTGGAAGGGTAAGACTGTTGATATTATGATATTGCACAAAAGAAATATACCAACCGACATGCTGTATTTAGGAAGATGGTTTCATGTTGATGTTTTATGTTTATGTTTGTTTGTATTTGTCTTTAAAAAATAAAATAAATACATCTCTATCTCTATCATCTCTATCTCTATCTCTATCTCTATCTCTATCTCTATCTCTATCTCTATCTCTATCTCTATCTCTATCTCTATCTCTATCTCTCTATCTCTCTATCTCTCTATCTCTCTATCTCTCTATCTCTCTATCTCTCTATCTCTCTATCTATTTATCTATCTATCCAGTAGTAAAAATTTTTGAATCCCACTATTGATCAATGGGTTCTTGTCTTGCCTTCTACTGCTTTGGAAAATAGTTTGCCTTCCTTGTCTTTCTGGCTGACTCTCCAATACTGGAATGCTGCTATCATAGCCCTGTTAGTCCTTCTTTTCACTAGACTAGACATCCCCAATTCTTCATATGTATTAGCTTCTAGCCTCTTGCACTTCTCTATACTCTTTCCAGACTCTCAACATCTTTTTTTTTTAGTGGTAACCAAAACTGGATGTAGTATTCCAAGTGTGACCATACTTTATAAAGCAGAACTAACATTTCACGTGGTCTTGATTCTGTTCTTCTATTAATGTAGCCTAGGATTGCATTGGCTTTTTTAGCTCCTGCCACACAGCCAATAATTGTTTGAGGACTACGTATATGTGCATTGGAACCTTGGCTCTTGAAAAGAAAAATGAAGCATTGCTTGAGTCTCTCTAAGGTTATTTTTTGTGCTAAAGAGAACTAATGGAATCTAGTCCTTGTTATTCTTGAAATACTGTTTACCAATTAATGCAGTTAATTTGTTCTTGGAGTGGTGGAAATGTATTTTCACTCAGATAGCAAAATGTCTTGAGTTGCTGTCCTAACCCAAGTTCAGGGTTCCAGGTAACATACCCTTTGCAAACCAAACTCTGAGGCAGGTAATTTCCTCAAAGAATAGTTTTATTGGATATGTCATATTGGCACAGGCTGGTGAAAACCGACTCTGAGTATTCCCTCATTTTTTTTTTACCTAATTAAAAGTAAAAGTTTGTCACTTTCTCAAAACAACCAATCACATAGTATAATCAGGTTACTGTCGAGTTGCTAGGTGACTCCAATCTCCTCCTTTCAAACACCTGCAGGAATGTCCTTGGTTCCCAAGAGAAAGTATTTTGCTTTGACTACAACACCCCAACTATCTCTACTCCCCCCTCTCTATCCCACTTCTCCAGGCTGTTAGCACTGAAATCTCAAAATGGCCTCAGCCATTGGTTGACACCACGTCCTTACCTTACTGTTGGGTGTTGGGGACCTTTTGAAATTTTCCACTCAGTTTGTGGGTAGGGAAATTGGGTGGATCGGGCAAGAGTCCAACTTAGCAGTAGAATGAATGGACACCACAAATGAAGATGTCTTGTGGTGAAAGAAATCATGATTTGTCTGTCTCCACCTTTAATAATCATCTATAGATCATTGTTCCTGGCTTGGTTCCAGACAAAGAGCTGTGGACCCAGAAATGAACAGCTTGAATTGGACACTTTCACACACATATTTTTTATGTATTGCCCAGTGACTTGGAGATCCCAAAGTGATTGAGCAACTTGCAAGATTAATCATGCTTGTTCTCAGTTCTCATTCATGTAGCATCTTTGGAGGACACCAGTTTTAAGAGAGATTATTTAAAGATTATATCCTTTCTTCACCTGGAAGACAAATGAATCAGAATCCATTGGAGCTTATACCTATCAGTATTCTTTTAAAGCTGCTTAGATTTCCATCTGGATCTCTGGGTTTAATATTTTTAGGAGAAGCAGCTTTCTTTTGTCAAACATAGAGCTGAGATTAGTTCTTTTTTCTCCTGCTGTGGTTTTGTTCCCCACGTACAGCTGAGGCATTCATACCTTTTTGGTTGCTGAACCACCATCCCAAGATGAAAGAGGAAAAGCAAGTTGTCATACCTGTTTTCCATTGCATTCTCCTACTGTGAATATGCTTGAAACAGATGAAAATATGACCCAACAACAGAATAGGGTATTTCTAAAATTAACATTTTAATGGAAGAATGAAGACATTGGATTTAAGAAAAAGTTAGTGTTTTAATCTACTTTCATTCTGTTAGTTATTGTCCTGGAATCCAAGATCAACTCTGTTTATAGGTAATCCTCAACTTATGACTCCAATGGAAACTGAAATTTCCATCATAAGCCATTGTGGTCACAAGTAGAGTTGAACCCACTATTTTTATCACAATCACCAAACAAAGTACACTGGTCATTAACTCAATGCCCCAGCTGTAAAGGCAAACCCGTTTGGTTGCAAATTTTGATCACAAGACTGCAGAACACTACAACTAACTGTAAATGTGAACCGGTTGCAAAATGCCTGAATTGTGATCATATATAACTTTGGGGATGTGTGTGATGTGATGATTGTAAGCATGAGGACCACTCATAAGTTGAGACACTGTCATAACTTAACATGGTTGCTAAACAAACGATTACAAGTTGTGATGAAAAGTCCAGTCTCAATTATGGTTGTAAGTTGAGGACTACTTATCAGGTTAATTGGGGATCTCTTGGAAGTCTCTGTCATCCTTTCCGGTGCAACATTCTTCTACTGGCTGCCAGCTTTTCCCTAAATGATACCTGCAGATGTTTTGGGGAGAAAGGATTATAGGGAATGAAATCCAATGAGGATCATCGGAAGAGGCAGCCAGAAAAAAAAAACCAAGATAGCAGCTTCAATCATACAGTGTCTGCTGCCTTCTGGACATATCTGGAGGGCATCCAGTTGAAGAAAAGCTCTTTAAAACTCTGACGGATGAACCTGCAGCATTCTACATATGGTTGAACTTCACCTTCCATCAGCCCAGTGGAATAGTCCAATGAACCATGGTGGCACAGTGTTTAGACTGCAGGCTAATTCTGCTGACTGCCAGCTGCCAACAGTTCAATTCTCACTGGTTCAAGGTTGACTCAGCCTTCCATCCTTCTGAGATGGGTAAAACGAAAAACCAGATTGTTGGGGGTGATATGCTGACTCTGTAAACTGCTTAGAGAGGGCTGTAAAGCACTGAGATGTGATATATAACTCTAAGTGCTATTGCCCTTCTCTCCATGCATCCATCCATCCATGAATGATGCACAATGGTTAGAATGCAGTATTGCAGGCTAACTCTGCCTGCTGCCAGGAGTTCAATTCTGAGTGGCTCAAGGTTGACTTAGCCTTGCATCCTTCCAAGGTGGGTAAAATGAGGACCCAGATTGTTGGGGGCAAGAGGCTGACTCTGTAAACTGCTTAGAGAGGGCTGGAAAGCACTATAAAGCAGGATATAAGTCTAAGTGCTCTTATTATTCCTATCCTCAGGGAGGATGAAATTGCAATCCTACAACTCTGAAAGCCCACAATTCTCCTTGAAATTTGGTGCTCTCTTGAAACTAAATCTACATCTCATCTCCAATGAGCTCATTTGTTCTTGTTGTTGTTGTTAACCCTTAGATTACAGTGAATAATCTCAGTTTCCCTCGGTCTTTACAGAAACCCTATAGAGAAGACTATGCTACAAAGCAGACTAATATAAAACTTTGTGGGTTAACAAGGCTTTAAATCAGTGTAATCTGGACAATGTTTTTGCTGTTACGGCACTCTGATTCAGAAAAAAAAACGTGCCAAAGGAATTCTTAAGAGCATCTCGCTTGGCTATTCAAATCTCAGCCTTATTAAGAAAACACACATTTGGTGTAAAATGATACGTGTCTGCCTACTAAGTGGAACAGAGGTGACTTCAGATAACATTTCCTCCACTTTAGGTGATATTAAATCCTAATTATTGTAATAGGCAGCCTCTCCTATTCGGTAGCAGGAGGAGGGCTTGTTTAGAGATGTGTCTTGTGTTAAATAATAGCAAACAGAGGATTTGTGAGCTGTCCAATGACCTGGAAAACGCAAGGGTCATTCTCCACGGTTTCTTGTGTCAATAACCCATGCATAATGGGCTGTGCTGGAGGTGACTGGAACCCAATACATGTCATGTTGTTGGGGCTGCAACAGGCTGGTGATCAGGATCAGTGCATTTTTCTCAGCCATGTGCAAAGTCTCGGATGAACCCCAGTGCTCGATGGGAGAGGAGAGGATTCCAAAAAGTATAGCTTTGACTCAGCCAACAATCTATTGATCTGTCTATGACTTGAGGAACAAATGCTGGATGTACACCGGGCACCGAATCCAACTTCTTCAGGGGGATTTTTGTTTTGATTTTTGTTGCCACAGTTGGAATACTGAATCTAGTTCTGGCCACAATGATGCAAAAAAGATGTTGAGACTCTGGAAAGTGTGCAGAAAAGAGCGACAAGAATGAAAAGGGGTTTGGAGGCTAAAACATATGATGATCGATTGAGGGAACTAGGTATGACTAGCCTTTCAAAGAGAAGGACTAGGTGTGATAGAGCAGGAAGACATGATAACTGTCTTCCGGTATCTGTGGGGCTGTCCCAGAGAAGAGGAGGCTGACTTATTCTCCAAAGCACCTGAGAGCAGGACAAGAAGCAATCCAAACTAGAAGTAAAGAGAAATTTCCTGACATGGAGAATAATCAATCACTGAAGTAGTTGTGGGTGCTCCATCACTAGAGGTTTTTAGGAAGATATTGGATAGCCATTTGTCTGAAATGCTTTAGGGCCATGAAGGTGAACCTATGCCATGAATGCCGAAAGTGGCATGCAGAGCCATCTCTCCAGGCCCGCTAGCCATTGCCCATTGCTCTTCTGGATCCCGGCGCACACATGTGCACTGGCCAGCTGGACTTCACGCATGTGGGAGTGCCAAAAACCAGAAGAGCAGCTCCCAGTGTGCACGTGTGCTCAGGCCAGCTGATCTTTCAGTTTCTAACGCACATGCGCTCATGAAGACCAGCTGGCTGGCATGCGCTTGTGTGTCAGAAACCAGCCAACTACCTGGTCTTTCAGTTTCTTATGTGCATACATGCATGAAGACCAGCTGGCTGGTATGCATGCACATGAAGACCATATGGTTGGCATGCACATGTGCATTAGAAACTGACTGGCCACCGGGTCTTCCGGTTTCTAATGTGCATGCACATGCAAAGACTAGTTGGCTGGTGCATGCATGCACATTAGAAACTGGCCAGCCAGCTGATCTTCATGTGTGCATGCATGTTAGAAGCCAGTTGATCAGGTGGCCGGGGCACATGCATGTGCTGGGAGTTGCTCTTCTGGCTTCCGGCATGTCACACGTGCACGCTTCCGTTTTGGCACTGGGTGCCGAAAAGGTTAACCACCACTGGTATAGGGTGTCTTGCTTAAGCAAGGAGTTGGACTAGAAGATCTCTAAGGTCCTTTCCAACTCTGTGGCTCTGTTAATTCATATCTGACATCCTCACCCACCCCTTATTTAGTATTTATTTGATTTGTCAATCGCTTACAAGATACAGGTATAAGAATAAACATAGTTTTGAATACATGAGATAGATGCTTATAAGAAAAATAAAAAGAAACAATAGGACAGGGACGGTAGGCACACTGGTGCACTTATGCACACCTCCTACAGGCCTCTTAAGAAGGGGGTGAGGTCAATAGTAGACAGTCTAAGGTTAAAGTGTTTGGGGTTTGGGGAGTCAGAGTCAGGTAGAATATTCCAGACATTGACCACTCTGTTGCTGAAATCATATTTCCTGCAATCTAGTTTGGTGCAATTAACCTTGAGTTTGTATCTATTGTTTGCTCTTGTATTGTTATGGTTGAAGCTGAAATATTCATTGACAGGTAGGACATTGCAATGTATGATTTTATAGACTATACTTAAATCAGACCGAAGGCGGTGCAGTTCTGAGTTTTCTAGGTCTAGAATTTCGAGCCTGGTGCCATAAGGTCTTCTGCAATGAATAGAGGAGCGGAGAACTCTTCTTGTGAAATATTTCTGGACTTTTTCAATTGGGTTATCTCAGACACCTTCCTACAGCACAAACAATTAACCAGTGGAGATTTCCTTCCTGGTATCGATCTTTTCTTGGGATTTCATAGAAACCAGAGAGAACATGACCTGCTGTATATGACAGATAAGCTGTTCTCTTTTCTCTAACCTACACACAGCCTTTGCCACGATGCTAATGACTGTCTGCTTGCCCAATGAGGGAGATGGGTGGCTTCTAAATAGGATAGATAAATAAAATAATAAATACATGCATTTTGAAATGTGAGCAATGAAGAATAAAGAACATACTTCAGATTTCTCGTCCTGGATAGCTTGTCCTCATTGCGTGTGATTGTACAGTAGATTGGGCCCAGGAACAGTAAACAGGTTCAATGGAGCCAGAGAGGTGCAAAGAAAAAAACTGGGTGTGTTTAGAAGAGAAGATAGCAAGGAGCTTTGTTCCCAGGCTTGTACTAGAACTAGAGAAACACATTGGAAGAGTGGGTAAGATATGCAGTCCTGCTGATTGGGTTATCGTTCGGTGAAGTACTTCAGTTGCAACCGTGCTTTTAAAAAAACATTTTTTTTTTTGTTCTATCCATTCTTTCTGACTTTGTAAAAACATCTGCTTTCAAAATTTCTTTCAGAGGAGAAGGAAAATTGGAGGAAAATTCTTTTGGCCAGGAATGCAGCATCCTTCACTTGTTTAGGGGGTAAGGATCGATAGCAGTGTTTCTCACATTTAGCAATTTTAAGATGAGGAGATGTCAATTCCCAAGAATTCTCCTAAGCATCCAAGTGTGAGAATTATGGCTGGGCAACATCTTTGCTGGAACAGAATGCTTGGCTGTTATTTTGAAGTCTTCTCCCATATAGTCCAACAACATATTCAAGAGGGAGAATGGGGGATTTAGAATTGGTTGCTAACTTTCAAAATTGTCTTTTGAATTAGCAAGAAATTCCAAGTTTCCTTTTCTCCCTCTTAATTTTATGTTTCCCCCCAAATTAATTGTTTTATTATGCAATACAAATAATACACTGTAGAGTACAAATACCTAAGGAAGTTATATTAAATAAGGAAGTTATGTTTGTAGAGTACAAAATGAGGAAGTTATTTTTAACTACCATTTGGAAGTTAACTCTACAATTTGGAAGTTAATAAGTTGCTTGGATATTTTTGCAATGCTTTTTTTTTCTTTCTTTCTGAAGCGTATTCAGTTGTTAAGTGACCTTAGCGTGACCAACAATTTTTTTTTTTTCTGGGACAAAATGGTCTTTGACTCCAATGGATAAAATCAGTGGAAAGTATTTCACCAACATTAAACTGGACAAACATTTTCTTCTGTGACACTGAAATACAAATGCAGAAACGTCTAAACCTTGATCCTATAAGTAGGTTTAAGAAAACTATCTCCCTAAATTCATTGGACATTCTTTCCAAAGGGGACCAGCTCAACTGGTTGAACTTCACTGATCTCGAAAAATGATAAGCAAGATTGAAGGATGTAGGCTAGACTGAGAAGTTTAAAAACAAAATCAAAGCAAATGAAACCTATTCAAAGAAGACAGTGAAAAACCACTTCTCAATCATTTGCTGGGAAGACTGCACGATGAACTCAACTTGCAAGTAAAAGGACAGTTAGTTCTGGACTTACAACAATCCTTAGCTTCAACCATTTCAAGTTAAAACGGCACTGAAAAAAGTAACATGAGCATTTTTCACACTGAAGATCCTTACGGCATCCCCATGGTTCACATGATCAAAATTCAGAGGCTTGGCAGCTGACTTATCTTGATGACGGTTGTAGTGTCCAGGGGTCATGTGATGGTCACCTTTTGCGTACTTCTGATGAGCAAAGTCAATGGGGAAGCTATGTGATTCACTTACCCAACTATGTGATTCACTTAACAATTATGGGGGAAAAATCTTAAATGGGGAAAAATTCACCTTAAAAATATCTCACTTAGCAACATAAATTTTGGGCTCAATTCTGCTCGTCAGTCAAGGATTACCTGTAAAAGCTTTTATTCAAAAGTAAACTATTTTTTCATCTTCCCAAAGACCTGGCCAAAGTATTTTTCTTATCTTGGGTAACCGGAATCTTCTCAGGAACATACCATAATTCCTCTGAGTTTTCTAACTTCCAAGGGTTCTATTGTTCAGAGATAAGAGATTGAAAAGGGAATGTTTCCACACCTTAAATTATAGTTTTTGTTCTATTGGGATTCAGGTTCAGCCAACTTGTGAGAATCTGTTTCTTCAAGTTACTTTCTGCCTTTCTGCAATGGTACTGATTTTGTTCTGGTTTTTCTTGATACCTATAAATTGTCCTTCCACCATAACATGATGTAAAATTTGAACAAATCACATATAGATTTGCTGGTCTTTCCAAATCAGACAAATGAAAGATCCATAGCCAATAACACCCAAATGGCAATTATGGTGAATAATTGTTTCATTTATTAAACTTGAGCTTGATGTTCACAATCTTCAGAAGTTTACAAAAAGAAAAAAAAATGCCAGTGCACCAAATTACAAAAGCAGACCCTCTACACATGCACACACACACAAACACACACACACAACCTCTGTCAACCATATTTGACACAAAGCTGTCCATGTTTTCTTACCTCTGATGGTTTTTCACTCCTTTCATAAAAGATTGTCCAGTAATTTGCATGAATGAGGGGAAAAGGGGTGTTATCTGGAAGATTAAATTTAAAAATAATTATTACACATCATACAATAAATCAGGTAGTTCACTGGCAAGTGAGAAAAAACCCACCATGCCACGTGTTAGATCTTGTTGGACTCAGCCCCAAAACTCATACTTTATTTATTTAACTTCTCAAGCAAAAATACAAAAATAGATGCCAAAACATTTAACTAGCTCAAACTTCATTTATCTATATCTCCTTTTGTACAAAAAGCAGATTAAGAGTTGTACTGAGCAATTACCAGTTGACCACTGACCTTCATTAGAACCAATAAAAAAAAAATCAACAGAACATAGAATGCTGAGCAAAGCTTTTGATTTCTCCAGCACTTGTGAACTGGAACCCAAAACAGGAAATATTGGAGTGGAGAAACTATCCTGACATGGTCAAGAATCATAGTCAATAATGCAGCACTGATCCTACTTAGAAATATAATCTTTAAAGAAGCTCCTATTTTCATTAGTCTAAATAAGATCGCCATCCAAGTGTAGACTGACAAAGCCAGAGTGCATTTAACAGATTAACAGGGTTGGAAGGGCCCTTGTAGGTCATCTAGTCCAACCCTCCCAGCCAAGCAGGAGACCCTACACCATTTCTGACAGTCTCTTCTTGAAACTCTCCAGTGATGAAGCTCCCACAACTTTTGAAGGCAACTTCTGTTCCATGGGTTGATTGCTCTTGCTTTCAGAAAATTTCTCCTTATAATTTAATTCCATTACATAACATTCACAAGTGGCTTCATGCAATCGTGATACCAGTCAATTTTTGGGTGCATGCTTCTGATCCCTCATTTCTGAATTTCTAAAACCTAGCTGATGTTTGGAACTGTAGTACTGCATGAAATTGCATAGAATTCTACCCACAGATGTTTTTCTAGAACAGGGTCTAGAAAAACATCAAGAGGAATGTGGCAGTTTTTATGTTAACAAATCTGGATATGATTTAGATCAGCAGTTCCCAATCTGTGGGCCGAGCCGTGGCTGATTTGCATCCAGGCTGCGTCCAGTGCACACGCAGCCTGATTCACACCAGTGGGCAGGTGTTGGCGCTTGCAACCCGACTCATACTCGCAGTGCCCCTCACATAAAATTATCTCTTCCCCTGCTGGCTGGTCCACAAACCCAGAAATGTTGGGGGATGCTGATTTAGACGGTCAATAAAAACTCATCAAAATCCAAGCACAAGTATCTGAAGTTTAGGAACAGTCTTGGCTTTAGGCTGAAGAGACAGGAATGCACTCACTTTCCCCAGTGTTGGCACTTATAAAAATTTCCTCTTTTTCATCTAGAGAAGGTGTTTCCAGGTTGGACTGCTGCTGCCTTTCAAAAGGACCCACTTGTTCAAAGAGTTTGGACAACTTTGTAAGCCTGGCACTGCTTCGAATGTTCCTAGCAGCAAAAGCGTAGAGCAGCAGGTTGATGCAGCTGCTGATAAAAAATAATTGTGCCTGCAATCCAGGCTCCCGTCCCTGAAACCTTCTCCAGGGTGTGCGAGATGACCGTTAAGAGGTTAAAGAAGTGGTGAGGGGAACCAACACAGACAAAAAATAACGACCACGGATGCGATCAACTTGGCCGAGCGTCGCTTCGATGGGCAAGCCATGACCCCAATTCTTTTGCCCACACAGATGTAGCAAGTGCAGATGATGGCGAAGGGAACCATGAAACCCAGAATGGTCTTGTACAAGAGATGGATGACCTCTTGGGAAGGAGTGGCATACTCATGCATGGCACACTGAGGGCCAGCCACAGTGTCGTCGATGGTCTGAAATGGAATTATGGTTGATCCAAGGACGACGGAGAAGAACCAGATCGTGGCCACCACCAGGTGGATGACCATTGTCTTCTTCCATCGCTGGAGACCAAAAGGATGAACGACAGCCAGAAACCTCTCAAGACTGAGACACATGATGAAGAAGACACTGGCATACAAGCTGCAGTAAATCACAAACACCAGGCCTTTCCAGGCATCGATCCCAAAGAGCCAATGTTTGGCAAAGGAGTAGATCCAGATTGGCAGGGTCAGAAGAATGAGAAGATCAGCCACGGCCAGGTGTAGGATGAGCACAATGGTGGGAGGCCTTTTCTTCATTTGTCCACAGATGGTCCAGATGACCAAAGAATTCCCAGGGATTCCAAGGACAAAGGAAAAACCCAGGATCAAACAGATGAAAATCTTTGCGACTGACATTGGCCGGTGATCATCGCTTTCCATAGGTGGAGTCATTTTGATCTAGCCCATGGACTGGATTGATCCAGCTGTTATTCAGCATGCAGATAGCCTTCTACATTTGGAGCAGCAAGAAGGCTGTCCTCTTCATCCAAGCAGAAAGTGACAGAACTGCCTCAACTCTCTCTACCCTCCCAACGCTGAGAAATCTTCAATCACACTTTCACATCCTTTGCCTTTTGCTGAGTCTTGATTTTCCTATTTTTGAGAGACTAAACCACACAGCTACGTACCAGCAATTATTACAAAAGAAAATGGAGATCTGTCTTAGAGTTTAAAACTGAAAGCAGAAGTTGAATCCTTTGGAAAGTGACGGCCAGCCGATCATCAACTGTGCAAGTTCCAGACTTAAAAATGAACAATAGTATGAGCTACAGAGAGAAAAGTGTGCCATGATTTTCTAATAACTCCCAGGAGTGGAGATTTTTAACTCAGATGTTCTCAGTTTTGCCTAACCAGATGATAAACCTTTGTTTATCTCAAAAAGCTAAACAGGATTGGAGACACCAGCAGAAAATTCCAGGATTCTAGCTGTGAAATGGGAAGTAAAATCCTGGAAGAACCCAATAGTCATTACCAGGAGTTGAGTTTGATCTACCTTTATTCTGTCTCCCCGTTTTTAATCCAACACTGTCAAACACAGGCACAGAATCAAAATCATGGGAAGTATTAGTACCGCTTGATGAAGCTGGAATACTGCATCCAGTTTTGGTCACCACATTATAGAAATGATGTTGAGACTTTGGAAAAAGTGCAAAGAAGAGCAACTAAGATGATTAAAGACCTGGAGATGAAAACATATAAAGAATGGTTGTAGTATTTGGATTTGGCTAATCTAGAGAAAAGAAGGACTAGGGGAGACATGATAGCAGGATTCCAGTACGCCACAAAGAACAGGGGTCACATTATTCTCCAAAGCACCAGAAGGCAGGACAAGAAGCAATGGGTGGAAACTAATCAAGGAAAGAAGCAACCTGGAATTAAGGAGACACTTCCTAACAATGAGGACAATTAACCAGTGGAACTGCTTGCTACCAGACATTTTGGGCACTCCATCATTGAAGGTTTTTAAGAAGAGACTGGACAGCCACTAGTCTGAAATGGCATAGGGTCCCCTGCTTGGCAAGGGGGCTAGACTAGAAGACTTCCAAGATCCCTTTCAGTTCTATTCTGATTGATTGAACAATATGTTGTGTGGACTTTCCTTCATGATCCCAAGGGTGAAATCTCTGCTGAAAGTATTTGATTGAATATTAAAGGAAAAAGAAACCAAAATAGTATTGCCAGATTCACTTAACAGCCATGCTGCTAACCTAAGAGCTGCAGGGATTCACTTAACAACAGTGGCAAGAAAGGTCATGAAATGGGGGCAAAATTCCATTAACAAATGTTTTACTTGGCAACAGAAATTTAAGACTCGATTGTGATCTTGAGTTGAGAACTACTGTACTTCTTCATCACCCGTGCAAAGGGATAGATCCTGTCTGAGATAAGGATGTACAGTTTGACATGAAGGGCTGGAAGGCAAGCCATCTTACCACCTGTGAGGGATACCAGGATTAAACAAGTTTTACAATGTGCAGTTGTTTGCTTCTAGGCATATGACAGTTTCACCTTGTGTGGCAAAAGCATAATGCAATTTGTTTGATCTGGGTTTAGTGTGCCTTGCAAACAAAGTCATTGTGGTTTGTAAACACATCAACCCAGACTTACATAAGTTGCAACTATCAATCCATCTGAGCTGACTTATTAAACGTACTAATTAAAACAAGGGTTCTCATAGCTGAAGAAGTTTCCTGGATGAGAAATGAAACCTCTTCAAAGAAAAACCAGAAAGTCCAGTTGCCTCTTGAAAAAAGCACTTTTGGGGCAACCATGGCCTGGAGGGCTGAGAATTTCTATCAATACTTATTGGAAGAAATAATAATGAGTCATTGGCCTGAATTTTAATTTTTTGCCTTTTATTTTATCTCACAATAGATACAAATCTGAAAATTTCTGAGCTGCTTAACATGTAGTAGAATATTATTTAAGATACGTTTCATTTGCTTAACTTTTTAAGATCAGGTTCCCAGGTGAAAAACAGCTTCAAAGGGTGCATGAAATGTGCATTAAAAAAATGAAAAAGGGACGGGATGAGAGTAACTTCCCCCAACATTTATTATTTATTTCATTTGTTTGTAAAAATTTATAACCACCCATCTCACTGCTAGTCGACTCTGGCTTACAATGGTGTAAAGCAAAAGTACAAGACATTAAAATATTAAGTAGGTGAAATACTAAAAAGTGTCTGAAGAAGTGTCCAAACACGCAAGCTTTCAGAAATGTTCTGCCGTGAAAAGCTTGTTGCACAATATTCTGCAATGCTAATATTACAGTATATTTGCTGTACATTTCAGGTGTGGCCTGTTACACCTGTTCTTCCTGTTGCACAGGTAGCCCCAGTCAGGTTACCTTGAAGCAAATAACCAGCCATTGTGGTCTCTTTTTCATGCTGTGGATATCTGCTGCCCCCTGCTGGCTACTTTTAAAAAAGGATGTCACAAAATCAGGAAGCTGCGGCTGGAGCTCACCTGTATGCAGGAGATAAGGGAGGTTGGATCCAGGCACTCAACCTGTAGACACTTTGGAAAGAATGCAGAAATGCGTCTGACTGTTCTGCTTTGCTTGTCATTTTGGTGTGACTTTGGGAGACATTTAGTTGAGAGGTAGGTCAAAACTAATTTCTTTTTGTGTAGTTATTTATTTTGGCTATTTTCAGAATACAAAATGCAGTCCTCGATTTACAACAGCTCATTTAGTGACTGTTTGTTCTCACCAAGGCTTCCTGAGACCATAATTAAGCAAACGTTTAGTCCAAACAACTCTTATTATATTTCAACACTGGGAATTATGTTCATTCTGAGCCCGTAATGAGTCCCGAACAGTCCCTTAAGACAAGCACCCACCTTTCTCTCCTTTCAGTTGCTGCCAGATTAACTATAAAAAGCCAAACGAAATACAAAATCCACACAGAACTTCAAGGATTAATCCGAACAGAGTGAACGACTTTGCTTCCTGGAAAGATTTCTTTACCTTTTCCTGTCCTTTATACCTTATGGGAGCGGCAATCACCTCCAAGCCTTACTCCTGAGACACCCCTTTTGTTTAGCTGCTCTTGCCTTCTGGCAGCTCTGCACATGTGCACACTGGGAACAGACTCCCCTTGTTCCTCTTCCTTGCTGCTGCCAGATTCTGGAGGCACCGGAGTCAGCACATAACTCCCAGATGGTCCTGGCCCCATCTCTGCATCAGATGTAGGACCCTCGTCTGAGTTCTCTCCAGATTCCCAGACTAATCCCCATTCTTCCCCACTGTCCAATTTTGTTGTCGTCTCCTCAGACTGCCGGCGAACCACAACACTGTCCGAAGTTACAATGGCACTGAAAAATGGGACTAAGGATTGTTTTTTCACAGATGCGACCTTCGCAGCATCCCCAAGATCATGTGATCGAAATTCAGACGCTTGGCAACTGGTTCATATTTCTTGCCATGTCCCAAGGTCATGTGATCCCCTTTGGTGACCTTCGGACAAGCAAAGTCATTGTGGGGAAGCCAGATTCACTGAGCAATGGTGTTACTAACTTAACAACTTCAGAGATTCACTTAACATCTGAGGTGAGAAATGGGGCAAAATTCACTTAGCCAATGTCTCGCTTAACAACAGTAATGTTGGGCTCCATTATGGTCGTAAGTTGAGGACTAGCTGTACAGGAAAGGTCATTCAAAGGAACCAAAGAGGATGGGAAAAAAATAAGATGATAATAATTATTTGATGGGAGGAAGAGGTAGAAAGCATCAATCAATCTCTTTTCTTTTTGCTTTGCTTTTCATTCCCTTCCTTTTTTTCTTTCTCTCTTGTTTTATTCACTTTTACTGTATTGAAAAATTCTATCTATCTAACTATCTATCTATCTATCTATCTATCTATCTATCTATCTATCTATATCTATATCTATATCTATCTGTCTATCTGTCTATGTCTATGTCTATGTCTATATCTATCTATCTATCTATCTATCTATCTATCTATCTATCTATCTATCTATCTATCTATCTATCTATCTATCT
>BLBF01000045.1:18265311-18293081 GCA_015471245.1 Laticauda colubrina
AACACTTCAACAACAGAATAATCAGAGAAGCCATAGAGATAGAGAAACGCCCACACAGTATGAATAGACGAGATGATACCTCCCGCCTACCAACCATTTGGAAACCTGCCCTCATTAATAAACGAGTAACTAACATGAAGAATGACACCAGACCCACAAGTGCCACACAAGATGCTACCACCACACTTCCACACAGAAAAAAGACTCACACCCACACAGAAGAGGAGACACGACCACGAACCAGAAACCATACTGCAGCTGCACCACAACCCGCTTCAAACCCCTCTGACCCATACAAGAAGCAAACTGACACACACCATGAAGATGTAGCACGACCACGAACACGAAGCCAAACAACAAGATCACAGCTCACCAGCTCAAATCCCCCAGTAACTAAGACTAACCTGAGCACTACCAAGCCCCCACCTAAGCAGAACACACCCCCAGCCAATCAGAACACAGCCAACCCCCCTACCAATCAGAACACAGCCAAACCCCCACCCAATCAAGTCACACCCCCACTAGCAGTTAAAAGGAAGAAGCAGCTGCAAGCTCACATTACTCTGAGAAGCACAGAGCTGAAGAAACAAGCCTGAAGATGATGAATGAGACTTCATCGAAACATTGTCTAGATACTTCCAATTCTACGCGGGAGAAAACCCGAAGAACCAAAGATCCATATATATATATATATGGTGTTTCCCCTAAAATAAGACCGGGTTTTATATTAACTTTTGTTCCAAAAGAAGGATTAGGGATTATTTTGGGGTTAGGCCTTATTCTTGAGGAAATACAGTACTAAATGTGTCTGTCAGGTTGACGAGCTTAACTGGGGCTTATTTTGGGGGTGGAGCAATATTATTATATATAATATTATATATATATATGTATGTATGTATATATATATATATATATATATATATATATATATATATATATATATATATTTGTTTTTTTAAGTTATCGCGGGTACTTACATGTGTGCTGTTCAGCTTCCTTCGGGTATTATCCCACGTCATTGGAGTTCTGTTAAAGTTGTAGCAACGTTTCAGCAGAATCTCATCTGCCATCATCAGGCTTCTGTATAATATAATATAATTACAATAGATAGAGAAATCACACTTGTTTAAATTTGGTCAAGCTTCTGATTCATTTATTTTTTGCTTCTTCACTATGCACATTTTTGCTAAAAGACAGATGTTGTTAAAGACATGATGGTACTGGCTGTTTCTGTTTGTAATTCCTGTCTTCACCTTCCTCAACCTGGAGTTTGCCCTTTTCACAACAGCTCTTCTCTGAGTTGATGTTTACACTGAGTTGACCTCTACATTATAATCTTAAGATCTGCCTTGGTTGGTTATTACCAGTGATTGGCTTGTATGTGCATTTTATCCAAAGATTATTGCTCTTCACTTGCTCAGGCCATTTAAGCTTATTTGCTATTTGAATGTCCTTTCCTCTAGTTTGAAGAGTTCTTTTTGGTGTTGTTTGAACCAGTCTAAGGAATTTGGTGTTGTTAATAGATTTAGTCATGCTACATAACTTTTTCATAATAGAGTGGTACCTTGGTACTCACTTAATTGGTTCTGTGAGGTACAATGAGTACCAAAAACAATGAGTACCAAACAAAATTTCCCCATAAGAAATTATATAGTGAGTCACAAGGAAGCTAACACTGAAAAGTCCTAGCGTGTGTTAAGTATCAAACAAACAATGAGTATAGTACAATGCATGGATATCAAATTCAATGAGTTTCAAAGCAGTTGAGTACCAAGGTACCACTGTATGACTTTTTGGAACACCACAGATTATTTAGAGAGAAAGGATGGTGAAAGCATCAGGTTACAGACTAAGGGTCCATGAGTTCTGGTCCTACCTAAGGTACTAATACCACAGTTTTAGTCAGACTACACCAAGGGTACTGCATCCAATTTTGGTCACCACATTATAAAAAAGATGTTGAGGCTCTAGAAAGAAAGCAGAGAAGAGCAACCAGCATGATTAGGGAACTGGAGAGTAAAACATACAAAGAACAGTGACATGAACTGGGCCTGACTAGTCTAGTGAAGAGAAGGACCAGGGGAGACAGGATAGCAGTCTTCCAATATTTGAGGGGCTGCCACAGAGAGGAGGGGCTCAAGCTATTTTCCAAAGCACCTGAAGGCCAGACAAGGAATAATAATGGATGGAAACTGATGAAGGAGAGATTCAACCTGGAAATAAGGAGAACTTTTCTGACAGGGAGAACAAGCAATCGATGGAACAGAAGTTGCCCTCGGAAGTTGTGGGAGCTTTATCATCCCTGGAGACTTTCAAGAAGAGACTGGACTGCCACTTGTCAGAAATGGTGTAGGGTCTCCTGCTTGGGTGGGAGGTTGGACTAGATGAACTACAAGGTCCCTTCCAACTCTATTAATCTGCAATCTACCTCAGGCCAAAAGCCAGCTGAATGATTTTGAATTAGTCTGGCTTTTTCAGACCTAGGAGTTTTTAAAATGACTTTTGGTGCCACATTTGTTAAGTGAATCACTGCCATTGTTAAGTGAATCTGGGTTCTCTGTTGGCTTCGCTTGCCAGAAGGTCTCAAAAGGAGATCACATGACCCCAGGACACTGCAGCCGACATAAATATGAGTCAGCTGCCAAGCATCTGAATTTTGATCATGTGACCACAGAGATGCTGCAATGGTCGTAATTGTGAAAAATGGTCAGAAGTCACTTTTTTCTGTGGTGTTGTAACTTTGAACAGTCACTCCACAAAATTTCTAAGTTGAGAACTATCTGTATAATCCAGAAATGTATGTGTGTGTGTGTGTGTTTGTGTGTAATTCTAGCAACTTGAGCTTTAAAATGGGCTTACATCGATTTTAAATTTAAAATTAAAATTAATTACAATCTACTAATCCGTAGATTGAAGCATAGCCAGTTATTATACCTTATGATATTAAACCAATTTAAAAATGTTTAAATCATTAAAATTGTAAGGGTTTTTTAAAAAGTTGGTCTTGTTTATGCTCATGAAAGGGGTATAAGCACTTTACAATATTGTAGGACTTTCACTTAAATAGTTTAGGTTCTTGAATAAGAGATCTGGTTTTTCTAAATGTTGCTTGGTTTTTAAGGCTGATTTTTAAATTGCAAAATGCACACACACTGACACCTACCCTTCCAGTTATTTATCCATGCCTTGCACTTAACATTTGTTACCAATGGAGGGAGCCTTTTTTTTTTTTTAAAGTACAGTACTTAGTACTGTAATTGCACAAGTGTATTATGCCATCACAGAACACACCTTTGCCTGGCAAGACATATGCTCCTGCCTTGGGAAATCGTGTCCAGAGACTTGCAGAAATTGGAATTTCACAGTCTCATTTACACATGAGTTACTTCATCTGCATATTTAGAAACATGCCTGTGGGCTGTGCAACTCGCCATTTGTCCAGGGCCCCAAGCTGGGAAAAATACTTTAGCAACAGCCAGAATGCTGAATCTGATGGAAACTCCAAAAGGCTGAAGGAGTAGAACTGATGCTAGCAAATGTTATTCACGCCAACATAATGACCGCAAATTAATCTTTATACATCCAGGCACTGTTAAATATATAAAAGGGGCAGTTCTAGCACTTGTAACCTTTTCTTCGTCTTGATTCGGTGCTGTGCAATAAATAGTGAATGGCGTATGATATTTTGAATAATAGCATTTTTAATAATATCATCATAGAGAGGATGGAACCAACCCACACACCAGCTTAAAAAAACATCTCTGAAAACTGCTGTCTACACATCATTAGAGTTGTGGGAAATTGCAATAGACAGATGGCTAACTAGACCATTAACTTGACACTGCTGTTCAGGAAAATGGAAACTGTCTATGTATGAGGAGTCATTAAAGAACTCTCCAGAAAGTTCACAAATTAACAATGCAAAACAGATCCCAGAACTCACTGGTATTGTTAATGAATTGTTCATGGAGCTCACTGGCTAGGGACATCTGGGAGTTGAAGTTCACACATCTTAAAGTTGTCCCAGGGAAGAAACACTGAGTTATATAAACATACAAAGAAGAAAGCAACCAAATTTAGATGTCACATACAAAGACTAATGGCTCCCTTCCTCAAGTCCATTCAATGCATCAGTTCACACTTTTGTGCAAGACACTTTGTAACTGTACTTAGTTTTCCCAGGCAGTTGCTTCCAAGACCATTATCAAAGACACCAACTATTTTTACTTTAATAATGGAACCGTTCTAAGCAAACCATTATTGTCGGTTGAAGATTTCCAGAGAGAGCAGAAAACGAAATGGAAGTGAGAAATGAACATAACAGCCATCATATTCTGGCTACTTTAGTCCAGGATGGCTTCCATTAACATCATTATCATTAAACAGGGTGACCGTGACAGCCTTGGCAGCTTGCCTTCTTCTTACATAGACTTCCAAACTTGTAAAACAAAATATCTCTCTTTACAGTACACATGCACAAGGAAATTGTTAACAATTTGTTTGGCATACAACAAATACTTCGATGGAATTCTCAGCCGTTCTTTTTCTTTTAATGGCCTACTCAACTCTGAATGAAAAAAATTAAACAATTTTATGCTTGTAAAATTGACATCCTATATTGTAATGAATACTACATTGATTGAATGCTCTTCATTCTCAACCCTCTAAGTTTATATAAAGGACAGAATATCAACCATCTTCCATTAATAGTGTATAAATATTTCCATGCTGTATTGAAATAATGCAATGTATCCAGATTTGTAACGAGAAAGAAAGAAAGAAAGAAAGAGGAAAGAGGGAAGGAAGGAAGGAAGGAAGGAAGGAAGGAAGGAAGGAAGGAAGGTAGGTAGGTAGGTAGGTAGGTAGGTGTCAGGCATGAACAATCAACCCCAGAGTTCAATTAGCTATTTTACGCACAGGAATCTTCTCAGTCTGGCAAGTTATATGTGGGTGAAACTAGATAAGATTCAATGGCATTCAAGGGGGGGCGGGGTGTTGGACTTTGTTCTCTTGTGACAATGTAGAGATTCTAAATTGATGCCTTGCTTGGATCCTCCTCTTGGCTCTTCCAGTCTTTCTCCTATAGAAGGAAGGAAGGAAGGAAGGAAGGAGTGCAGAAAAAAGAGAGAAAAAAGAAATGACTGCCAATGGTGTAGACTGGTGCAATGATATTATTAGCAGCTTATAGCATTACATGTGTCTTTTGAGTCCTGTTCAATTTTGATTTGAAATTTTGCTGTTGATGAGAGTTGTCCATTCCTGCCTAGCATTAGATTGCTTTGTTTTTATTATCAGATAAACCTATAAATCCATACTTGCTACTTGAAGTCAGGTTTGGAACATCACAACACTAGATAAGGTTGGAACAAGCTTGCCAAGATATAAATAGGCTCACCTAGGGAGCAAAATAATAACAATATGGGATTGAAATATGCTGGGCAATTTTGGAGAATATTTCTTCCTCCCTAAAATAGACTTTTGTCTATTCTAAAGATGCTTCAATTTAGTTTTATTATTTCATTTCATTGTTTTATCACACTATTGCCTTTGTGAGCTTGATGGTTGGAGGTGTGGAAGTATCATAACGGCTGTTTCCAATTACACATATTTGCATCATTTCTCTGTTGCCCACAACCCTCCTCTAAGTCTACTCTTGTGTCATTTTGGTGGCTTCCTTCTTCCTTTTTTCACTGAATTGCAACAACACCAACCCCATAGACATATGACCTACAAACACACAAACCACAGCAGTTACTTTGGAGAAACCAACAAGCAAGGTATGAAGACAATATTCTTTTTTTGAACAACTGATGTTCTACCTCTTGTGAAGGTTTCATTTGTCCCTCTTGGCAAAATGCTCTCTCTGTTTTGTCTAGGAACCCATCTTATACCCTTTTAGAGCCATCTAAGACAGTGGCCCCCAACCATTTGGGAACCAGGGACTCATTCCACAAGGAAAGATTTTTCCATGGACTGGAGTGGGCATGGTTTTGCGTGCTGTCTGCATCCTGCAGATAGAGCTTTGCTTCTTTGTGTGGCCTGGTTACTGGCATATCACAGATCGGTGCCACTCTATGGACCATGTTCTGACCAAGGCTTCCTGAGACTGGAATTAAGCACACGCTTAGTCCAAACAGCTCTTGTTTTATTTCAATGGTTGAACTTATTTCAACTTATATGAACTTATTTTAATAACTGGGAATTATCTGCATTCCCAGCCCGTAATGAATCCCAAACAGTCCCTCGAGATAAGCACCCATCTTTCTCTCCTTTGAATTGCTGCCAACAACTAAGTGCCAAATTAATTATAAAAAACCAACCAAAGTTCAAAGTTCACCCAGAGCTTCAAGGTTTAATCCAAACAGAGCGAATGACTTTGCTTCCTGCAAAGGTTTCTCTACCTTTGCACTTTCTTTATCCCTTATGGGAGGGGAAATCACCTCCCAGCCTTACTCTCGAGTCACCCCTTCTGCTTCAGCTCACCTTCTAGCAGCTCTGTGCACATGCACACTGGGAACAGGGTCCCCTTGTTCCTCTGCCTCATTGCTGCCAGACTCTGGAGGCTCCAGGGTCAGCACACAACTCCCAG
Source organism: Laticauda colubrina (assembly GCA_015471245.1). NCBI lineage: Eukaryota > Metazoa > Chordata > Lepidosauria > Squamata > Elapidae > Laticauda > Laticauda colubrina. Next base: position 18,271,901 of record BLBF01000045.1, read on the forward strand.
ATGATCCTGCATTGGATGCAGGACCTTCATCCAAGTCCTCCCCAGACTGCCAGACTGATCCCAGTTCTTCCCCACTGTCCAATTCCACTGCTGTCTGCACAGGCTGCCGGTGAACCACAACAGATCAGGGGTTGTGGATCCGTGATCTAAGAGACAAATTGAGAGTATCACAGATAATTAAAAAAAAAAAACAAATAAATCTAAGACAAATTAAACCAGAGTTCTCACTTATGACCAGGCTCCCAATATTATATTTTGGGAGACATACTATGATGCAATGATGCAGCTTCCTTGAGAAGTCCATGACACAGGGAAAGGAAGAAGGGAAAAGAAGCAAAGGATGATCCTCAGCAAGGTGGAGAGACATGATTTCAGGCGATGGGGTACTCTATATGGAGACCTGAAGGGCACATTATCCTGGAGAAGAACTATTTATGTGATTACTAAGATTCGCTGTCATCTTGATGTCTCATAATCAATCAAGAAATGAACTCGATAGCCTGGTTTCTCTTCAGTGTGTATAAATCAGGGGTGTCCAACCTTGGCAACTTTAAGACTTATGGACTTCAACTCTCAGAGTTCCCCAGCAAGCCATGCTATTGGGGAGTCATAAAAGTTGCATGACATACAAGTCATAAAAGTTGTCAAGGTTGGACACTCCTGGGATAAATCTTACAATTTCCTTTATTTCATCCTCCTCAATGAACACATTTATGTGTCATGCTAAGGAACTGGAATAGAACTGGAGCTGAAGACAATGCAACAGAAAGCACCTTAATTTTCTGATTGTCAGGGACCCAAGTACTTGACTATTCAGAAAGACAATAGCGGTATATCCTCCATCAAGGAAAACTTCAAAGATCCATGAGGAACAAAGAAATGTGGTTTTTTCTCTTTTCAGGAAAAGAAACTCTTCAACTGTGACACCAGTCCTGACACACAGTTCATAGATGGAGGAAGTAGAAATAGGTCAACAAGTCCACAAAATGAAATATGCTGAGTAAGAACATGTCCCATATTCAGTGGCAGTTTGTTTTTGTTCCATTGATGTCTCTGGCAGAACTGGCTTTGGTCGACAAAATGTGTTTTTTTTATGAATAAAAAATGATGAAATACAACCAATGAGACAGGATGAGTCTACACACTGGAGAATCATAACAACCACTCCAGTTCAGAGAAGAAAAGAGTATTACTATAGGAAATGACCAGGCTGAATCCGAGGGAGGGGTTAAACACATCATAGGTCACGTGTCCCTACATGCCCACAAGAGATCTAAGTCCAGTCCACCTTGAATTATTTTCTAATCTCCTGGTCATTTCTCTTGATTGTTAGCTGTCCAGATTCTTGAAGAGAACTTAAGTTTACAATAAATCTTTATACTTTTTGGAACTGCTTGAATCTCCTGATTTCCCAGGTGCTTAACAATTGCCTTTTTCTATCTCACACAACCTTTATGAAGACTAAATAGGGCTTAAGTGCAGAAAATGAATCACAGGCATTTAACTCACTTTTCTCCAGTCACCAGACTATCATGTTATCAAGGTTAGCTAAAGGCTAGGTCCCACTGGACGACATATGCAAAACGTATGCAAAAAGAACACAGCAGACGAGCAAAATTTTGGGGGTGGCTCCATCTATTGTTATCCGCTCCAAAAAGTGCCCCAAACTTGCATAAACAGAACGGAAAGGAATGGAAAGGAACGGACAGGGGTAGTACGTAGCGAGGATGTTAAGCAGATGTTCGTAGGAAGCCAAGTGGATGGAAGCGGATGACACATCCAAAGGGCTTCTGGGGGAGAATTGCGAAGCGGACACATAGCGGAAGGAGTGGATGCGTAGCGGCTGATGCGGAAGCATCACGGGTGCTCATGGGATGCGTAGCGGATATGTAGCAGATGCATAGCGGATGCAAAGTGTTCACTGCGCATGCGGGGAGGATGAATTGCATCAGCTCCGTGGATATAAAAGAATGCAGCTCGCAAGCAGTCACCATTCAGAGGAAAGACGTGTTTCCACAGACATCTTCGAATAACACCATGGTTCATCAGTCAGGGAAGAAGAGGAAGCCTGTGCCTACTCCTGCCAGCCCTGGCAAGAAGGACAGAACCACCATCCCACCCCCTGGCACTGACTCTGCTTCTGCTGGAGCTCCACAGTCCCTGGCCGCTTGACAGCTGAGACCATGGACATGCCTCAGAGTGACTGAGAATAGTGCCAGAGACTGAGTTGTTACTTTATCTTTGCTTAAAGACACTTTATTTACTTTATTTACTTAAGACAGTTATTAAGAAGGGTTATCTTTGCTTCACACACTTGGTTCATTTTATTTACTTAATAAAGTGTTGGTGAAAACTTTGAAAAAATGGTTAAGCCTTTGCAGGCTTGTGGGATGGGTAAGGATAGTTGTGGGATGGGTAAGGATAGTTGTGGGATAGGTAAGGATAGCTGTGGGATAGATAAACCTCCACTACAAGCATAGTGGGACTGTATGGTCCACCCTCCCAGCTGCCACACATATGGCCCTTTTTTATCAATAACAATTTATTCATTGATCAACACATTTCAAAATAAACAAAGCTCTTTATTAATGCCCTATTCATTGTAGGGCCACTCAACATACATGGCACAATCTCATCAGTGTTATGAGACAGGCTCAAGGAAGCATCCATTAACCATCTATCATCCTGTCTTGCCACTCCACTGCTCCAGCTGGGGAGTTGCACCAGAGTTTCAGGAGGTTGCGCTGCTTCTTCCCTTCACGTGAACTCTGTTGGGGCCTTGTACATCCTTAGTGTCTATCAGGTTTAGTCCTTGCCTCCATTCACCAGGCTCCATGTCCCCATTCCCTTTTTGATGGTCCACAAGCCTGTTCTGCAACACTCGGTAGCGGGTGCGCATGAGATTGTGCAGAATGCAGCAAGCTTCCACAATGTTCCTCACGGTCTCTGGGCAATGCTGCATGGTGGTGAGAAGTACCTGGAACCTGTTGGCCAGGATGCCAAAGGTGTTCTCCACCACCCATCTTGCCCTGGACAGCCTGTAGTTGAAGATCCTCTCTTCACGGGTGAGGTATCTTGAAGTGTAGGGCTTCATGAGGTAGGTTCTGAGGGAGAAGGCATCATCACCCATGATGAAGTACAGCACATCTTGTGTGACATTGGGTAGGGGGTCTGGATCTAGAAAACCCATGATTAGGTTGCGTTCCAGCCCATCCTTGAGGTGACTGGCGTTGTATACCTGGCTATCTGAAGCTGACCCGTTGCCTGAAGCATCGATGTACATGAACTTGTAGTCAGCATCAACCAAGGCAAAGAGGATGATGCTGAAGAAGCCCTTGTAATTGAAATAATTGGACTCTGAGTTGGCTGGAGCTTTGCAGGCCATGTGCTTCCCATCTATGGCTCCAACGGTGTGGGGAAAGTTCCACCTCTGATACCACTGTTCTGCAACTTTCCTCCAGTCTTCTTCAGTGGAGGGACACTGGAGGAGCTCCTCCACATATTCTTTGATGATGGCCTGCACCACTTCTCTGACCACTTTGCTGATGGTGTTGGGTGGCACCCCCTAGGCATACTGCATGTTTCTGTATGTGGTTCCAGAGGCCAGGTGGCGCAGAGTCAGTGGCACCTTCAGTCCAGTGTCCAGGTTGGGATGGAAGTTGGTGCTTGGCTTGGTCAACGTGGGTCTGAGATGCTCTACAATTTCATCAAACATGGCTGGTGGCATCCTCATGAAGTGCTGGAATGCACGAGGGTCTTCATTCCTCAGCTCCACCATCAGCTTGTCATAGAGTCCAAACTCCACTCTTCTCCCGATCCATTGTCGGACCCACACAGCTCTTGGACGTCTCCTTCTTCTCCTTGCTCTTGGACGTCTCCTTCTTCTCCTAGAAAAGGTGAAACAGTCTGAACAGGGCTTGGTTCTGGTGTTGAATGATCGCAGCTACCATAAGGACTGTATTGTGAACCATGGTGGAGATCAATGGATGATGTGGAAGAGCAAGACCAAGGGTGAAGAGGTCTGTACACCACGGCTGCTGGACTGATACTGAGATCCAGGTGATTTCCTCCCTCTTTTTATAGGAAATATAGGTTTTTCTGCTAGGTGTCCTTCCACATACTCTAGGCATACTCCAGACATCCTAAATATCCAAGATACATCCCATATACAAACATTTTGTCCATTTTAATGCTTTATATATGAGATCCATCCGCTTACATCCTTTCTATTTCCATGCTACGAACACTGTGTGGATGTTCCGTGTACCTTTCGCTTCCTCCCTCTTTCCATTTTCAGCTGCAGCAGATGTGAGTTGTGAGGATGCCCAGAGGATGCCAAGAGGATACAGCGGACATTTAACAGATGACAGTGGACATAGAACGTTTGTTGCCCATATGTGTTGTGGATGTACATCGTACGCGGCGGAAAGTTCATCCGCTCAAAAAGTTTTCTACAGCTCAAAACTTCTTGCGCGGATGAAATCGCAGTGGATGGATGCTCGACAGATAGAGCATATGAAACATGTATGCAGTGAGTACACAACGGATGCATCGCGTTTTCCAATGGATGGCAAACTTTTTTGTCTGTTTTACATCCTCTTTGCATCCGTTGGTGCAGTGGGACGTGGGCTTAAACAGCAGCTATATTTATCCATAAAAGGCCAGTGATAATAGACAAGAGATAGGAAGTACCCAAAATATTAGAACATGGTGAATAATTCTTTTCCTCTTATCTTTCCCCTTTCATCCTTATTGCTGTAAGAAATAGACATTTTATTATTTCATTTTATCCCATTTGGCCCTGCTGGGAATGTGGTTGACATTTATAATATTTAATCAACAGAAGTAAAACATGCACAGTTTAGAATACTTGCTGATCATTTCAAATCAGTGAGGAGTGAGTGTGTGTGTGTGTTGGAGGAACTTCTGATGAAGCATTCATTCCATTGCTTATTATCTATATTTTTTCCTCCACAAAATAAGACATGACAGAAGAGAGGCAGAAAGAATATTGACGGACAGAGACATCTGGGTTCACACATTGTTTGAATGCATATTAAGTGTGGCTTGTCTGATTTTGACTTAGCATGGAGTGCCCATCTGGTTATTTGTCATTTATTCTATGAATTTCCTCAAGCCACTGAGACTCCGTGCGGTGTGTACATTATTTTTCATGCTTGCTAAATCTACCAGAATGCAGAATAACAGCGTTGAAACGACCCAATAGCATTGGAGGCCAACCCCCTCCTCGAGCAGGAGATCTTATACCATTTCAGACAAGTGGCTGTCCAATCTCGTCTTAAAAACCTCCAGTGTTGGAGCACTCACAAGCCATTCCATTGATTCTCATGATCAACAATCACTGTTCTCACTTCTTGATAGTTCTCACTGTCAGGAAATTTCTTCTTAGTTCTAGGTTGCTTTTCTCCTTGATTAGTTTCCATCCATTACGTCTTGTCCTGCCCTCAGATGCTTTGGAGAATAAGCTGACACCCTGTTCTTTGTGGCAGCCCCTCAAATGGAGCACTGTTGTTGACCACTAACCCTATAATCTCTGGTGATTGTATTATTGATGGGAAACATAGTACGATCAAGACAGCTGCTCAGGAAGATTTCTTTGTTGACCGACTCAACATAACTTCCCTCTGTGGAATCCTTGGTGCCCTCTGAATTTCATTGTAGCTCCTACCTCAGAGAGCACCTAAGACTCCACAATTCAACCCTGAGCTACATATATCCTCTTCTTTTTACTGACTCTACTCTTTCCCTCTGAACTACACATCTTCTTATCACCTTATTTGTGGTACTTTAATCACTCCCAGATTTTTCTTTCAGAAGAAAGAGGGAAAAGCAGCAGAAATTCATAGAATCATTGAGCTGGAAAATATGACCTTAAGATGAGACTAAGTCTGCACATGTTTATATGGACTGGACACTTCAGAGAATTTTTGGTATGAATAATATTTACTTTATTCAAGAAAAAACTTCTTTTAAATAGGGTTGGATCTTGTGCTGGATAAGATACAAAGATGTGTTATGGACTTGCACTTTTTTTAGTCCCAACTATCTCTCATATCTGCCTGATTTTCCCCCCTTTTGTTTTTATTTCATTATTTCATTTTGTGTATGTTTGTATCTTTTTTCACTTTTCTTTTTCTCATCCAAAAGCAATTTTTCAAAAAACTGAGAACTCAACTGTGTTCTGTTTAATCTCTTGTCTTCTATTTTCCTACCGATCGATCATTCTTTATTTGGGATTGCAGGATACCATCTCCAACTCTGTTCTCAGGGGGAGAGAGAAAGAGAGAGAGAGAGACTTTTTGGCTTCATGCAAGGAAAGCAGCAGAAGCAGCAGAAGTCTTTCTTTCTCTCCCCCAAACTCTGCTAGAAATTAGTCTCTGGGAGACTTGTTGTGCCGGCACAGCCTCTTGGAGCAGGAGGCCTTGCAGGGTCCCAAAGACTCATTTCTGGTGGAGTTCAGGGGAGAGAAAGAAAGACTTTTGCTGCTTTCCTTGCATGCAGCCAAAAGAAAGAAGCAGAAAGAAGCAGCCCAATGGCCAGGAGAGGTGCATGGGGCGAGTGGGGCAAGTTCCCCCCTCCACCCTTTCCCCCCTCCCCTTACTACCTTGTGTTGTTCACAATGCAAGTGATGCAAGCATTGTGTTTCTGAAGGCCATGTGGGCAGTGCAGCCTTGTGTTCCTGCTCAGCCTGGATTAATTGTTTTGGGGGTGACATTTCTCTGCAGACCACCAAAATTTTCTCATGGACCACCAATGGTTCCTGGCCCACTGGTTGGCGTCCACTGGACTAGAAAACCTCCAAGGTCCCTTCCAATTCTGTTATTCTCTTATATACCCTATAACAGTAAAGTACTATTTCTGAAATCCTTGCTCTGTTTCGTGATCTGGTGAGCCTCAAAGGGCTGCAATATTTTGTGTTTCTTTCTCATGCTTCCTTCTGTCTCAGGTCCCCATAATCTTTGATTGTTGACCCTACCTTCCAGTTAATGGTTTGCTTCTCCCTCCCTTTCCCCTTCTTCTTTTCCCAAGGTTAGCTCTAGATTCTTTTAAAAGCGCTTCAACTACTCAGCAATCACAAATCGGCTATTCAGCAATTTCTTGTTTAAGGAATAAACAAAGAAGCAAATTGCAGTAAATTTTGCAGAGGGAGACCTTTGTACACACAGGGGTGGGAAGATTTACAGATTGGAAAAACAGATGGTAAAATTATTACCCTGTTTCTCATATAATAAGGCCGGGTCTTTTTTTTTTTTTTTTTTTTGGAGCCCCGAAAAAATGGCTAGGCCATCTTTTCGGGGATGATGAAATTTCCCCCCCCCCTTTCATCTTTGGGCGGGCAGGTGGCGACAACTTGGATGTTGACCTCGGCATTGGTGGGGCACTTCGTATCGGAGTCAACGCAGGCAGCACCATATCCGGGTGTGCAACAAAAGTACTTCCTACCAGCAAGCCCCCCCCCCCCACCATTCCCCCCCATTTCGCATGTTTTAATATAGTCCTTAATTTGGGGGGAGGGACTTGATTTCATTTCATGCCTATAAAACATGCTGGGACTTCCTATTGGGGGAGGCCGTATTGTTGGAGAAACAGGGTAGAAGTGGTTGAGATGGCAAAATTAACTATCTCGGTTAAAGAAAAGACTTCATCTAACTTTAGTTTCTATGTTGAAATCAGTTCTGGAAGTTTTGCTAGAAACCAAAAGAAATGCTACATTGCAAATTGCAAATGTTTATGATTATGATTATAGAAATATGGGGTGTCATTGAAGTTTAAATCCAAAAGTTGATGTATTTTGTATCTATAACAGTATCAGTATCAAAGTATATTGGAAACAACATTTTCTATATCTTTTTGTGCTGTTTTTCAAACAGGGGGTGAACATACCTACTCCTTCCTCCTCCTAGTTTCCCCAAAACAACATCCCCGTGACAGTGACTGGCCCCCAAAATCACCCAACCAACTTTTAAGGCAGGACTAAAATTCACTATCTCCTAATGCTTGGGCCAAAGTCACCCAGCTGGCTTTCATGTCTAAGGTGGGACTAGAACTCACCGTCTCTGGTTTTTTACCCTGGTTGCCTTTACCATTAGACCATCTAAACATCCTCTGCATGTTGTTGCAAACACAATTTATCCCACCCAAGTCTAATAAGCACACTATGACCATTTATGATTCAGATAATAGTGAGGTTGCCAAGCCATTCTATTGTCAAGATTTGGGTTTGATAGGATCCCATTGTCCGGTAAATTCTTTCTTTCGACACCCAGGCTCTCTAAACAAAGCAATCTTCCTAGAACTATTTTACAGCCTAATTTGGAGGAGACCAAGATGTTTTGGAGACATTATCCAAAGCGTTATCTTCGAGAGCTGACAAGAAACAGTTTGTCTAGAGAAGAAAGATTAGAAGATGCATCGGTTGCATTGAGCAAGAGCCCAGAGCCCGTGAGATCCTGTTTAATTTAAAACGGCAGTGGGAACGTTGATTGAGTAAAAGAGCTGAGCTCCTCCCAATTTGCCTAATTATTCCTTTCACCAGAATTTCATTTTGCTTCCTCAGCTGGAAACTTCCTGATGCCTCCTCAGGAGGATGAGACTCTTACAAGAGGTCATGACATTATCTATTAATGAGAAATCAGAAGTTTCAAGTCTTTATAAGAAACATAAGAAAGTTAAGCAGAACTTTACTAAGCTAGTCTACATTCCTGGATTCTTGGAAGTTGAAATGTTGACAGATTGTATGGCATTTTACAATAATACAGTCGTCTCATTAGGTAATTGTTCAAACAATTAGATAATTGTTGAATCCTTATATAAATTTTATAAGTCCTATATTTTATACATTTTGTATTAACCCCAACCCTAGTCCTTTCATATTGTAATTTATATGATAAATTTATAATATAAATTTATAATATGCAATATTAATTACAATTTTGTAATTTTTTTATGTTGAGAGGAAGGTGGGCTGTCCTTATTTTGAATTGTCTCCTTTGATTTTATTTTTGTTTATTCTAATATTTTGGTAATATGTTATAATCTTCTAAATCAGTGCACAAAGTTTTATTTAAAAATGCATAAAGCTCAGCTTTTGGAGAATTAAAATCTCTCCTTCAATTTCAAGACAATGTTGCTTTCTACGTATCTAAGTATTTCCATTTTTAGAAGGCAAGTAGCCTCCCAAAGGCTTTTGATTTTTTCAAATGCAGGTAATATTCTTTACTGTATGGATATGGATTTATATATAATATTCTTATGGGGAGGGGGGGCTGATCTATTGCAAACCTTCAAAATCCATCAATGGGTTTTGACCTAAGCTTCGACTCACGTCTGATTAATTTTTAATAGAAAAGTTTGTATGTGATTTTGTTGATTTTTGGACACCATGCACACAATACATTTTAAGCCTGCTTCGTTAAGCCAAATGAGGATAGGTGGAGGAGAAGCTACACTATAAATCATCATTTATAAACCCAAACAAATTGAGGGATGAGGGTACCATATTGTGCAAATTCAGTCACAGGCCCTTTTGGGACTTGTACGAAACCAGGATACAAGCATATCTGCCCTCTCCGAGTCCTCCCCAACCTGTACTTAGTTCTTCCATTTTAAAATAGTGTTTTCTTCCCTATTCCAGCCACACCCAACTGTAAGCCAAAGTCACCAGGGCTGAAAAAAATCCAGATGCTACCAAAGAGCAGCAAATTATTAGCCACTTTTGCTCTCTGTGCTACAATTTAGTGTCTCTCTATATTTCAGCAATTCAGTTATATCAGCCTCAAGATATAGATGTTATGTTAGGCTTTGTCCCCTATTATATTGGAAGAAAGCTGAGTGGTTGGAAACAAAGAACTGGATCAACATTGGGGAAAGCACAGGTGAGGCTAGAATAATTTTCTGCTGATTTAAGAATGGATGGGTAAGCACTTCAACTCAGCAGAATGACAAAAGCCTTAGGGAGGCCTTATTATAATTATTTTTCCATTGCTATACTTTTAAAGCAATGTAGATGCAAAGATGGGTGGAGACCACCATGCCATGACAAAAGACAAGGGCTAAATCCAACAATCTGGAAGAAAGGACCAGTTTTGTTTTTGAAGTTTCCCAGTCACTGCAAGTGGAAACAGACTTTGTTGGGTACCTGTGAATCACTAGGAGCCACCCCTGGTTGCATAATTTGATGGACCCGAAAAACAGCCCAAGCACCTTTTGTGCAAACCTATTCAAATGATGGAAAATTATGCAAGAGACAAGGATCATGTTAAATGTTCCTATAGCCTATTTACTCAGCTCCCAGGAAGGCAACTGAATGTACTCATAAATGTAGGAGGTGTAATCAGAATAAGAAATCTCCTTTTGCAAACCTTTCACATGTATTGGATCACAACTCCTATCATCCTTTTTGTCAATTCATAAAATATGTCTATGGTCTTTTTAGAGTTGCCAACAGAAAGGGAAGGGGGAGCAGTGCAGCAGCTTGCAAACCAAAACTGCATTCCATAAATGTTTTCAAAGATAGTAACTAGGTGACTGAAGTTTCTGCTGTGCAAAATTCTAACTGGAGGGTATGATGGGTGACTCTTGGCTATGGAGGTGTCCCATTGGAGAATATGAATTACGATATACCCAGGGGGTGGGGGAAAACCAGGGTCAAGGGTGACAATGAATGATGTTTCTCACAGTCGGCTACACCCAGGCAGTGCTGCCATGTTTACTCCTAATAAATCTTCTTTAAGTTTTGAAAATCTGGTGAGAGACTTATGATTTAAATGGAAGTAACTACCAGAGCCCTGACACTTTCTTAGCCTAGCTGATACTCTTTGGCTACCTTTATCCTACACATTGGAGATGATGCCTGCTCATACATGGAATCCTTGACATCAATTTAGTGGCCGTTTAAAGTTATAACAGCACTGAAAAACGTGACTTATCACCACTTGTTACACTTACAACCTCCCATGATCATGTGATCAAAATTCTGATGCTTGGCAATTCATATTTGCAACCACTGCTGTGTCCCAAGGTCAACTGATCATCTCTTGTGACCTGCTCACAATTCAAGTCAATGGGGAAGCCAGATTCATTTTACAACCATGTTCCTAACTTATCAACTGCAGTGATTCACTGAACGACTGTGGCAAGCAAGGCTGTATAATGGTGCAAAACTCCCTTCACCAATGTCTCGCTTAAGAGCATAAATTTTGGGGTCAGCTGTAGTCATAAGAACAGGGATACCTGTATGTCTATGGAGATTCTCAACCATCCAGGTTTATGAAATCCTTCCATTCCCCACCAGTCAGTTGGAACTGAAGCTTCATGGATGAGAAGACAATAAAAAATGTTTGAATTGATTTAATTTTCTGACCGTGAGAGCAATCAACCCATGGAACAGAAAGTTGCCTTCAAAAGTTGTGGGAGCTTCAACCCTGGAAGCTTTCAAGAAGAGACTGGACTGTCAGAAATGGTGTAGGGTCTACTGCTTGGGTGGGGGTGGGGGGCAGGACTAGTTGACCTACTAGGTCCCTTCCAACTCTGGTAATCTGTATCTGTATTCTTTTTTTAAAAAAAAGCACCAAGAAAATTGCCTCTTGTAAAAGCACCTTTGTGGTGACTGGTTATAATTCAACTTAACACGAGGATGCTAGGATGGAGAATAAAACTTGAACAGTTGCATCATGCCCAAGTAACTTTCTGTAAAATCTGCCTCTTCATGGGGCAACCAATTTTTTCTTATCTGAAATGAGGTTGTATCATGTGGCCTCTGCAATATAGTTGAGCTATGAGTCTAAGCACATACTTAGAACTCTTCCTCAATTCAAAGGAGTGAGTGAACCCTTTGATGGATGTATTTATTTATTGAATTTATTTATTTAGTTCATCAAGTGTGTATGAGAAAACAAGTATAAGTATGAACATAACATATAAACATATAAGTATAAACAGATATAAGTATATATACACAATAAATGAGTATGAATAAATGGGAACAGTAGGACAGGGACGGTAGGCACACTGGTGCACTTATGTGCACCACTGTGCATAAGCCGGGACATTAAAAAGCATTTTTAATTTAGTCTTCCTTTATCTGCTTAATGAGAGTCACAGGGAAAGAATGATTTTGAAGTGTTGCATGCAATATAAAATGCATTCTTAGACCCTGAGCAAGAATTTCAAAATTGAGAAACTCATAAAAATGTCCAACACAGTGAGCAAGTTTTCAAGATAAGTAGGGTAGGGAGGGGAGAAAGAGGGAGGGGAGAAAGAGGGAGGAAGGAGGAAAAACAAAATAACAGAGTTATTCTGGTTTTTAATGGCCACAAAGACTTGAAATTTACAAGGACAATATCTTGAAGCAGTAGGGATGAAAGCAGGGAAGCATATACAGGTGGCTTAAAATCATTCATTTAATGACTGTTAAAAACTACACTGCCACTGAAAAAAGTGGTGTATGACCAGTCTTCACACTTCATAACCATTAAAGATTCCCCTTGCACATATGTGCTCGCCATTTCTAGCTATAGGAGGCGGTACTCATCTCCGTTACAAAGCCGAAAAGCCAGCACTGTCCAAAGATGTCTCAATGGTCATGTGGCCAGCACGACTAAATGTCAAAGGTGCACGGAACATTGTTACCAAAGTGGTCCCTATTTTTCTACTTACATTTTTACATGCTTTCGAACTGCTAGGTTGGCAGCAGCTGGGACAAGCAACGGGAGCTCAGTCCATTTTGTGGTGCTAGGGATTCGAACCTCTGAACTGGTGACCTTTCTGATAGACAAGCTCAGCATCTTAGCCACTGAGCCACCACTTCCGCTTTTATAACCATTAAAGCATCCTATATTATCAAAATTCTGGCTCTAGGCAACCAGTATGTGTATACCACTGTTCCAGCATCTTGGGGATCTTGTGATCACTACTTGGTGATCGTCCCAGCCCTGTTCCAAAAACAAAGTCAATAAGGGAAGTACTACTGCTATATTTGCTTCAGGAACAGCAAAGCACTTCCAGAATGAAAAGATTGAACAATGATAGCACTGTTGCTCACAGGACACTCAGTTGTCCCCATTAAGTTGCCCATCAAAATGGTACCCATTTATCTAGTTGCAGCTGCCTGCTTTTGAACTGCTGAGTTGGCAAGAAGTGGAGCCTGTGCTGGGAGCTCATCCAGTCCCATGGCAGAAATGGGATCTCAAACATGAGCCTGCCAATCTTCAGCCCAGCGTCCTGTTGGAAAAAATATCCATCTGGTTCAGTTCCAAGTGGGAAGAAAGACATTGGAAACATGGAGGCCAATTGGAAAAATGGTTTATTAGTGAACAGGACCACATGGGTTTGTTATCCACTCTATCAGCTGGGCAGCTGATGGAGTGGATAACAGATAACAGATAATCAGAGTTGGAAGGGACCTTGTAGGTCATCTAGTCCAACTCCCCATCCAAGCAGGAGACCCTTCACTGTTTTTGACAGAAGGAAGTCCAATCTCTTCTTGAATGTCTCAAGTAATGGCTCTCCCACAACTTCCATGGGCAACTTCTGTTCCATTGGTTGATTGTTCTCATTGTCAGAAAGTTTCTCCTTATTTCCAGGTTAAATATCTCCTTGTTCAGTTTCCATCCATTAAGTGGAGAGTGAGGGTTATTTATATCCTCTCTTGGGCTTTGCCCTTGAGCTTCCTGTTCCTGTGCAAGAAATGTATCCTATTGGTTGTAGTCAGATTCCCATGGGACCATGTGGGGTTCATGTTTGTCTTGAAGTCAAGTTTGATTGAAGCTTGCTGGTGCAATGAATGGGCTGAGGGGTAATCCTACCTTTATTTGACCTTGATGCTGGGAGTAATGGATTATCAAATCTGCATTTCTAAAGGCTGGGCTTAGTTTAGTATCTGCTTGAAGGCAGGGAACTGAGGCTCTGAGTTTCTGTCTTTAGAAATTTGATTCTCCTCTAGGGAAATATAATATTCTGCCTTTTAAATATTTCTCAAAATATTTCATTCTTCTAGGAGGGGTGGGTGTCAGAGCTTGTATTCAGCAGATTCTGACCAGTTCTGGAGAACCGGTAGCAGAAATTTTGAGTAGTTCGAAGAACCGGCAAATACCATCTTTGACTGGAGATTTTACAGTATCCTTCCCGTGCCAAGCCCACCAAGCCATGCCCACAGAACCAGTAGTAAAAAAATTTGAATCCTACCATGACGTGCTAATTTTCTATAGTCGTAAACTTGTGAGATATTGCATTCATAATAAGGGGAAGCTGAATTGGTTTAACTACCATGTGATTCACTTAATGCCATGTCCTGTCGGAGTCTGAATCTGAGGAGGAAGATGAACAACTGACAGGGAGTGGGAGTGTGGCTCTGTTGGCTATGGGGGAAACTGGGGTAGGGAAAAGTCTGGCTGGACAGAGCAGGGAAGAGGTAGAACAAGGGAGAGGGAGTTCAGAGGAAGATCCAGGCCCACCCACTCTTCATCCTAGGGCACACAGGGAGGAACGGAGAAGGGAGGAACATGGGTTGCGTGGCTTACGGGGCAGAAAAGGCCCCTGATTCCCTTCATTAGCCACAGCTGGGAATGAGAGTTTAAAAGAGATGCATGCTGAGTGTGGCAGCTGCTGGAAGCAAACATGAGCTTATCTTGTGTTGATTTTGCTAATCTGTGTTCCTGGCATCTTCCCAACTGTATGGAATTATTTCTGTGTCTTCACATTTGGAATTCTTGCTCCTGCCCTGCTGAACTAATTACCTCATTTTGCCTTATATTTACAGTTTTTGTTGACCATGTTTTGTACTTGATTCTCTGCAGTCAAAGGCTGTTCCTGGGAGAGTTTTTCTCTGGCTCAGAAGGTAACCAGGACATTGGGGGCAAAGTTGGAGCTAATAAAGGGACTCCAACTGATTATCTGACTGTGTTGCTTTTGTGCCATGCCCCGGATCATCACACTTAACAACCATGAGAAATGTTTGTAAAATGAGATGGAACTCACGTAGCACCCACCTTGCTTACCAATGGAAATGTTGGCCATAAATTGAGGACTATCTGTATAGAACTTTATTGATTTACTAATTACAAAAATGCATACTGTATGCATTTTTGTACTGTAATACAAAATACTGTATTCTGATACTGTAATACAAGAATACTGTATTCTGATACTTTGAACTGACTACTCATCCAGAGAAGGCTGGATTAGAGCATAGAAAGCTGGGTGCCAGTCTTCCCACATTCCACCAAAAAGGTGATCCAATTTGAGACCAGCTTGATGAAGGAATCTAGAGATCTTAAATATTAGTTCCCCAATTTTGAGTGGTTCTAATTATTGGTACTGCCATTCTGAATTTTAGCCGAGCTGTTTATAGTTTTCAGATCAATGGGGAAAAATTCCTTTCATGGCTGATTCTTCTTTATCTCTCAGATAAACCCAAAAGGATTTGGCTAACTTTAAAAGCAAGTCATGTGGTGCAGAGGATTTAATTTTGGGGAGCTGATTTCTCTGCCTCTTTCCTGCAGCGAAACTCTAGCTGAGCCTTTCTCAAGCAGCTTTAAACTAGTTGACGACTAAGCTCATTTGCAGCTATGATTTTTTAGGAAATGATTACATTACACAACAAAAGCAGGGGTTGAAATGTGCTACAAAAACTTTTCCTTCCATTGAAAACCGATGAAAAAATGGAGAACATCCAACAAATGATGATGAAGTATGATGAGAGACTACTAAAAATTGAAGAAGAAGATAAACAAAGAGATAAGAAGATTGGAGACATTGATAACAGATTAACTGTGGTTGAACAAGAGAAAAGTGGTATGCTGAGATGGGAGATGGACAGATCAGAATTTTATCTTAGATTCCAAAACATAGAGGAAGAAAAAGGACAAAATCTAGATGAGATAATGATAGAAATATTGGCTGAAGCTTTGGAAATAACTGAAGAGAAGATGATGGATGAAATAGATGAGGTTTATCAAGTCTTCACAAGATATGCAATAAGAAATAGCTTACCAAGAGAAGTTTACATCAGATTTACAAATAAAGCCATTAAAACGCAAATATTGCAAGTGGCAAGAGAGAAAACATTGAAATAAAAAAACAAGGAGATTGTGGTCCTGAAACAAGTGCCCAGAAGAGTGAGAGAGATGAGAAGAGAAAACCGATTCTTAACCAAATTGCTACTTTAAAAAAGAGGTGAATTATAGATGGCTGATTCCAGAAGGTTTAATGTTCACATGGCAAGAACAGAGATACAGAACTGACTCAGTTGAGAAAGCTGAATCATTTTACACAGAATTTTTCAGAGGGAAAGAGGAAGAGGCAGAAAAAGAAATTCATGAATTGAATTCCAAGAGGACTGCCAAATGACGACTGAAAAAGAAGAAGGTACAGTTGGTGGAAAGGAGGAAGCCAAAGAGCAACATGAACCAAGATCCACGAGAGCTGCCAAACCTAATTATAAAATATAACCATGGAAGAGGAAAAATTGATTACAATTAATTTAAATAGACTTAATTCAGCCATTAAAAGAAGGAAAACTTTCCATAAATTAGAGAAATTAAAATTTGAAATAATCTGCCAAAAAGAAGTACATATTAAAAAGCAATATGAACAATTGTTGATACAGCCAAAACTAGGGAAAATATTTACCTCCTTGACACGATGCAAGAAAAGAGGAGTGGTTTTATATATTAAAGAGACCATTCCAGCGAAATTGATTTACACTGATGATGATGGAAGAATACCAATGGCGGAAATAATGGATAATAATATGAAAACACTCATGATTGCAATCTATGCCCCGAATGACAAGCAAGAAGAATTTTATAAAAAATTACATATGAAAATAATTGTACTGGACTATGCTAATATAGTTATGATGGGAGATTTTACAAAACATTACAAGAATTGTTGAATCTTCCATTGTTAGAAGTTATGAATGAAGTTATGTTAAAGAAGGGGATACCTACATCATGGTCAGGAGCTTATATTACACTTGTTCCAAAAGAAGAGGCCGATCCATTACAAATCAAGAACTATAGACCTATTTCCCTACTAAATGAAGATTATAAATGTTTTGCTTCAATATTGGCAGAAAGACTTAAATAATAAAAAAATACTTAAATAATTTTATCCATCCTGATCAAAATGGATTTCTGCCAAAGAGACAAATTAAAGACAATATGAGAGTCATCTTGGACACTTTGGAATACTATGAGGCACATCCTGAAAAACAAATGGCTCTGATATTTCTAGATGCACAGAAGGCATTTGATAATGTGACTTGGTGATTCATGTTGTTACTGCTGGAACAGATGGGCTTTACTAGAAAATTTATTCAAGCAATAGAAGCTATATATCATGAGCAAATGGAAAGGGTAATGATAGAGGGAGAACTGACAGACTCTATTGATATAAGAAAAGGAATAAGACAAGGGTGCCCCCTGTCACCTTTGTTGTTTGTGTTGACTTTGGAAGTGCTAAATAGAAACATTAGAGATGAAAAGAATATAAAAGGGATGAAAATTAAAAAGGAAAAATTTAAGTTGCAAGCATTTGCAGATGATCTGGTTTTTATCTTAGAAGACCCACTAGAAACAGCACCAAAATTGATAGAAAAGATAGAGACATATGGTAAGGTGGCTGGTTTGAAAATAAATAAAGATAAGACAAGATAAGATAAGATTGTTATCTTGACAAAGAATATGCTATCAAGACAAAAGGAAGAACTGGCAGATTTATTGAAAATTCAGGTCACGAACAAGATCAAGTACTTGGGGATATACTTGACAGCAAGATGCAGTACATTAAAGGAGAATAATTATATCAAACTTAAACAGCAGATAGCGCTAGATTTGGCGAAATGGGAATATTTACAACTGTCATTAACAGGGAGAATATTAACAATCAAGATAAATATATGACCCAGAATTTTATATTTGTTTTAAACAATTCCAATTAGGCTTGGAAAAGACTACTTTGAAGATTTGAATAAAATTGTGTTGAAATATATATGGCAAGGTAAGAAAGCGAGAATAAAGTTAAAACTTTTGCAAGATGCTAGAATAAGTGGAGGATTTGGTTTGTCTGACTGGGAGTTGTATTACCAAACTACAAATCTGATGTGGGTAAAGGAATGGATAACATTAAGAAATACTAGATTGTTGACATTAAAAGGACATGATCTGTTGTTGGGGTGGCATGCTTTTTTATGGTACAAAGGAACTAAAATACAGGAGTACTTTAGAAGACATTAAATAAGGGATTCACTGTGGTTAAATTGGGAGAAGATTAAAAGACAATGTTATTTGAAAATTCCAGTCTGGCTATAGACTATTGAAGCATTTTCTTATCCTATAATATACAAAAAGGAACAAACAGTTAGATATGGTGAAATATTGAATGAAAAGGGTGAACTTAAATCTATGCAAAAATTAGAGGAACAAGGTATGAAGATGAATTGGTTTTCAGATGCGCAAATACATTCAAGGTAGGATAAAGATTCCAAAACAGAAGGTTTCTATGATAAACTGATTTAGATAAGATTTTGACAGGTACTGATGAAAAGGTGATTAAAAAATTGTATAGATATTTATCAGAAATTAAACTAGAAGAAGAACAAGTTAAAGAAACTATGATTGTTTGGGGGAAGAATTTTGGATTTGGGATTGAGCTAGAGAAATGGCAAAAATTGTGCTCAAAATTATAAAATGACAATGTCAATAGCATATAAAGAAAATTTGTACAAGATGTTTTACAGGTGGCATTTCCCCCCAAAAGAATAGCAAGAATGTTCAAGAATAAATCCGAAAAATGTTGGAAATGTCATCAGTCACCTGGCTCATATTACCATATGTGGTGGACTTGTGCGATGCGAAAAAATACTGGACTAAAATCCACACATGATTGGAAAAAATGACAAAAGCATATAGATTTGAAACCAGAGATATTTTTATTGGGAATTTTACCTGAAATATACAGTAAAGACTTGAAATACCTGATTGTAAATGTATTAACAGCGGCTAGGATGGTATTTGCTAAAAACTAGAAAAATGAGAAAATACCAATACAGGAGGAAATCATGAAGAAAATATTGGAATGTGCTGAAATGAGTAGATTCACATTTGAAATTAGAGAACAAGATGATAAACAATTTTATAAAATTTGGGATCTATTCTATCAATGGTTAGACAATAAAATATAGTAATGAAATTTGTAGACTTTTAGAAAATACTAAATATATAAAGATGTATTCTTTCCTTATTATATCTACAAAATGATTTTAGGGTAGATTTGAGATGATAATATGAACTGTCACAAAACAAATTAAGTAAAATATGATTATTTCCTTAAGCAAGAATGAATAAAAGTATAGTCAAATGACTGATTAATCATGATATTAATGTATTTAATATTGGACTGAAAATACGAGATCATATACAATGTAATTGTAATTGAAGACGATGAAATGGAAGCCCAAAACAATTTGTAAACTAACCGGCACACTGTATAATACACATATATGGAAGATGGCCTGATTTTTTTATGTTTTGTTTGTTCATGTTTGTTTTAAAAACAAATAAAAATTATAATAATAATGATAAAAAACTTTTCCCTCCATTGTTAAGAGACCCCACACACCCACTTCACGGTCTGTTTCTGTTGCTCCCTTCTGAGAGGAGGTTTCAAAGTATTTCTAGCAGGACTAACAGTTGCTGGAACAGCTTTGTTCCCTATGCCATCCATCTGGTAAACTCATTTTTCTCAACATGTCCCTGTGTACATCTGAACTGGAGTGTGGTGTTTCTGTGTCATATAGTATACATATTTTTGTATTTATTTTCTCATTTATGTAGTGTATATTGGAGGTGGCGACTTTTGACAGCTGTATGCAACAAAATTTCATTTAAAAGTGATTAGTGTACATTCAAAGTGACAATAAAGCTATTCTATTCTGTATTCTATTCTGTTCTGTATTCTATTCTTTTCTGTATTCGATTCTGTATTCTGTTCTATTTTATTCTGTATTCTATTCTGTATTCTATTCTATTCTATTCTGTATTCTATTTTATCCTGTATTCTATTTTATTCTTTATTTCTATTCTATTCTATTTTCCTTACTTTTGATGCTTTTTAAGCTCTGGAACAAAGCATCTGAAAAAAGAGCTTTTATCCATTGCTCGCAAGCAGGATCACAATCCTTGGCATCGTTGAATTCTTAGGGCTTTTGAGAGAGAGAAGGGGGTTTGTCTCCAAACCAAGACACAACAGGTTAACAAACCAGCACGTGACCGTATGAAAACAAGGCGTGCAAAACAAGACATTTGTGTTTTCCAATCTTGGTTTACTTGAAGAAGGGTGGACTTCAACTCCCAGAATTCCCTAGCCAAAGGCTGAATTAAACTAACGCGAACCTTTAAAAAAAAAAAAAAAAACTGCACTAAGGACGCCTAGAATAAAAACAAAATGAAAAACAGGAATTCCCAACTCCCCGCGGGCGCTCCAGCCAAAGTCGCATCGACTCGATCGGCGATCGATTGCGCCCTCGGGCACAAGGCAAAGGCAACCAGAAGGAAGGCAAAGAGAGCCAGGTTCACCCTCCTCCCTGCTTTCCATCGATGTATCCGCTCTCAACTCGCCAATCTTGGAAGGCTTCCAGAAAGAGGCGGAGGAAAGGTGCGCGAGGAGGGAGAAGGAGGGGCTTCTCGGGAACTTCTTCTCTTTTGGCTTCTCATTGGTTGCCAGAAAACCAGGGAGCAGCGGATTGGCTAGAGTCTCTCCTTTTTAGGAACGACCCGCCTTCTTTCGGCGCATTCCGCTTCGTTTCGGCTTCGGAGGGGGAGGCCGGCAGAGCTCCGTCGCTTCTCTCCCGTTAGCGCCGCCTTTGCCGGCGGGGCGAATCCGAAAAGCGATGGGGCGACCGCTGCCCTTCCTGGCGCTGCTCCTGCTTGGCTCCCAGCCGCCTGCCGTGGCTCCGGGGCCGCCCTGGGGCAGGACTGGACCCCCGGGCCCCCCCATCGTGCTGGGTAAGGGGGCGGAGGGGGGATTAGGGTCAAGTACTACAGGAGACCCCCCCCCTTCTGGGTCAGCGGAGGCGGGCTTGCAGGTCGTGGGGATGCCGAACGCGTGTCGGCCCCCGAATCGGGTTGCTTTGCAAAAGGGGGCTCCCGACGTGACAAAA
>BLBF01000045.1:18293091-18328051 GCA_015471245.1 Laticauda colubrina
ACAACACCCACCCACCCCCGCACCCAAAAATAAGGAGTCAGGCCAAACCCACGCGTGTGCAGGGTGAAAACAATAACAACTGGACCGCCTCGTCCCGGGGCCAAAACAAAGCTGCCACGCGGCGAAGGGGAGTCGTGGGAAACGCGCTCCGACTGCAACCGCCGCGGCTCTTTTGCAAAAAGTTTCAGGACTCTTTGCGGCCGCCCCAAAGGTGGCTTGCCGAGAAACAGGCTGGGCGGGGAGGTATCTGGGGTTTTGTCTCTCTGGTTTTCTCCCACCTACTTAGCCGTACTTGTTGGGGCCCGATTTGCCTAATTTGGGGTTGTGGAGTAATGAAAGGATGGGCTTCTAGGAGTCGTTGTTGTTGCAACCCTAAATTAATGGGAGCTGACCTGGAGGGGGAACTCACACGCGCACACTTCTTTTTTTTCTTTTTTTTCTTTTTACAAAAGTCCGGTGGAAATGCAGTAATAGGTGCATTAAATTTGATTAAATGTCATTTTCTATCAGAATGGGTTAGTGGTCTATCAGAATGTTTCTTTGTGGTTTATGAACTTTTTTGGGTGGGAGAAGGGAAGCCAAGAAGCAGCTCAGGCTGTCTGTATAGAATTGGGCTGAGAGATGGGGTGATTGATATTGGGAAGGGAAACCAGCCAGGGTTCCTTACCTGTACCAAATACCTTGCAGGTTTTACAAGTCATTTATTTCTTCTTGGGAGTACCTTCTACCTTTCTGGATCCAGAAATGGATTCTTTAGTGAGGAGACAATGAGATGCTTTTCTTGGTTGGCAAAGCCTGCAGGACTTATTCTAGCATTAAAAACAGGTTCAGGGCTGGACTAGAAGACCTCCAAGGTCCCTTTTCCAGCTCAGTTCTGATTTTGACACTGGTCTTTTAAAATACTGGTTTTGCTTTTGTGCTTAAAGGCAAAAGCAGAAATAAAATAGAAGATCTGTTTATCTTTTGAAACTATGAACTGATGTCTCTAAGTCTGCTAATGACTATAATCATTATTGATGCAAGATACTAATCAGTGCAAAATAGGAGTCAGTCTCTCTATGGTATCTGGGTATCAGTGTAACTTCTGTGTCATGTTAAAAAGGCTGCCCGCTAAACTCTTTAATTTTTCTTATAGTCTACATCCAGGCTCCTTATAAGAGCATCCAGTCTATCTGGGGAAATTCCTATCAGACCAGTTTTTCTTTGCAGAAATTGTGACACCTGTTGATTTTCAGACTATGACACTAAATAGAAATCACCCTTTTTATTTCACTTGTAGGCGTTATTGTACGGAGATGAACAGGAAAAAAAATAGCAAGTTTTTTTTAGCTAATTACAATGTGTTTTCCAGGAAGGGTTGTTTTCTCGCTTAAGAAACTAGGTATAACAGGAACTGTATGTTTAAATTGTGAGCTGTTGAATTCATGAAAAAGAAAAAAAACATGGATGCCTTTTTTTCAGCTATTTTGCTTTCATGGAAAAAAAATGCTTTGGTGTTTAATCTGAGGCAGAAAATGAGATTATATGCATCATGTGATAGGCAGATGTTCAAGATAGGACTGTAATTCAATAACTAAGCATTCAGTTATGAGTAAAAAAAAAATTAAAAAGTAACTGGCTTCTGTAAGAATTCCAAACACATAAGTTTTATACTCATTTATGGGACAGTATTAGTTTCTTCTCTCTCAAATTTTTTGAATAGAAAACACTTGGTAGTTGAGTGCCCAGGAAGAAGGGGTTGGTGAATGCAAATATGTTCCGGGTGCTAATAGCGGAACACTAGACTTCTAGATCTGAAAGTTTTGTCCAAAGCTTAAGCTCTGAAAAGCAAACCTGTTTTTTAAGTTGTTATATTTTTATTTAAATTAAATGGCTCATTAGGAAAGTTATGTTTTATTTCTCCAACCAATCGAATGTTGGAAGAAAAATAAGAGAACTACCATTAACAGGTAGAACTACCCCAAAAAAGAAACAGGATCAACTTGATTTGTTGGAAGAAGGTATGGATTTCATATGAAAAGGAGCTGGATTTGAGGGAAGAAAATTTTCAGACAGCTTCCTCACTGGAATAGGAGGTCCACAATTTCTTTGTACAGACACAAATTCAATTTCATGCTCATTTTTATGTTCTATTCCATATCTTATTACTGTTTTACATTTTCTGCATAGCTTCTCCCCTCTTAATTTTCTTAATTTTATTTTAATTATCTCATCTCAATTCAAATCATTATATTTATATTTTTTGTCTGTCCTGTTTCAACTATGTATTATCTTTTCTCATTAAACAAAGTTTCTCCTATAGTTACTGACTGGAGTATGGTGCCTTTATATCTTTTAAGTTAGCTACCATGTAGTTCTGAAGCAAAGGTATCTCTAGTTTGGGGCTTACTATTTTCTTACCAGCTAGATGTTGCTTCTTGTTGATACATTTTTCCACATGTCACATGCTTGTCCCCGAGTTCCAAAAATAACTTCTTGAGTAACCAACCGTATGTTGATTCACATACGTAGTTTCGTGAATTGTTCTTGGACACTGAGGAGTAATGTTCCACGATTCTTGGAAAAAACGGACTTATCGCACAAGTAAACCTCATTCCAGGGGTATGTTCTAGGGGGGAATGAATTTAAAGAGAGGTAAGGACGAAACCAGAGAAGACAAATATGTCCTGAACTTTGCAAAGGGATCCAGAAGCTTACATTCTTAATCAGTTTCAAGATAATAGTTGTCTAAAATTTCTAATGATCTGTATCAGGTTTCGAATTAGCTAACCACATTGAGGTTTTTCCAACCTTCCTGAAAATAGTTTTCATTAGTTATTCTCTCCAGTTAGAGAACAGCTTTTCTGAATGTCTGTAAACAAAATGCCTGAAAGTTTTTAGGAATAATTCATATCCACCTTGTTTTTGCTTGAAAGAATCAGAATAGAGCTGAAAAGGACTTTGGAGGTCTTCTAGTCCAGCCCCTGCTAAATCCTGTACCACTTCAGACAAGTGGCTGTCCAGTTTCCTCTTAAAAATCTGCATTGATGAAGCACCCACAGCTTTTAAAGGCAAGCTGTTCCACTGGCTAAGTGTCCTCACTGTTAGGAAAGTTCTCCTTATTTCCAGGTTGCATCTCTCCTTGATTAGTTTCCATCCATTGCTTCTTGTCCTGCCTTCTGGTGCTCTGGAAAATAAATTGACCCCCTCTTCTTTGTGGCAGGCCCTCAAATACTGGAATACTGCTATCATGTCCCCCCAGTCCTTCTTTTCTCTAGATTAGCCAAACCCAAAGCCTTTGATCATCATAGTTGGTTAGTTTTTCCAAAATCTCAACATCTTTTTTTGTAGCGTAGTGACCAAAACTGGATGTACTGTTCCAGGTGTGACTTTACTCAGGCTTTTACAAAGCGGTACTAATACTTCATGTGATTTTGATTCTATGCCTCTGTTTGTACAACCAAGGATTGTATTAACTTTTTTGGCTGCTGCCCCACACGGCTGGCTCATATTTAAGGGATCATCCACTAGGACTCCAAGGTCCCACTCGCAGTTCATTTTTGAGCCAGGTTTCTCCTAACCTGTACTTGTAACCTTGCTTTCCTCCACATTAAAATTAATTTTGTTGGATAGGGCCCATTGTTCAAGGCTGTTAATATATATTTTTTGGATCCTGAGCTTGTCTTCTGGAGTATTGGCTATTCCTGCCAGCTTAGAGCAGAGGTCCTCAAACTTGGTGACTTTAAGACTTGTGGACTTCAACTCCCAGAATTCCTCAGCTAAAGTCCCCTAGCTAGCTTTGATGACTAAGGTAGAACATCAGTTTCCTGATGATTGGCCCAAAGTCTCCCAGCTGACTTTCATGCCTAAGGCAGGACTAGAACTCCCAGTCTGCTGTTTTCTAACCTGGTGCCTTACCCTTAAACTAAACTGGCTGTTTATTAACTTCTGACTTTTGAGAAGCTTCTGTTAGTAGCTTTTGAAAGTACAAGCTTTTGGAAGAAACCTCCAAAGTATTCCTTATGACAATTTGTATAAAAAGGTCTACTCAGGAAGATTTGCAACAGGGTATTTTCTAATGTGATAAGTTGTGTGTTGGTGCTTTGCTATTTGCATAGTAATGCGTGGTGAAGCAATGTTCTCGAACAGAACAGATACATTAATGCCATTTTCTGTTGATATAGAAAGCCTAATCTCTCTTCATTTAATTAGTTTAGCTGAATGTGCACTGTCCCAAATCTTGAAAAATATAAGGAGAATCTGGCCTGTTTGCTAAATGGATTGGAGGCCACCAGGAGTTTTATAAAGCTCTAACCTGGATTGGGACATGACAGTCCATATGGGAGGTGGTGAGTTGCCTCTCCCTGCTCACCATTACTATCTTCCTTTTGCACACATACAAACCACAACTCCTGTGTGGATTTCTGCAATGTTGAAATCCCATTGACCTGTGTGTGGGAATCCAGAAAAGAAGTATAGGGTTGTGACAGTCCCACTTGGTTGCTGCTGTCATCCTGTCAATCCTATTGCTTTGTTTACAACATGACAGGGATACCCATAAGTTATTCCATGGAAGCTGTCTATATGCTCATGTCACTTAGGTGTTTTATGAGCTCTGGTTGCGCAGTGGTTATTGCAGGCTAACTCACTGCCGACTGCCAGCAGTTTGATCCTGACTGGCTCAAAGTTGACTCAGTCTTCCATCCTTCTAAGGTCGGTAAAACGAGGACTTAGATTGTTGGGAGCAATAGGCTGACATTTGTAAACCGCTTCGGGGTGTAAAGTACTGTGAAGTGATATATAGGTCTAAGTGCTATTGCTATTATATTGTGTTCTCCTTGGCAGAAATTTTTGGCTTCTAATCACTTTCTGGATGCCATAAATAGAATAGATTTCCATTGGAATAATTTCAGTGGCAGAGAGAAACATATTGTTGACTTGCTGCCCATTTTCTATTTTGTTTTGTGTTCATGCACACACACACACACACACACACACACTATTTTTTTAAATGATTCTTTTGTCAAAGGTGAAGACTGATACAATATAATATAAAGTGAAAAGAAAAAAAGTGCAACAAGAAATAGGAAGTTGCTTCTGACATTTTTTTTTGCAACAGTTATAAATATGAATACAAAAGTATCTTTTACTGGAAGGTGTCAAAAACAACATTTTTTTCCTTTTTGTTATATTATTGCAAATCTTGTTACATGATAGTGTTTCCAAAAAAAAAACCCCAATGATGTTTATACTCCTTGAAAATAGTATTGCAATACCCAAGTCTTTTTTTCCCTGTTTCCATGCATAATTATTTCTTGCTTTATTAATAAGGCACAATTCGAGTAAATCTGAATTCATTCGAGCAAATGATAGGTGTTATTTTAGGTGAAAACCTATTCAGCAGAACCACTGCAGTCTGTACGTACTGACAGAGACAATTTTAAACATAACTGCATAGTATCTGCAATCTGCACAGGTAGAATGTACAACTTACCCCCTTTATTGACCATTTGACATTACAAAGGCATTGAAAAAAGTGACTTATAGCCAACCTCACCCTTATGACCATTGCAGCATCCCTACAGTTGTGTGATCAGAATTTGGGCGCTAGGCAACAGACATATAGGGTTTTAGTATCCTGGGGGGTCCCGTATTCACTCTACCCTATTGACATTGCTTGTCGGAAGCCTGGTGGGAAGGTCACAAATGGTGATCATTTAATTCTGGAACACTGCAAACATCATCAATAGATTCCAATTACTAAGCCCCTCCCCCCAATTCTGATCACGTGACCCAGGGTATATTCTGCAGATAATATTTGTTTTAAAATAAACTTTATTAATCTTTTATAACTTTAAAAACAGACAAAAAGTATACATATCTTGACATAAACAGTTTGTGGCATTCATCTTATATTCCTGTTTTGTGCATTATTTACAGATATATACAATTTATGTGAATGTAAGAATTTAACCTATATATTGCTTATCGTTAATCTTTCCATCTATTTTAGCTCAATCCAGCTATACCATTTTCCCCAAATTCTATAATGCTCAAACTCCTCTTTCTCTTGTAACATCAAGATTAATTTATCCATCTCAGCACAAGTCATTATTTTTTGGATAATAAATTCATCTGGTGGTACATTTTTATGCTTCCAACACTGGGCATAGGAAATTCCAGCTGCCATTAAGATATGTAACATTATATGTTTTATATTTCTCTCATAATTCTTTTTAAATATCCCCAGCAAGAATAGTTCCAGTTCCAGTTCTATTTGTTCATTAGTGATCTCTTGTGACCATTTTTTTAAATTTTTAGCCAGTATTTTTGAGTCTCAAGGCAGGACCACCACATGTGGTAGAATGTACCCTCTTTCTTCTTACATTTCAAATATGCTGGATTCATGTCATCTTCGCCAATCTCGAAGGAGGCAGATACCATCCATAAAACATCTTATAGAAGTTCTCTTTAGACCTTTGGACCTTTAGACCCTGTCCCACTGCACCAACGGATGCAAAGAGGATGTAAAACTTTAAAAAAAGCTTGCCATCCTTTGGAAAACGCTATGCATCCGTTGTATACTCATTGCATACGTGTTTTATATGTTTTATCCGTCGAGCATCTATCCACTGAGATTTCATCCGCGCAAGAAGTTTTGAGCTGCACAAAACTTTGTGAATGGATGAACTTTCCGCCGTGAACGATGTACATCCGCGACATATTCGGGCAAGAAACGTTCTATGTCCGTTATCATCCATTAAACGTCCGCTGTATCCTCTCTGCATCCTCTGGGCATCCTCGCAACTCACATCCGCTGCAGCTGAAAACGGAACGAGGGAGGAAACAAAAGGTACACGGAACGTCTACACAGCGTTACTAGCGCGGAAATAGAAAGGATGCGCAGTGAACGGTTTGCATCCGATATACATCCTCTAGGCTTCCTATGAACATCCCTTTAACATCCCTGCTCCATATTACCCATGTCCGTTCTTTTCCTTTCTTTTCCATTCTGTTTATGCAAATTTTTGCCACTTTTTGGAGCGGATGACAACAGATGGAGCCACCCCCGAAATTTTGCTCGTCCGCTGTGTCCTTTTTGCATATGTTTTGCATCCGTCGGCCAGTGTGACCTAGCCTTAAAATCTTAACAGAACTTGTTTTGCCAGCAGAGAATGTGATCTCTTTGGCTCAAATAAAACACAATCCACTTTGAGCCCAATAAAATCCACAGACATGATGAGGAAATAGACATGGGAGATTTATTGCTGGCCTAGTTCTTTGTTAAGTGTGCCATCTGATTAGGAAGGGGGGTTGGGTGGGAAATGTGAAGCTGAGATTCTGAATCTGGCTGGGGAATTCTGGGAGTTGAAGTCCAGGTTTCTTAAAACAGGGTCAAGTTTGAGAAACACTGTTCTGAGGGATACGGGTAGTCTTCGACTGAACAACCCACAGTGCTAAGTGAAACTTTTTGGTATAAGTGAATTTTACTCCATTTGACATCCTTTCTTGCCACAGGGGTTAAGTCAGGCTTCACTTGTAAGAAGCAAAGTCATTTAACCTTCCCTATAGACTTTGCTTGCAAGAAAGTCACACCAAGGAATCATGTGACTTCCCCTGGACACAGCTACCATCATAAACATGAGTTGGTTGCCAAGAACCTGAATTGTGATCACGAGGATGCTTGCAACGGTCGTAAAGTGTGGGAATACGGTCATAAGTTGGGTTTTTCAGTGCCGTTGTAACTTTGCATGGTCACTGAATGAACTGTTGTAAGTCGAGGACTACCTGTATTGCTGGGAATCCACCTGGCTGATCTGCTTTCTGAGAAGCCTTCCCCATAACTTTCAACAATTCTACGGTGTGTCAACTAAAAAGATACTCCTTTGGTCTTTTCAACTGCCAGAAAAAGGGAGTGGGAGAAAACAGTGCATTCCTTAAGTGCCTAGAAAATAATCCTGTCAGCCCAAAGTTGTCAGAGCGCAAAAATATTACTGGAGAGCATGATTTATGACTCCTGGGGATGGATGTGTCCCATTGGAAAAGTCACATCCAGGGGATGGGGGAAAGACCAGGGTCAAGGGAAATGAAAGATGTATTTTAGTATTGGCCGCATCCAGCTAACACCAACATGGCCACTTCTAATAAATCAACTTTCTTTTCTCTGAGATGTGGCTAGAGACTTATGATTTGAATGGGGGTAGATTTGTTGGAGTCCTGACACGGCTCCCATGGAGACCAGAAAGAGTTTTACGTAGGAAAATAAAACACTATGTGTTCCCAAGCATCTAAGGCAGGGGTCTGCAACCTGCAGCTCTGGAGCCACATGCGGCTCTTTTGGTCCTCTGCTGAGGCTCCCTGTTGGCTGGCCCCTCCCCTCTCTGTCACTCCTCGCCTGGTTTAAGAAGGTAAGGGTGATGGCGCGGGGCGGAGACTCGATCCATATTCCAGAGCAGGAGGTGACTGGGTGGGAGTGAGTGATGTTGAGTTGGCCACTCCCACCCAGTCACGCCAATTGTTAAATTATTGGCTCCAGGTGTTTTCTGTGGGAAAGGGGCCCAAACAGCTCCTTGAGTGTTTAAGGTGGCAGACCCCTGACCTAAGGCAATGTTTGAGAGAAAGGGCTGGGATTAAATTGACAGTATTTCATGTTAAGTCTTCCTGTCTTGTATAATTACAGTGCCAGGAGATTTGGGAAACCAGCTAGAAGCCAAATTGGACAAACCATCCGTGGTGCACTATCTCTGCTCTAAGAAGACAGACAGTTATTTTACATTGTGGCTGAATTTAGAATTGTTGCTTCCAGTTATCATTGACTGCTGGATAGATAATATCAGGTGGGCCACACTGTTGTTTGTATCATTCAGTCAGATACTGGGATGTGGGAGGGGCAGGGGATGGGATTCTACCGGTTTGGTCCAGTTCGGGCGGCGAACCGGTAGTTCGGGCGATTATTTGGCCCCGCCCCTGCCCTGCCCTGTCCTTTATTTCCATGTTTTGCAGCTCAGCTGATTTGCACAGCACAGTTCTTTTGCCACGCCTCAGATGTTTTACTCACTGGGGCTGCAGCAGAAGGTAAGTATTAGAGCTGAAAATGGGCGGTTTTCAAACTTTGCATGTGCATACAAAGCGCGCACTCACCAAACCGATTGTTACACCACTTGAATCCCACCACTGGGGAGGGTATTTGTGTGTTTGTGTGTCAAAAGAGTGGCAAGAAATTAAGAACAATCATGAATTAAGAGAAAAGATTCTTTGCAACCATTAAGTGGATTTATTTAGGAATTTACAGGTTGTCCTGATTGATTGATTACGAGTCTGGGATGGGGTGAGGTTACCAAGTACACCAATATTGTAACACTGATGATGTTACCTAGTTTGGTAGTGAAATGCCTAGTTTGGTAGTGAAAACAACCAAGCTCAGAGAGCATTATTATAACCTAATTAAATCCTCCAAAGTCTAGAAAAAAAGCAATCATTGATCAGAAAACCCTACCAAGAGTTCTGTTACCCACTATAATTCAGGACCTGGGGATGGAGAAGAGCATACTGAGCGGGGTGGATAAAAATCGATTAAAAAAAAACCCAGATTTTTTTTATTTTAAATCAGATTTTTAAAAATCAAATTTATTTTAATAAAATGCTTTTAGAGTAAAAATATATATCTAAAGATAGTTTTCTATTTGAGATACATTCATAATTTAGCATGAAATGTAGCTTAATTATGTAGCTTGAGGCTGTATATATTCTGCAATATTTACATTTTTGGGAAATTTATTCCATGAATCCAAGTTCTCAAGCTAAATAGGAAACCTTCATTTTGTTTGCAAATAACAATATTAAAGATTCTAACTTCCAGCAGGAACGAGTCCTTGCGTTTAAAGAGACCTGTAACTTCAGATCCATCATAGCAGTGTCCCTCACCTTGTTGTGTCCCTTAAAAGGACATTAACATTCCCATTAAAGGGAATGGGACTGTTGGTGAGTCCACAGTTGTCAGAGGAGGAGCTGCTGTGGGACAGTGGTGACGTTCCTCTTTAAAAATTATGATTTAAATCCAGTTGATTATAAATCAAGCCTTTTTAGTGTAGTGGTTTAAATTGTGATTTAAATCAAATCCACCCTGATACTGAGGGATCCATCACCCCCAATTCAGGTCCTGGAGAGAGAGCGCCAAATTTTACCATTCTCATGGGAGAATGGTAACTCCAAAAGGATGTGGCATTATGGCAGAGGATGCTTAAGGTTTAAATTTTGTGACATTGCATGGATAAACCATGGCCAAGTCACTTTGAGTTTTCAATGGTTTCAATGTGCTTTTTAAGCATCTGATTGTGCATGTTAGCTACAGAGTTAATGATCAACTCAGTTGCCACAAGAACATTTAATACTTCAAAAAGAACAAACAATACAGTTGATGTAATGTAGTCTTCCCCCACCCACCCACCCTGCCCCTAACCAGAAAGTAGAAGCAAGATAATAAATATCTTGCTCATTTACTGGTCAAAATGTACAGCCATTAGTTACATCAATTGCACGAGAAAGAGACAGATTAAGTGAAGTCGTTCAAATGGTGAGATTTCAGGATTGATAGGCCATCCATGCTTCTATTGACTTGGATTATAAAAGAGTGGAGAGCACCACTGGCTAAGAAAAATGACCTGGCAATTAAGTTGAACCTTACATGAACAATTAAGTTGAAATTAACTAACAGTGTTGGAATAATAATTCCCAGAATTCTTACCTGTAAGACCTGTTGACCATGGTGATTACAAATTCTGAGAACTGTAGCCCAGTACCTTTGATTGGGAAAGGTGAACTAACGGTAATTCTCAGGATCCTTTTTAAAATAAAAAAAAATTAATTTTTTGGACTTGCAGTGTTAAGTGAATACATTTCTTAGGCTACATTAACTCTTCTAGAAGAACTTGGTTAAACTACTCTACTCAAAGCTGACTGATAATGTCCCAACTCTTTAAGTGGAATGCGCCAAAAAGCAGGCTAATGTTTACAGCACCTTCAACTTACCAATAAATTATTAAAGGAAGCCAGCTTATTTTTGCCCTGCAATGGTAGGTTTGCTCTGATACTGGAAGCCGATGTTGAAGGCATGAGTTCAAACAATTCCATTTAACATGTATATTTGGTTTACCTGATAGCTATGATGTGTAAGTATTAAATAGAATATGGTTAATTTCAAACAATTTTACTTTCAGCTCAGAACAAAGCACCCCACTGGAACATTGTGATACACTTTTTTCAAACAAAATACCAATACATTCTGAATGTTTTGACCATTAGCTTTCAAACAAGCACCTTGCTTCCTATTGTTTATAACATAGAGCCAGAACAGTAGATCCATAAAGTCCATGCTGACGGCTAACAGCTAATAAACTTCCGGAAAGGTTGGCCTGGAGGATGAAAATAGGCTACAATATACGATCCGATAGGATTCTGTTCCTGTTTGAATTAATGCTGATTTTTCTCTCCAGGCTAGTGTACAATCGAACTAGTGGTGCTACTGTTCCCCCAGATGGGGTCGATATCAAAGTCCCTGGATTTGGGAAGACCTTTGCATTGGAGTTCCTTGATCCTAGTAAAAGAAGTGTTGGTACGTAATTTGTTTTCATCAAGGTGTTTGGGTAGCATCAAGTAGCCAAAGCCCGTGTAGCCTGTTCAGAGTATTGCAGTGTAAATTCAGCGCCAGAAAAGTAAACACAGATGACTGAGCCTTCACTTAACTTCTTTATAAACATGTAAAGTAAATTTCACAATACCAGTTGTAGATTTCTTCAACATGGAACAAATTCTAAACAGAAGCAGACATCAGTTTCACTTTAGTTCAGCAGGCAAGCAAGATACACAGCCGAGGAGAGAAGCAGTTTTATTTTCAATAGACACACTCAGAGCTCAACATAGCTGCAGAGCTTACGATAGAGCCACACCTAGGCTACTTCTAGTTTCAGTTTCCAAATAGTCCTTATTGGCTGACTTAGTTGCTATGCCTATTCATTGGCTGACCTCTGTTACCATGATCTATTCCAGTTCATGAATATACTCTGACATAGCCCATTTTCTCAGAGCTCTTTTTTTGTCCACTGTTAGCTTTTCTTGTGCCTGATTAATAAGAGGAGCAAACGAGCACACCTGGAGGTCTGACCATATGCAGTTAGTCCTCAACATGCAACAGTTTGTTTAGTGACCACTTGAAGTTGCAACGGCACTGAAAAAATCAACTTAGGACCGATTTCCATGCTTACGACCATTGCAGCATCCCCAAGGACACGTGATCAAAATTTGGGTGATTGGCAATGGACTCATATATTTATGACGGTCACAGTGTTCCCGGGGTTGTGTGATCCCCTTTTGCAACCTAACAAGCAAAGTCAATGGAGGAAGCCAGATTCACTTAACAACCATGTTATTAACTTAACAGCTGTGGTAACTCACTTAATGACTGTCCCACTGAGCAACCAATATTTTGGGCTCAATTATATCCAACTCTAGGGGGTGGCCTTCACTCGTGTTTCCTAACCGAGGGAGCCAGCATTGTCCAAAGGCATTTCCTGTGGTCATGTGGCCAGCATGGCTGTATGCCAAAGGCTGACGGAACGCACATACCTTCCTACTGAAGTGGTACCTATTTATCTACTCGCATTTGCATGCTTTTGAATTGCTAGGTGGGCAGGAGCTGGAGTAAGTCGTGGGAGCTCACCCCACCATGCAGCACTCGGGACTCGAACCTGGACTGTTAGCTTTCCAGCTGACAAGCTCAGCATCTTTATCCACTGAGCCACCATGTCCCGTCCCATCCCCCTCACTGCCTTTAGCAACTAAGGAAACATTAAACTTACAGATAACGCCACCTAGTGTGGACATTTGCAGAAATTGAATATTAAAAAATATTTTATAAAATCTATATACATAAAAGCAAAATACCACTCATGCATTGTCACAAAATCTCCAGAATCGTAAAGCCCACAAACTTGAAATTTGGCACGTATGTTCGTCTTGGTTTCTATGTGCTTAGTAAGAAAGGATTTTTCGAAATCACCATCAGTGCATTTAGTATTTCCTACATTATTGTTATTAACATGCTCTGATGCTAAGGAGTTCTCCTCCCCCTCCCCACCTGAAAAGAAGTCTGTTCCAAATGCAAAACACAAACAGAGGAGAGAAGTTTCAGTTTCACAGCAGCAACCAGCTTTAGTGCAGAACAGTTGAGCTAAGCCACGCCCAGGCTTCTTGCTATTCTTGCTCACACAGCAAATACTATTTGAGTTTCCAAACAGCCTTCAACTCTCACTGACAGGGTGCTAGCCAGATGAATACTGATGGATGCTGGTACGCACCATCCCGCCCCTATTATTTTCCTCCCCCAAAACTAAACCCAATCACATAGTTTCGTAGCGAAGCATGGGTACACAGCTCGTTAAAAATAAAAGTGAACTTTTAAAGTATGTTAATTTAAATTGGTAATAAGAAAAGGAAAAGTTTCAAAGTGAGTAGGAATGTGTTTCTGCACGTAATAGCTCATTCAATCCATGGTCCCTTTGAAAAACAAGGCATGAGAATTGGCTGCAAAAGAATCTCTGATCTAAAGCTCGCTCTTTGTAAAGGGAAGATGGTTGATTAAACTTTTGCTGACTCACAAATTCTCTCTTTGTTTACAGGCACATACTTTTACACTCTGGTCCAAAAACTGGTAGACCTGGGCTATGAGCGAGATGAAAGTATTAGAGGTGCTCCTTACGATTGGAGGAAGGCACCAAGTATGACATTCATTATTATAAGGATTTGGGCTCTTAAATCTTTGGATAACAAGATTATTAAAGGTTTTTTTTTAAAGAAAGCTACCGTGCTATCAAGGAAAATGGCATTTTCTGGAATAATTGTTTTTGCCTCCAAGGTTGCTTCTGGACCTCAAGTAGTCTTAGATATGTTTACTCAGAAAATTAAAGTTACGGATATTATTTATGGATTTTTGTGTTACCTAATCACACTAAAAATGAGCAACTTACAATATATACTTGGAATATCATCCCTTCAAAATCTGGTTTTGCCAGTGGGCCTGGGGAGCTCAGAGTGGGGTGGAGCCCATCCAGTGGTTTATTTGACCATGTGTTGTCACCGGGGAAGGGATGGTGGGGGGGGGGGGGGGGGCGGTGTTGTTTTTTTCTTCTTCTATGCAGTGTTTTTATTGTTTGCAAATGCCTAGAGTCACTGTGGGTGAGTAAATGGCTATGTAAATTTTCTAAATAAGCAAAAAAAGTTTTTAAAAGTGCAAGTAAAATAAAACAAAACGGAATAAAAAGTTAAAAATTGCAATTGGGCAACCTGATGCTTGGTTGATAAATGTCCCATGTTTCCCTCCCAAACTGGACCTTGGAGATACTATAGTCTAACCCCCTTCTCAAGCAGGAGACCCCTATACTATTTGAGACAAATGTTTATTCAATCTCTTCTTCAAAACCTCTAGTGTTGGAGCATCCACAGCTTCTGGTGGCAAGCTATTCCACTGGTTAATAGTCTTCATTCTTAGGAAGTTTCTCCTTAATTCCAGGTTGCTTCTCTCCTTGATTAGTTTCTATCCATTGCTTCTTGTCTTGCCTTCTGGTGCCTTGAAAAATAAATCGATCCCCTCTTCTTTGTAGCAGCCTCTCAAATATTGGAATACTGCTATCATGTCCCCCCTAGTCCTTTTCTCTAGAGTAGCCAAACCCAAATCCTTCAACCGTTCTTCATATGTTTTCGTCTCCAGGCCTTTAATCATCTCAGTTTCTCTTCTTTGCCATTTTCCCAAAGTCTCAACATCTTTTTTTGTAATGTGGTGACCAAAACTGGATGCAGTATTTCAGGTGAGGCCTTACTAAGGCTTTATAAAGCGGTACTAATACTTCACATGATCTTGATGCCACTTTTTATACAACCAAGGGTTGTATTGGCTTTTTTTGGCCGCCACCACACACTGCTGACTCATGTTTAAGTGATTGTCCACTATGACTCCAAGGTCCCTCTCACAGTTACTGCTTTTGAGCCAGGTTTCACCTAACCTGTACTTAAACAAGCTTAGGAATTTGAGATCTTAAGAACTGCATGCAAACATTCTTGAGCTGTTTACCCTCTGATGTAACCGAATGGCACGAGGCTGTTTGCCAATCAATCTTCTCACTTCACCAATCAAATGCTGCAAGAAAGCCAGAAAGAGAGAGAGACTGATAAAAACAGCTGGAAAAAAAAATCATCCCAACAGTGGAAAATAATGTTCCTCTGTATTTTACCCAGTCTGCTGCTGATCTCACATATGGAGATTGCAAGTGTATGATGGTGTTTGAACCAAGTCCTGTTTTTTGCTGTTTGTTTATGCCAGATGATAGAACCTGGTTTCTCATTATTTGAAAGATCAACCTTTTTTTAAACCAAGCCCACAATATATTTAACTTGCTGCATGAATTTTTACTTGATTTGACGAGCTCCAGGCAGAAACTTTTAGAAAACTGACAAAACTCTTGTCAGCTTTTTTGCTGTAAATTGTTACAGTTTTAAACAAGCACATTGGAATAATAGAAATAATGAAAACAATGACAAAGATTAAAAAACATTTCTGCTTTAAAATATCACTCAATAACAGGGGTTTTCAAACTTGACAGCTTTAAAACTTGTGGACTACAACTCCCAGAATTCCTTCTCCAGTCATGTTAGCTCAAAAATTCTGGGAGTTGAAGTCCACAACTCTTAAACGTGCCAGGTTTGAAGACCTTTGTCCAATAAGCAGGGACAAAGGGATTTTTAAACACAAAATTAAGTTATCTACAAGGTATATAAATATCATTCTTTTTAAAATAGACATTCAACACTGAACTCAAATGTTTGGGATTTAATGCTAAATTAGTTAAAGGCAGTCATGTAAAGAATAAAAACTTTGCAGTTCTAAAAAAGAATGAATTAATTTTCAAAATTAGTTTTTATCAGAACTGTCAGATCTCACTCCTGTGATTGTTATTCACCGAAGGAGTGTCAGAAAATAAGCAAAGCACTTAAGTCTTAACCAGACTTTTTTCTGTGATTATATCATTCTCTGATTATATCAGAAGGTAAAATGCAAGTATGTCTTCATAGTTTCATAAATATTATTGAAATCAAGATTAACTTTAGAGCCTTCCTGAAAATGTGCTAGAGTGCATATCCTTTATAAAGTCATTGTGTAAATATATGTATATGTTTTCTGGGTGTGTTGCAGTTATTATGTCAGTTGCAGTTGTAACATATTACTCTCTGATCATGGGATCAACCCTACAAATATTCTTGTTCTTTAAAAAGTGTGAGACAGGAAAAAAGGATTCCTTCATTTAGGTCAGGGGTGTCCAGCCATGGCAACTTTAAAACCTGTGGACTTCAACTCCCAGAATTCCCCAGCCAAAATGGTCCCAGAATTCCCCATCTGGCTGGAGATTTCTGGGAGTTGGATTCCACGAGACTTAAAAGTTGCCAAGGTTGGACATCCCTGATTGAGGGGATCTAAACTTTTAACGCATTTCTTAGAATGATAATTAAATGGGATACCTTGAATCCCAGTTAAAATCTCCCTAATTAAAAGGAATTACTTAGCAAAAAGCCAATTCAGAATTTGAGCAATATTCCTGGAAGTGTTTGTGATTGATTGATTGATTGATTGATTGATTAGTTAAACCTTTCTTACATTTCCTTGGGAAGAGCCTGTTTGTTAATGTGTAAGGCTATCTGAAACAAATCACTGCTCTATTAATAATTCTTGCATTTCCCCCCCCAAGCATTTTCAGCTTGTTCAATAGTCAATCTGAAAGTTTGTAATCTATTGACAGGTCAGCAAAGGTTTCTCAACCAAATGAAGGTAATGACTTCCTTCTTTCCGTTGGATAACTCCTGTGTCTTCATCCTTGCAGATGAGAATGGAGACTATTTTGAAGCTCTCCAGAAGCTGATCGAGATCATGTACGAAGAGTATGGCGAACCGGTGGTCCTGATTGCCCACAGCATGGGGAACATGTATTCTCTGTACTTCCTCAGCCATCAGCCCCAGGAATGGAAAGACAAATACATCAGAGACTTTGTGTCCTTAGGGGCTCCGTGGGGAGGAGTAGCTAAAGCTTTCCGAGTGCTGGCATCGGGTAGGTGGGTTTGGAGGGATATGGGGCACTGGTACAGTTGGATATGCCCAGCATATTTTGATCCTCAGAGAGTGACCTGGGGAATGCTGTAATTCTCATATTCAGTTTGATCTAATGGTGAAGGCACAAGGTTAGGAATCGGGAGACAGCTAGGAGACTTTGGGCCAATCACCTGGAGACTGGGAGTTCTAGTCCTGCCTTGAAAAAGGCTGGCTGGGTTGCCTTTGGGCCAATCACCTGGAGATGCCACCTTAGGCATGAAAACCAATTGGATGGCTTTGGGCCAATCATCAGGAGCTACAGCTCCCAAGAGCCTCTGCCTTTTAATGTGCTAGTCTGACAAGAGGCTACCCAAGTCCTTCCAAGTGATTCAGGCATTCAGATACTTCTGGTTGGTTCACACTGCTGCTCATGCTTAAAAACATCAGAAATCAGAATAGAGCTGGAAGGGACTTGGGAGGTATTCTAGTCCAGCCCCTTGCTCAAGCATGAGATCCTAAACCATGTCAGACAAGTGGCTGTCTAGTATCTTCTTTAAAACCTCCAGGGATGAAGCACCCACGGCTTATGAAGGCCAGCTGTTTCACTGATTGATTGTCTTCACTGTTAGGACGTTTCTCCTTAATTCCAGGTTGAATCTCTCCTTGTTCAGTTTCCATCTTGTTTCTTGTCCTACCCTCTGGTGCCTTGCAAAAAAAATTGCCCCGCTCTTCTTTGTGTCAGGCCCTCAAATACTGGAATCGTGCTATCACACCTAGTCCTTCTCATTGATTGTTTTTGAAGGACAGCAGTTTTTCTTACTGTGCTTCAAGCTGTTATAATATCAAACTTTTGCAATATGGCTCCTCTCCACATTATTTGATGAGGAAAAAGGATCCTTATGTAATTTCTTAGAAAATACGCTAAGTTTCCAAGTCGTGCTTTTTGTTGTTGTTGTTGTTTAAACTGGTGCTGATGTGTTTATGATCCACCGAACTCCTAACAAGCCCTTGCTTTAATGTCACAGGGGACAACAACCGGATTCCCGTGATCAGCTCCTTCAAGATCAGAGATCAACAGAGGTCGGCTGTTTCCACCAGCTGGTTGCTCCCTTACAATTACACCTGGTCTCCGGAGAAGATCTTCGTCAGCACGCCTTCCGCCAACTATACGATTCGGGATTTCCAGAAGTTCTACGCGGACATCGGTTTTGAAGATGGTTGGC
The DNA here is from genome assembly GCA_015471245.1 of Laticauda colubrina. NCBI lineage: Eukaryota > Metazoa > Chordata > Lepidosauria > Squamata > Elapidae > Laticauda > Laticauda colubrina. The sequence continues at coordinate 18,311,422 of BLBF01000045.1, forward strand.
TTATGAGAAAAGCAACTGAAGCTTTGATTTACAGCATGGCACCTCCAGGCGTACGCACACACTGCCTTTATGGCACCGGGGTGAATACCCCGGATTCATTTTTCTACGACAGCTTACCAGATAAAGAGCCGAAGATCTTTTACGGGAACGGAGATGGGACAGTAAACTTAGAAAGTGCCTTGCAGTGCCAGAAGTGGATAGGTCAGCAGGAACAAAAGGTGATGCTTTACGAGCTGCCAGGAAGTGAACATATCGAGATGCTGTATAATAACTTAACCATATCCTACGTTAAAAAGGTTCTTTTCGGCTCATGACACAGTAGAGTTCCACCTTTTCCTCCCAAGACGTTTAAATGCTTTTTTTTTTCCCCAACGGGGAAGCACAAAAGACTGTTTTAGACCTCTGTTTTTAAAGCTGCTGCTGTTTTTTTCTTTTTTCCAGCGAATTGAATCTTCTTGGAAATGTTTTTTGTCAGTTAAGGGTTACTTGTTTCCTAAGGCAACACTGGTAACGGGCCTGACAATATGCCCTAAGGCCACATCTCTTCAGTGGCCATCTGTATGAAGGTGGTGTGCCGCTTCTCTGGGATGCAGAGCACGTTCCTCTTCCTATATTTATTGAGGTAGAAGGTCAAGGAGAGGACCTTAGGATGTCCTGGCCAAAAGGTCCCCAAGCTGGGTTGCTGCTGCCAATATGAACCTGGGAACTGTGAAGCCCCTGCGAAGGGTGTTTTGACCCAGACAGGCATGGGTTTAACCTTAGATTGGCCTCACCAGCCCAGATGCAAACAGTTCTGGAAGACAATGCAGGAGCTTTAACCAAGTTTTCTGAAGTGAGATGAGCGCATGCATTGGGTTCCTACTTGATGAGATGAAGACTAAAAAGATAATGAGAACTCATCAATGATTTTCACATATTTTAAGCTGGAGTTCCAGATCAATTACAGTAGCTGTACCTTCAATACTGGGCTGCTTCAATATGGTCAAAAGCCAGTTTTTTAGATAGGAACTATTTTAGCCAGATGCCTTTCACTTTTGAGATCTGGATTAGTTCTCTAACAACCCGTTTGTTTTTTTGAAGTGAGATACTTATCCCACTATTTTTGCCATTGCACATATTGCCCTTGGGGTGTCATTTATGTTTGTTTCAATAGCATTTCTCCCCAAATCCAGAGGTACAGTTGATACAGTATTGACATCTATTTTTTTTCTGGCATTTCTTGTGGTGACATCAATTCTGTATCCTAATCCTTTGGTCATGTCTGCTTGCATAAAGCTCAAAAGAAGAAGAAAAAATAGGGCATCACTTAGATCTGCAGCAAGCATTCTGAGAAGTCTTCTCAGAATCTTCTCAATTCTGAGAAGTCCTTTGAAGAAACAACACCTAAAATAACCTGGGATTGGAGAAGACCAATGTTTTCAAGGCTGCCATTTGGTATTTGTAGCTACCCAATAAGACCTGGTTGTCATCTGATCAATAGCAATCCAGTAATAAAATAACCCGAGTCTCTTTTCAACAGGGGTGTCCAACTTTTGGCAATTTTAAGACCTGTGGACTTCAACTCCCAAGAATTCTCCAGCCAGCCATGCTGCTTGGGGAATTCTGGAAATTGGAAGTCCACAAGTTGCCAAACTTGAATTCCTGTTTTTACAGGAATGCAACCTGGTTTCAGCTGGCCTCGTCCTATTCCAACCCAGAGTTCCTGTCTGTTGAATGTAGTCACGAATGTTCAGACGATAAACTGGACCTTTTCCTGTCGATGGTTTCATAGAATTCCTTGAATGCAAAAACCTTGAGATCTGTGCCAAACCTCCCAGCTGAAATATCAGACCAATTTTAGGTTTCAACGCCCTGATTTCAAACCAGGCCTTCTCTGACTGGAATGTGGAGCACCACTTGAAGACTCCTCGTGCAAATGGTACTGTTCCTGATTCTAAGACCTTGGCCTGTGGGGCCCAAGAAAACAAAACATATGGAATCTGCACAAAACCTTTCCATCTGCTCTGTCACTAGTATATAGTATGTTTATGCCTTTTCATCACCTTCCATTTATTTTCAACATAGATTGTAAAGTATTGGGCTGTTCAGTTCATTACGTTTTAGGACAGACTCGCCAGCTGGTTGCCTGCCAAGGGATCAGGGTATATAATCCATCCTGTTAGCCAAGTTGAGAAAAGCTTTATAGCATTGAATCGATGTTGCCTTCTTTGTTCAATCATGCCCGTACTTCGTCAAAAGGTTACTGACAGTCATGATGAACCAGTTTACAACTCCTGAAAGTTTCCACCACTTTCTTTTGTGAGAAGAACGCTGCAAGCCACGCCTCTCAACATTGTCAGGAAATTTCTCTTTAATTCTCTTTAATTTTTTTAAAAAAATTTTTAATTTAGTTATAATTGCTAGTTCTTCCAGATCATGGTGGCCCTGCCACCTGAAAAGCTACCTTCCGTAGCCTTGATTAGAAGACAAACTGTTTCATAGGAATCGTTGCATCGTGTCTAGCCTACATTTAAAGCCTCAAGGTACCATGAAGTGGCAGGTGAAGCCCTGGGGCCAAAATGCACTTTTCTAAGCTCCTTTTAAGGGCAGGTCCTTTGTTCGGCCTTGATAGCAAATTCTGCTGAGCTTGTTGGTGGTGAGAACAGAATATGAAATTCAATGCTTGGAAGAAGGATGTGAAATTCCTTCAAGGGCTTGACTGTCTGACACTGTTTACAAGATGCATAGTGCAGGAAGCAGGCATCTAAGCAACTCCCCAAACCTGCATATGCCCACTGTTAATCTCAGTTGATACTTAAGTCCTAATATTAATCCAGTGATTGCACACATGCCCATAGAGGAATGGGTTGCTGCTAGAGCCAAGCAACACTTCTGTGCGTGACTCAATCCAATTTAATTGTGCTGTCGTTCTTGTTCCCCTCTGATCCTTCATCCATATAGGCTAGGGTTGTCCAACCTTGGGCGCTTTTAAGACCTGTGGACTTCAACTCCCAGAATTCCCCAGCCAGCCATGCAGGCTGGGGAATTCTGGAAGTTGAAGTCCACAGGTCTTAAAAGTGCCCAAGGTTAGGCCGCCTTCTCTCCTGCCAAGTGACAGTTTTCATATCAATATTTGTGTCCACTGCTAGCTTAGTTTTAGGCAAAACTTTCTTAGCTATCTTGTTGGTGCTTCTATAAGTGGTGGTGGTTTTTTTTTTTTTTTTCCTTTCAAGAAATCTTATTCTTGTCTGTGTGGTGCCTTTTCGGTGTCATCTTCTGAAAATTCATCCTGGGCTATATATTCTTATTTATATTCTATGTAATCTTACTTAGACAACCCACAGTTTATACCTGCGGCCATCCAGGATCAGTTAAAAGTGTTTATCTTTACCACTTAACATTGAGAATTCTGTTGGCTTGTAGACTCCAACTTGCCCAGTGTCTTAATTTACCCATGAGTCACAGCCACAAAAAACCCTCAAGTAATTGTAAAACTAGCTTTTTCCAAACCAAGTGTCAAGTAGCCACAATGGCTTTTTAATAGCTTTTGGAATTAAGCACTCAGTCATGTTTTCACTGGCTAAAGATGGTTTTGGTTGGAGGCCCCTAGGATGTGTTTCTTGATTTTATTAGTTAACAAGAGTATCTGAGGGGTTGCATTTCCTCACCAGGTTAAAGGTATGTCTTGCAAATCACAAGTGCTTATAAACAGTTTTTCATCCATACAGATATTTGGCTTTTTGAAAACCCAAATACTTCCTTAGGACCAAATATAGCACTGATATATATATATATATATATATGTATGTATGTATGTATGTATGTATGTATGTATGTATGTATATGTATATGTATATATGTATGTATATATATAAAATCCAGCATCTGTGGGTGTATGTGAATGTGTGTGTTTATAAATATATATTTATATGTGTGTACATATGTGTATGTGTACATATGCACAGGTATCTATGTATATGTATGAATGTATATAACTGCAGATGCTAAATGGGAGTTTAGCCCTCACTTAAGGTGTTAACTGCTGTAGCAAAATTTAAAGGTCACTCTGTCTAAGAAGCAATAAGTGTAAATTGAGAGTTCTTGCTTTTCAGCTTGTTTGCATTGGGTGTGTTGAGAAACTCAAGTTTCAGAGGCAGAAGAACGATGTTGTTCTTTGATTTAACAGTATTTTGTACAGAAAGCTGACTGCCAAGGCTCCTTGTTTTTATAAATTGTTATCTTTTTGTGTATTAACGAGTAGGTTTTTTTCAACATTTGTCATATTTTAATAACTTAATAAAAGTTGAAGTGCTATAGATAGCACCAATGTGTTTTGATTATGATACTTGTTACTTGTGTTTAGATCAAAAGCACAGGTCTCCAAACTTGGCAACTTTAAGACTTGTGGACTTCAACTCCCAAAATGCTCCAGCCAGCTATGCTATGCTTGGGAGTTGAAGTCCACAAGTCTTAAAGTTGCCAAGTTTGGAGACCTGTGCTTTATAGCAATAGGAATAACACTTAGACTTATATAGCAATAGCACTTGCACTTATATACCACTTTATTGTGCTTTAAAGCCCTCTCTGGGCAGTTTACAATGTTTACTATTTGCATATTTTCCCTAACAATTTCGGTCCTCATTTTCCTGACCTTGGAAGGATGGAAGGCTGAGTCAATCTCGAGCTTCGTCAGGATTGAGTTCTGGGCTGTGGGCAGAGTTTGCATGCAACACTGCATTCTAACCATTGGGCCACCAGAGGTCTATATTGGGTTGTCCCCATCATTTGGCAAAACACATGGCAAGCATCTGAATTTATATTTATTTCCACTCCAGTTGGATATTCATGTGGGGCTAGTAAAGGTTCCCCTCGCACATATGTGCTAGTCGTTTCTGGCTCTGGGGGGCAGTGCTCATCTCTGTTACAAAGCTGAAGAGCCGCCTTGTCCGAAGACGTCTCCGTGATCATGTGGCCAGCATCACTAAACGCCTCTGAAGGCACATAAAACACTGTTACCTTCCCATCGAAGATGGTTCCGATTTTTCTCCCTGCATTTTTTCATGCTTTTGAACTGTTAGGCTGGCAGAAGCTGGGACAAGGAATGGCAGCTCACTCCGTTATGTGGTGCTCGGGATTCGAACCAAATCCTGGGAGTTGAAGTCCACAAGTCTTCAAGTTGCCAAATTTGGGGACCCTTCATCTAAAGTAAATGTGGAGTTAGAGAACTCATCTGTGATAGACAACTAAAATCAGATTTCAGATGAGATAACCAACCAAGTGGACCTCCCCTGGGTTGGCCAAATAAAGGTGTATTTCACTGAAATTGGCAGACATGAAGTTCTTCAATGAGACACAAGGACTTGAGTCAAACCTCAATCCAGCTAAAGATCATCTCTGGTTTAATGTGACAAATCTCCATGGTTCCAGATGTCAACGTGGCTATGAGAAGTGGGGAAAGCTTGAAGACCTGACAACACCTGTCCAACACCCATAATTGCTTTATGCAATGTTCTCACTTCTGGGGTGTGTCCAGCTTGTGTTATGCCCTCCCATTTCTTAGCAGCTCTCTTGAGAAGAGATTACAGTCTTTGATCGGCTGAAATCTCTTTGGATTTATACTTGACACCTGGTTGTGCCACAACAGCAACGACTTTTTATGCATCATCAAGGAAGAGGAAATAAGTCCTCCCAACTAAAAATAATGGCAGGAACAAATCTGAAAGTATTAAACACACATACGCACCCTGATTAGGAAAGGTACCATTCACCTAGAAATTGGCAAGGTAAATTTCTTGAACCAAAGGCTCATTCTGAGCATCTAATAGAGACTGAGGCAGGTCTCTGGCTTCTGTACAGTTTTGTGACTGGGCGCCTTCTTGGAGAATTTTGAGCTATTCCATTTAGCCCACAGCTCTGAATTTTTTGGTGGTCTTCCATTTGTGGCTAACCATGTCCCACATCACTTTATTTTCCTACAAATGGACCTTGAGCTTAATGGGAGGTTCCAGCAGGAGAATGTAGGGATCATAGAACAATAGAGTTGGAGGGGACCTCGTAGGTCTTCTAATGAAACTCTACTTGAGCAGGAGACCCTCTACCATTTCAGACAAATGGCTGTCCAGTCTCTCTTTGAAAGCCCCCAATCACTTCTGAAGGCAAGGTACTCCATTGGTTGGCTGCTCTCACTGTTAGGAAATTTCTCTTTAGTTCTAGGTTGCTTCTCTCCATGGTTAGTTTCCAACGATTGCTTCTCGTCCGGCCTTTTGGTGCTTGGGGAAAATAGTTGACCTCATCTTTGTAGGAGTCCCTCAAATATTGGAACACTGCTATCATGTCACCTCCAGTCCTATCGTATACCCTTGACTGAAGATCTATCTGAGATGGCCATCTCTTCCACCAAGCAAGCAGCTTTGGAGAGGGACGCACATGAAGTGGTGAGAGAGGAATGGGGTGCCCACCTAGTCAACTGATCAGCTGAATCAACCCTGGCAATCCATGGAGTGACGTGTGGCAGCCAGATTGCCCACACATCACTTTATTCTTTGGGATTATCCAAGGAAACTGTCCTAATCCTTGTTCCTTATGCCTCCATCACCACGGTCATCAACACTGTCCTATTCCAGACCTCAATACAGGTAGTCCTTGACTTAACTCACTGTTCTGACCCAAACCTTGTTCCAAGGAAATCAAACACCAAATGGAGGTAGCAGCAAAACCTTTTAATAGTTCTTTATGAATTCCATTTCTTCATGGTTAAAAGGCTGTTTCAAACTAATTGTCTCTGATAAGAACGAGCCTTGCCAAGGTTGTGCAAGTCTGCCAAGAACACTAGATAAAGTTGCCAAGAAATATTTCAAACAAAGAGTCTCCAAACAAAGATAGTCCGACATCCACAAGGCTTGAGTGCAAAAACTTACTTGCTTCCTGCAAAGAACTCCGGTTTCTCAGCTGGCTTTTATCTCTTTAAGGGAGGGGCCATTACCTTGCAGCCTTACACCCAAGTCACCCATGCTGCTGCAGCTGCTCTTTCCTTCAAGCAGCCCTGCATCCACACGTGCTGGGCACAGACTCCTCAGGAACCTCTTCATCGCTGCTGCCAGCCTCCACAACCTCCAAAGGCAGCACTCCACTCCCTGATGGTCCTGATCCCATCCCTGCATCACATGCAGGCCCCTCATCTGAGTTCTCGCTCTCTTGAGACTTCAGCTGTCCACACTTGCTAATGGCAAACCACAACACACCCATTCATTTAGTGACTGAAGTTACAATGGCACTGAAAAAGACCTCTCACGTAACCATTGAATCATTCCCAAAGTTATCTGATCGAAATTTGGATGCTTGTCAACTGGCTCATATTTATGATAGTTGCAATTGTCCTGGAATCAGCAACCAACTTTTGTGACCTGACAAAGTCAAGCAGAATTCATTTAACAACTGTGTCACTGGAGTGATTAACTTAACTTTGACAAGAAAGGTCAGAAAATGGAGAACTTACTCAACTCTCTCACTTAGAAACATTGGGCTCAATTGTCATAAATCGAGGATTATCTGTATTCTCTCAGAAATGACTCTTCCTCCTGTTCCTTCAGGATATTCCTTTTGCCTGTTACAGATGCTCCCATAACATTCTCCTCTCATGAGTTATCCAGCTAAATAGCACATCATATGCATAAAGTCCTAAATGTATCCTCAATACAATTAATGATTGTTTCTTTCTTCTGAATTCCAATTTAATAATCTGGCATCACTGGACAGTTTCTATTAGATTTTTGATATCATTTTGCACTATGAAAAGCTCTGGAAATGATTGCATATATCATTTGTTCAGATTAGGATGATCTTAACAGAGCTATGGTTGATCTTATTTTTTTTTCCTTCTGGAAATAAACCAAGGCAATTAAACTTGGTTTAATCAGTAGCTAAAATGAATGCCCTTCTCTAGCCAGCAGAGAGCAGAGTTTCCCCTGGAATATTTGCTATCCAAACTGAACTCATTTTTTCCAACCTTCAGCTGTGAAAGGGTCAAGATGAAATTACTACTGGTATTTATTATCTGTGTTGTGCCTACCTCTTTCTTCCATCCAAAAATCAATTAACACGTGCACTGCGTGTGCCTCAACTGTAGATATGTCCTTACAGAAAGACGGGAGAGAGGAAGCCCGATGAGAGAAACCAAAAGAAGGGAAAATTCTAGACTCCAGATTCTAGAATGCAAAAAGCCAATCTCCATATATTTTTTATCTTTTTTAAAAAAAATAAAGATCAATAAAAGGGCTTTGGCTAACTAAAAGACAAATGTTCCCATAAATATTCTTTATATAGGTACTTCTTGACTTACAACAGGAATTGGGACTAGAACTTCCAACCCTAAGTGATGCGATTGTTAAATAAAGTCATCACACAACCGTACTCAATTTTACAACTTTTTTTTGCCACCGTCCTTAAGCGAATCCGCCACCCACCTGCTAACTTTTGCTTGCAACAACTTTGCAACAGTCATACGTGCAAGGACTGGTCATAAGTCACATTCTTTTAGTGCCATTGTAACCTTGAAGGTTCACTAAGCAAATGGTGGTAAGTCAAGGATTATCTTAAACTCAGCAGTTTGCTTGCAGATTCGTTGTGCTTGGTTTTTATTTTATAGCTTATAAATGTCTACATGGGGAGAAGTTTAGGAAGGAACTTTCCAAAGTTTTTCTGGAGAAACTGAAAAACTCCATCTTAGTTAAATCATGATAAATAAGGATGAGAATTTCATCTGATAGTTTTCAAGATCCTGTCTTTGTCCCAGGGTAGCATTAAAGAGACTGTAACGTCCTTAGTGCTCTGTGAACTTCGTGGTTTTAATGCAGACATTTCATTACCAAACTAGGTAACATCATCAGTGCTAGTAGGGAGTGGGGTTTGCTCTCTGTTTATATGCTATCTTGCCCTGTCACTGTTGATGGGAGTGTTCTCAGTTGGACTGTTGTTTAGCGTTAAGCTCATTTTTTGGCATTGATAGTTCCTTGATTGGAGTATTGTTTATTTCTTGGAGGTTGGTCTAGGAAATAGAAACAGTTCGAAAGCATGTACAAATGCAAGTGTAAAAAAAAATACAGAGTTGATCAGGACCTAGAATAGACCCACTGAAAACATGGAATGGTTCTTTGCGGTCTCATTCAATCTCAGTACAAGTTGATTCTTTTTTTTTTTTTTAGTATTTGATATTTGACCTGCAATAGCATTTGGGTGCCGTCCTTGGAAGTCTTTCAAAACTTTTAGCATTTTTTTAAAATAGTATCCTTCCTTCCTTCTGTAGTTTGCTTGTGGCTATGTAAGGATGCAGTGGCTCATTGGCTAAGAAGCTGAGCTTGTCAATCAGAAAGGTTGGCGGTTCGGCAGTTCGAATCCCACGCGCCGCATCATGGAGTGAGCTCCCATTCTTTGTCCCAGCTTCTGCCAACCTAGCAGTTCGAAAGCACGTAAAAATGCAAGTAGAAAAATAGGGGCCACTTTGGTGGGAAAGGAACAGCATTCCGTGCACCTTCCGTGTTTAGTCATGCCGGCCACATGACCACGGAGACGTCTTTGGACAGCGCTGGCTTTTCGGCTTTGTAACATAGATGAGCACCGCCCCCTAGAGCCGGAAATGACAACACATATGTGCGAGGGGAACCTTTACCTTATGTAGAGATGCTAGGCTGATCCCTGTTTTGATTCCGCCCCCATGTTCTACCACTCTTTCCTTGACATGAAAGTCACCATAACAATGTGATTGAAACTCTGTCCTTTTCACACTATTGTGGCTACATACACATGTATAGGTATATGTATATACATACTGGGACCCTCCAGAAACATAAGACTACAACTCTCACTCTCTGCAGTCAGCATGGGCTACTAATTTATGGACCATTCCATAAATTGCCACATTCTTTCCTTCTGTTCCTTGTGAGAAAAAGGGTGATTCAGGGGTGGGATCCTACCGGTTTGACCCGGTTCTATAGAACCGGTAGCTCTGAAAAGCAACTGACACTGAACTGGTTACTGGGATGAGGTTTTGGCCTGCTGTTTGGCCCACCTGCCCGCCCAGGCTCTAGGCCATCCTTTAGTGGCTGTGTTTTCCTCCTCAGCTGCTTTGCACAGCACAGCACAGCTGAGTGCCGCTCGTCAGCTGGAGAAGGTAAATGCTTGCTGGAACCAGTAGCACATGCTCCCCAAACTGGTGGTTATGCCAGACGGATCCCATCCCTGGGGTGATTTCCAAATATGCATCATCAGTGGGACAAAAGCAACAACAACCTTCTTCTCAGGTGTACGCCACATGAAAGGGCATAGAAACCTGGCCAAAAAGAAATGTCAGCTGTGACATTTTCTTTTTGGAAGATTGGCTGGGGATTTAATTTATAGCAATCTGGCCTAGATTCCCCAACATGCGTCCCTAAAGTAGCCTTCAATTTGATGTTTTTGAGCTGCTTCTGCAAGAAGCAAATTGTGCAACCTCTTTAAGAGAAATAAAATGTAGAAGGAATTTTTGATTTCCCCTTTTGGCCCTATTGAGCTTCTTTGCAGCTCCTGGTTGTCTTCTCTGCCAGAGAACCATGATGGATCTTCCTGATCTGTTTTTATTCCCCTCCTCTGAAATTTCCTCTTATTACAATATGAGCGTCTAGTGGCAACAATTTTTTGCTTTTTGCAGGTGGAGATTTTATTCGCACTGATGATAGGAGTTTGTTCTGGTTGAGGAAACAGACCCGGAGAGCATCACGGCTCAAAGTGTTGCCTATTCTTGTGTTCAGCCCTGGCACCGTCGCCTTATGCCCGATGCATCTATTTTCTGTTTCTAAATATTAAGCTTTGTGGGCAGAGATCTGACCTTCCAACTTATACTAGGAGCTGTGCACAGGCCCTTCCAAAGATGGTAGATGAGTGTTGGTGAACCTTTTTGGCAGTGAGTGCCAAAATAGGAATGCATGCGGTGGCGGTGGGATTCAAAATGATTTACTATTGGTTCTGTGAGTGTGGCCATGTGATTGGGTGGGCATGCCTTTTTTTTGCAACACCACCCCCCATTCTCACCCCATTTTGGGGGCCTTCCTGGACTCAGGGGAGCCTCCTGGGTGAAGCAGTAAGAAGCAACGGGAATCCCAGCACAGCTGTTTGTAGGAACAGCTTATTGTTGGGAGGTAAAAAAAAAAAAAAAGAAATACCTTAAGGAGTGAGCAATCATTGGACATTGGGTGGGTGGGGCAAGTGAATGAGTGGCGACCGGGTTGGGGGAGTGGCCAGCCAGAAGTTACTACCGGTTTGGCAACCCACACCAAATCCTTGCTACTGGTTCGCCTGAACTGGTACGAACCAGCTGAATACCACCACTGGTGGGGGGAGTGCCAGAAACTGACAGAGCAATTCCCTGGCACACATGTGCGCACTGAGACGCTGGTCTTCCAGTTTCTGACATGCACGTGTGTGCAAAGATCAGCTGGCTGGCGTGCATGCGTGTACCGGAACCTTTCAGAGAATGGGCAATGGCTGGCATGCCCAGAGAGATGGCATTGCATGCCACTTTTGGCACACGTGCCATAGGTTCGCCATCACGGTGGTAGATAATTTGATTATTTTGAGTGCAAATAGCGCTAACTCTTAGATTTATATATCAATTCACAGGGCTTTATAGCCCTCTCTAAGTGGTTTACAGAGCCAGCCTCTCACTCCCAACAATCTGGACCCTCATTTTACCCACTTTGAAAGGATGGAAGGCTAAGTCAACCTTGAATCAGTCAGGATTGAACTGCTGGCAGTGGGCAGAGTCAGTCTGTAATACTGCACTCTAATCACTGGGAGGGAAGGGACGAAGGGAGGGAGGGAGGGCAATAGCAATAACACTTAGATTTATATACCACTTCACAGTATTTACAGCCCTTTGTAAATAGTTTACAGAGTCAGCCTGTTGCCTCCAACAATCTGGGTCCTCATTTTACCCACCTCAGGATAGAAGGCTGGTGAGATTCAATCTGCCAAATTGCAGGCAGCCGGCAGTCAGCAGAAGTAGCCTGCAGTACTACACTCTAACCACTGCTCCACCGTGGCTCTTTTTCACCGTGCACAAAAAGCAAACTGGTGAGTTTCTTCCCCAATGCCACATTTAGCTTTAGCTTCCCCATGGCGCCAATAGAAGAGAGTCTAGAATCATAGAATCATACATCTGGAAGGGATCTTAGAAGTCAACTAGTCCAACCCTCTGCCAAGGTATCATCCTGGACAAATGGTTGTCCAATCTTTCTTTTTTGAGATGGAGCACCCACAACCCCAGCGTGGCTGCATGCCATCCATTGCTTAATAGCTCTCACTGCAAGGAAATTTTTCTTTAGATTTAGGCAGGATGTCTAGCCATTACTACTACTACCACTACTTCTACTACTTCTCCTCCTCCTCCTGGAGATGAGACTGCTTCGCCTCCTTTTTCTCTTTTTCCATCTTCACCTCCACCCCCTACCCCACTCCTTCTCCTTGTCCTGGAGATGAGACAATTTTTCCTCCTTCTCCTCCTCCTCCTCCTCCTCCTCCTCCTCCTCCTCCTCCTCCTCCTCCTCCTCCTCGGTGCTTTGGAGAATAAGCTGATCCCCTCTTCTCTATGTCCTGGAGGAATGCTATCACGCTATCCCTAACCTTTCTCTTTCCTAGGTTAGACACACCTAGTTCCCAAACCATTCACCATAGCCTCCAGGTCTCTTATCTTTCTTGATCTTCTCTGCACACTTTCCACACTTTCTCTGCATCTTCTTTGTATCATGGCAACCAAAAGTGGGTGGAGTATTCCAAGCGTGGTCTCAATAGCGCAGTATAAATCGGTACAAGAGGTTCTCGTGATCTTGATATTAACTCAGGCTTGAACAGTAGAGTCCTTGGTGCTCTTGCAGATATTTCATCCACTAGGACAACAAAGATGAAGATGATCTCTAGTTGGGTACCGAACTGCAAGCAAACAACCAAGATCAGAGAGCACCTAGGACTTTACAATGTCCACGGTTATTCCAGGTTTTTTCTTTTCTTTTCTTCTAGAAAAATCGGCAACATTTCTCAGAAAGCACCAGATCACAGCCCTCCAGCATTTTCCTTGTGAAAAAAACAAACAAACAAAACCACCTGTTGCTATTTATGTCTAGCTCAGGGGTATTTTTTAAAAATAAAACTGCTACAAAAGGCAAGCGTTAACATGTTCCCACAGACCAACCAGGAGGGCTGGTGCTCTGGAAAGTTTCTCTTCCAATCGGCATCTGTTTCTGCTCCTTCTGGCTCAGAGCTTCTGACAACGTGTAAAATCAAACATTGGCAAAAGACCCAGCATGTCAGAAGGCTAAAAAATAATGACTGAGCAACGTATTCCAAAACCTTCCTATTTCAAGAGACCAATGGGATGGCTGCATATCTGTACATTCACCATCCCCTCTAAACACATCAGAAAGGCCACAACGGACCTTCCTTCCTTCCTTCCTTCCTTCCTTCCTTCCTTCCTTCCTTCCTTCCTTCCTTCCTTCCTTCCTTCCTTTCTCTCTCTCTTTCCTCTTTCTCTCTTTTCTTCCTTCCTTCCTTTCTCTTTTCCCTTCCCTCCTTCCTTCCTTTTCTTTCTTTTTCTCTTTCTCTCTCTTTCTCTTTCTTTATCTTTCTCTCACACTCTTTCTTTCTTTCATCTTTCTCTCCTTCTTTCTCTTTCCTTTTCCTTCTTTTTTTGTTCTTTCTCTTTCCACTTCTTTCTTTCTTTCCTTCTTTCTTTCTTTCTTTCTTTCTTTCTTTCTTTCTTTCTTTCTTTCTTTCTCTCTCTCTCTTTTTTTCCCTTTTCTTTCTCTCTCTCTTTTCTCTCTCTTTCTCTTTCTTTCTTAAAAAAACTATCCCACTCCAGTCCAGTAGGTAATATTTATTCAGATTATTGTTATTTCATGTGGCGTAACAGAATACGGCATGAATGCATAACATTCAGGAAAACAGTGCATAAAATATGTACCAGAATATAAAACACCAGAAAAGTGAATTAATACTGCTGACTTTTTGGGGGGTTGGTGGGGGAAAGTCTAGACACTTGGGAGTCCAGAAATATCAGTAGCATACGAAGGCTTTTTTCTGAATTGTTTTGAAGTCAGGTAAATCTATTTGCCTATAGCTTTTAATAGAGTGGGACTAAGGAGTAGAAAATGGAGGCAAAGATTAATCGGGGTATTCAACTGGAGGTATTCTGGGAGCTGAAGTCCACAAGCCTTAAAGTTACCAACGTTGGATACTGCTGATTTAAATGAAAGTATCTAGGGGATGTGGTGGCTCAGTCGCTAAAACGTTGAGCCTGTTGATCAGAAACGTTGGCAGTTTGGTGGTTCGAATCCCTAGTGCCACGTCATAGAGTGAGCTCCCGTTATTTGTCTCAGCTTCTGCCAACCTAGCAGTTCGAAAGTATGTAAAAAATACAAGCAGAAAAATAGGGGCCAGTTTGGTGGGAAAGTTACAGCATTCCATGTGCCTTCAGCATTTAGTCATGCCAGCCACAAGACCACGGAGACGTCTTTGGACACCGCTGGCTCTTCAGCTTAGAAACAGAGATGAGCACCGGCCCCTAGAGCCAGAAACAACTAGCACGTATGTGCAAGAGGAACCTTTACTTTGATTATTTTAGGAAAGAGAAAAGGGAAAGGGAAAGGAAAGGAAAGGAAACAACTAGCACAGATGTGCAAGGAGGGGAACCTTTACCTTTACCTTATTTAATACACAGGTTGTTTTCTGGAAACAGAGTTGGCTAATCTCTTCATGTTTGCCCTCTTTCCTTCTCTACAGCTTGATGAATTCTGCTTTGAGATGTTCTTTAGCAGCAGTTGTGGCTTTTGTGCTTCCATAAAGCCAGAAGTAAGGTACTTTTATGGAAACGAACAGTTTGCTGCTTTTATGTTAGATAATTCTTTTGTGTCGACTCACAGATTATCTGGCCAATGATATTATTTCACAGCCTATGTGGAGATACACTGCTAATGGGTTTATTTTGCCAGAGGCTGGTTGTAAAAGAAAGAGATTTTTTTTAGCAATCATTAGACATGCTGATCTCATAGAATTGGAAATTAAAAAGTGTGTTATCTGTTGATTTCTTTTTTTTTTTCTTTAAAAATAACAAAACCCATTTACAGAGGAGAAAGCAAATTAGGATCATTTTGTTGGTGCGGTGGACAGATCATGAAGCTCTGATTTGCTTCTTGCTCTAACCTCTTGGAAAGATTGCACAGGAATGCACAAAAATTGGAGAAGGGAACAAAGTCTAACTGCTAACAGAATGAAGAAGTTCAAAGGCAAAAGTAGACGACAGGGAGGAATAAGGAAAATATTAGGATTTTTAAAAAGAGGAATGATTAGGATAAAAAGATGAAAAAAAGGGTGAGTCTGATTGTCTGATCTAAAATTTGCCAAATGGGGAAAAAGGAGCTTTCTAATTGTCTTGAATTTGGCTTTAGAGGGATTTTTTCTGAAATTAATACAAGGTTCTTTGTTCATCTTGAGACGTGGTGGCTCAGTGGCTAAGATGCTGAGCTTGTTGATCAAAAGGTGAGCAGTTCAGAGGTTCGAATTCCTAGCACTGCATAATGGAGTGAGCTCCCGCTACTTATCCCAGCTTCTGCCAACCTAGAAGTTCGAAAGCATGTAAAAATGCAAGTAGGAAAATAGGGATCACCTTTGATGGGAAGGGAACAGTGTTCCATGTGCCTTCGGCGTTTAGTCCTGCTGGCCACATGACCATGGAGACGTCTTCGGACAGCGCTGGCTCTTGGCTTTGTAACAGAGATGAGTACCACCCCTTAGAGCCAGAAACAACTAGCACATATGTGCGAGAGGAACCTTTACCTTGATTATCTTAGGAAAGGGAAAAGGGAAGGAAAGGAAAGGAAAGGAAAGGAAAGGAAAGGAAAGGAAAGGAAAGGAAAGGAAAGGAAAGGAAAGGCTGTCAGGAGACATACATGTACTACAAAAATCTACCCCTAGATGGGAGCAAAGGTTTAGATTTTGGGTCATGTTTGTTTTCCCTCTCCTATTGGTTGTCTTATTTTATGCACCCCAGATTGACAATTTTTCATTGTGGGTGACTAAAAAAATCCTTGTATTTGCTCTATCACTGTTTCTGATGTTTGATTGATCGCTGCTGCTTGTCAAGCTGGTGCCTGTGATAAGTTGCTCTGAGGGAAGTCTGAGGAGAAGCTTCATTTAGTTGATAAGGAGAGAACTTGATTCTCTCCTGATTTAGTGGGAAAAGATTATTATTTTTTTCCTCTACATTTATCTCTACAGTAGCCCTGGGCGGTGCATGCTG
Source organism: Laticauda colubrina (assembly GCA_015471245.1). NCBI lineage: Eukaryota > Metazoa > Chordata > Lepidosauria > Squamata > Elapidae > Laticauda > Laticauda colubrina. Next base: position 18,327,719 of record BLBF01000045.1, read on the forward strand.
GATTTCCACACTGCCACCATAACAGAGACTCATGAGAGAGGCCTTATGTGTCCTCAGCTGCTCCCTTTCCAGACACTCCTGTCAGGCCCATCTCACAGGAAGATTTAAGTTAATTTAAAAAGTGCAACAGGGGAAGAGAATATGTACAGGACCATTTTTTATCTTTTATTATTATTATTTTATTTTGCTGGTAAGCGAAAACGGCATGAGTCATGCTTCGTTGAGCGAAACAGATGACATTTGCAAAGCAATTATTTTTTATCACAAACAGTTCTCCCCCTGCATATCTCTCTCTCTCTCTCTCTCTCTCTCTCTCTCTCTCTCTCTCTCTCT
>BLBF01000045.1:18328061-18340018 GCA_015471245.1 Laticauda colubrina
TCTCTCTCCATCTCTCTTTCTCACTCTTTTTGCATTTCTAGCACTCTTTGACAGTTCGCTCCAAAGGCCATTTGCACTAAAGAGGCTGCTGGGAAACGCACAAGCAAACACCTTGTGAATGAATCTCTGGAACATAAAAAAACCAAAAAACAAAATGGAGAAACAAAGGTGACATTACAACAGGACAAGAAAGGCAGTTCTCCTTTCTTCTTCCTTATTTGCCCTATCTTGGTTGCCAAGAGATTTGCTGATCTCTTAACTTGTTGATCTCTAACTTGCTATTTAGTGGCACAAGAGATTTGTTCAGTCCAGGTCTTTCCTTCATTTTCAGGTATCCTGCTTCCTTTATGTCTGTGATAGTGAACCTCTGGCACACGTGCCAGAAGTGGCACTCAGAGCCTTCTTCGTGGGCATGTGCACCATTGACAGCTGCCCTTCTGGTTTCTGGGGTGCTGGCCAGCTGGTCTTTATGGATGCCGGAGCACCAGAAAATGGTCAAAAAATCAGCCAAAAACCAGGCTGTTTTGGGGGGCATTTTCCAGGCTATTTCTAGGGCATTTTCTGGGGTGTTTTTCGGGGCATTTGGGCCATTTTGGGAGATGTTTTTGGTCCAAAAATGACCTGAAAACACACTGGAAAATGACCTGAAAACCACCCCCAAAACCACTCCCCAAAACAAACGGCCTGAAAACACCCCCCAAAATGGCCAAAAATGGTCAAAAAACAGGCATGTGGACTGGCCAGCTGGTCTTCAGTTTTCCAGCACTCTGGCATGTGCAAATGCATGCGCATGCATACGTGTTCCAGTTTGGGCACTCAGAGCCAAACATTGCCATCACATGTGCTTTAGTCTCCAGATCCCCAATCAACTGTATTGCTCTTCTCTGCACTGTTTCTAGAGTTTCAACATCTTCTTTGTATCATGGTGATCAGAATTACTGGACACAGTATTCCAAGCATGGTCTTACCAGTGCAGTATAAAATGGCACTTATCATGATCCTAAAACTATCCCTCTGTTATTGCAGGCTGGCTTTTCTTTCAGGTTTATAGAATCCTAGTGTTGGAAGGGATTTTAGCAGTCATTAAGTTCAATTCTGTGCATGCTGCAGGATTTACTATAGCATCCGTACTCGAAGACTATCAAGCCCCTGTTTGAAAATGTCCAGGGAAGGAGAAGAAACCTGTTCCCCTAATGGACCCTTCCTGTCAAGCGGATTTTTCTAATAGCAATAGATATCGCACTTAGACTTATATACCGCTTCACAGTGCTTTATAGCCCTCTCTAAGAGATTTTACAGAGTCAGCTTCTTGCCCCCAACAATCTGGGTCTTCATTTTACCCACCTTGGAAGGATGGAAGGCTGAGTCAACCTTGAACCAGTGAGAATTAAATTCTGAACTGCTGGTTGCCAGTGATCAGCAGAAGTAGCCTGCAGTACTGTATTCTAACCATTGTACCACCACGACTCAATTGTTTAATTTGCATCAAAATCATTGAAGTGTCCTCCCATTTATCCTAGACTTACCTCTGGAGCAAGTAAGAAATTTTCAAACCCTCTAGAACAGGGTTTCATAACCATGGCAATTTCCAGATAAGTAGACTTCAACTCCCAGAATTCCACAGCAGCATAGCCATTACTAAGAATTCTGGGAGTTGAAGTTCATTCACTTTTAATTTGGCAAGGTTGAGAAACACTGCTGAAAAGGGTGACAAGCCTTTAGGTATTTGAAGACTGCTATAATGTTGTAGGAGAAGGAGTGGCAGAAGCTAGAGGTGGAGTTAAAAGAGCAATCAGCCTCGTATCCTTAAGTAGCCACAAGCAAATTAAGTCCAGCTTCCCTTGAATTCCATTGACTCTTATCTAACTCTAAACAGGTGCTGTGCAATAAATCAATTTAATTGGATCTTCGTGTATGGACCAAAGAAAGTTGGGGTTTCTGTAGCCCAGATTTGACAGCTTCTTCCTTCTTGGATTTTAAGCATGCTCAGAGCAAACCTGGTCAATGAATGTTAACCGCGCCACAGAAAATATAAAAGATCACTCTGGATGCTTAATGGTATATGGAGGTGACCTTGGGAGACAAGAGGAAGAGCTGCAGATTAGACAAACATCAGGCAAGTGGCAGCTGAGTCCACAGAAGGAATGGGGCTTGGCAAACATCTGAGAAGGGACCCTGCCTAGTTTCTTGAAATGTAAAGGCGAAGAGGAAGGGATGTATTTTCAGGCTTGTAAGATTCTGTTCATGTAATCTTACAATTAAGATAGAACTAGGACTATCATAGAACACAAAACATGGTATTAAGGGTTGGAAGGGACTTTGGAGGGCTTCTAGTTCAGCACCTACTCGAGGAGAGAAACCTGGACCATTCTGAACAATGGCTGTCCAGCCTTTTCTTGAAAAAAACTTTTAGCACCTGCAAATCTGGGAGGCAAGCTGTTCCACTGATTAATTGTTCTCCCTATCAGGAGATTATTTTCTGTGTTCTTGCAAGGCTAATATCAATCTTGTAAGTCTGGAAGTACATCTCTTTCTTCCTCTCCTTTACAATCCAAGAAACTAGGGAGGGTCACTTCTGAGTTATTTGCCTGCTATTCCTTCTGCAAGCTCAGCTGCCACTTGACAAGACTGCAGCTCTTCCACCTGTCTCCCAAGGCCGCTCGCAGTGCCCTTACAGGATGGCATATTTAGGCCCTAGAACTGATTGAGAGGAGGCCATTAATCCATTTAGTCATTATCTTGGCCCCTTCCACCAAAGAAGATGCATTGGCGATCTGTTCAGAAGAACCAGAAGTTATTCACAAAAAAGGGAAAGCTAAGAGGAAAAATACAGAACAGTTAAGCTTGATGTAAAGAGGGAGTAAAGTCTTCTGGAAGGAGGTATGATTTGTTTTCTGGCCAGCTTCTTGGATAAAAAAAGGTGTCATTTTGTTTAGCAAAGCAAAACAAATTGTACCAATATGTCCTCTTACTATGAATATATACAAGAAGGATGTTGCAGGTGTATTTTAAAGAACAGCTGTATATCCATAACTGGTGGAGTTTAAAATTGATTTGAGTTTAGATTGGTTAAGCCTGGACTGCTGGTGATTTTTGTGCTTGCAACTATTTCCGGTGCATGTATAGTACACATGAAACAATATTTTGTGACATGCCAGCTAAATAGAGAAGCATTTTTCTTTTAAAATTCAAAGCATCTTCAAATGTAGATCAAAAGCAGGATTAGATATGTTAATTTCTGATCTCCAGGGCCAATCAACGCATACACCATTTTTTTTTATTAAAGATTTTTGGCAGATCACTATAGAAACAGCGGCTGTCTGTGAGTCTGATCACAATGGAGCTTGGCTTTGAAGTATTTTTAAGACAGGAGACACCTGCATACTAATTTGTGTATTCAATTGCTAAATTTAATCTCAAAGGAACGTGTACAAAAGGAATATATTTGACCTGTAACTGGATGTAAAGGACAAACTAGGTGATTCTCCATTCACCTCTCTATAAATTCTCTATCCCAACCAGTTATTTAATCCAGTGATTTTACTTCATTATATTTAAATGATGCTGTTTTTTAAAGATCAGGTAAATCTCCTACTTTAAAAATGGGATCTGAGCCCCTGAAATGTTAAGGCCCTGTCACACTGCCCAACGGATGCAAAACGTTTGTAAAAAGGACACAGCGGACGAGAAAAATGTTCCATCCGTTGTTATCCGCTCTCAAAAGGGGCAAACATTTGCATAACCAGAGCGGATAACACGGAAAGGAACGGACGGGGGGAGGACACAGGGCGGATGGAAAGTGGATGCAGAGCGGATGCAGAGCAGATGCAGAGTGGATGCGTAGAGGATGTGTAGAGGATGCAGAGCGGATGCAGAGCGGATGCAGAGCGGATGAGCTGCATCCGCTTTCATCCTTTCTCCATCCGTGCTACTAACGCTGTGCGTCCGTTCCGCTTCCTCCCTGCGTCCGTTTACCATTGGAACGGATTTGAATTGCGCGGATGCACAGCGGATGCCACAGCGGATGCGTAACGGATGCAGAACGGATGTCCCCCGTATGCCTAGCGGATGCAGAATGGATGCATTGGATACATTTTCTGCGCAAAAGTTTTGAGCAGCTCAAAACCTTCTGAGCGGATGAAACGTCAATAGACGGATGCTGGACGGATAGAGAGGAAGCAAAACGGAGGCAGTGAGTACAGAACGGAAGCATCGCGTTAACCAACGGATGGCAAGTGTTTTTCTCTGTTTTACATCCTCTTTCCATCCGTTGGTGCAGTGTGACAGGGGCTTTAGATTTGAATGGGGTGTCCATTGGGAGGAGGGAAGTGGGAGAGGAAGGCTTATAAACAATTGTTATGGCTGCCACAACCATGTGATCGAAACTTTTAAATTTTCATTTAAATTTAATTAATTTAAATTAATTAATTTTAAATTAAATTTTAAATTTAAATTTAAAATTTGCATGCAAAAAAGGGTGGGGCTTTGATGGCATGGCTGTGGCCGCCATCTTTTTCCTGCCAAGTTGTCAGTTAACAACATCGCTATTGGCCAATTTTTTGAACATGTGCTGTTCATTTGTGTGTGAGTAGTGTGAGGTTCATCCCTGCATTTTTGACATTTACTATAAATTGTATGTTAGGGTTCCAGAAAAATCCAACTCCAATTAAAAACTCCAAGACAGGCATTTTCTCAAAGTTTCCTTTTATTAGTTATCCTGGCACATCTGGAAAAACCAAATCTGGGAGTTCCGGGTTTTCTCTCAGTAATTCAAAAGTCAAAACCCAACCCCTGCACCATCAGTCCATCCACATGGTTCAATCACCAACTGTCCCAAGTAGAGACATCCTTTCAACCTCCAGGTGCAGGAATAACATGACCTTGACCAAAAAGAAAAATGCTATTATGTCTATCAACACTCTAAAAATCCCCCCCTCCTACTTTCCCAGACACAGGAATGTGGTAGCGTGGAAGCTTCTGCTTCTAATATGGCTTCCAAAGCTGACATTGTATTTATTATAAATTATACTTTGAAATGTTGAGACTCTGGAAAGAGTGCAGACAAGAGCAACAAGAATGATTAGAGGACTGGAAGCTAAAATATATAAAGAACGGATGCAGGAATTAGGTATGTCTAGTCTGATGAAAAGAAGGACTCAGGAGGATCATGATAGCATTGTTCCAATATTTGAGGGGCTCCTACAAAGATGAGGGGATCAAACTATTTTCCAAAGAACCAAAAGGCAAGATGAGAAACAATGGATGGAAACTAACCAGGGAGAAAAGCAATCCAGAATTAAGGAGAAATTTCCTCATGGTGAGAGCAATTCACCAGTGGAACCATTTGCCTCCAGAAGTTTGGACAACCATTGCCTCCAGAAGTTTGGACAAGCATTTGTCCTGCTTGAGTTGACTAGAAGATCTCTGAGGTCCCTTCCCACTCTATTATTCCATGTTCTATATTTACATTTACATTTCTGTGGAAAACAAAAATAGGTCATCTTGCCTTTTTAAGAAATAGACCTCCTCTCTGGTATTTGTGGCACATCTATCAACGAAATATGTCTACTAGGGAGTCTATATCAGAAAGAATATTCTAAACAAGAGACTGAATGAAACATTGCACTAAGCAGAATTGTCCAAGAACTGTATAGCAAAGCACATTAAAAATTTAGTAGTGCAAATGTTTTAATAGGCTTTTTTCCCCCGTTTTTTTGCAAGCTTGACAGCCGAAAGTTGACAGATTGCTGAAAGGAGAAATAGAGAAAAATTGAAATTGACAGATGTCTCTCCCTACAACCCAGAGCCTTTTCCACATTTTCAGTTTTCTCACTCATGGCCTGACTTGTGGCAGTTAATAGGGATACTAGCAAGCACCAGTCTCAGTAAATTTCATTAGGCATTTGTCAGATTTTGTCCATTCTTCATTGCACCATCACAGTATGGAAGCTATTTGATAGCAGTTACTTCTCAACCATCTTGAACTTCTGAATTCAGTTTCTGAATTATTAGACTAATGTTTCGAAACCTCAGCAGCTTGAAGATGTGTGGATTTCTACTTCCAGAATTCCCCAGCCAGCCTGTCCACAAAACTTAAACAGTCGATACCCAGATAAGTGGGGATTAACACCAGACAAATGATCAAGAAGAAAACAATATCCCAATCAAGGAAACTACCAACCTAAATAAATAATTGAGCATTAAACAACAGCCTAATCAAGGAACTACCAAGGCGAAAATGTGGATCAACGGAGAGGAAACTTCACTTTCTTCTAGCATTGAAGATGTTACCCAGTCAGGTCATGAAATTTCTGGCTGAAAAGCACCCAACTCAGAGACCACCAAGGCCTGACACCCCAGGTTATTAAGATATCTTATAGACAATCTGTTGCTCCATCTTCTCTAGTTTACTACAGTATGTTATTTTAACACAATATTTATTGAATATGACCAACTAAGAATTCTTTGCAATTCTTCTCTGTAGAAATCCTGGCTTTATCCAGACAAGAAATTCAGCTGTACATGCTCTCAGCTCATTGATGCTTCCAGAAACTTTCAGCTGTGGTCATTGACTAACCCAGGATTGTCTTCTGGTTTAATTGGAGCTCTGCCCTTTGGGAAAAGTTGAGTCTTCCTCTAACTTTGTCTTTCTCAGTTGTGTTTTGATAGCTTTGGACTTCAGTACCAATTGATTGCTGCTGTTAGGGAACATATAGTGTGTATCTTCACTGCCAGATTGGGGACATAAGGTTATTCTCTTTTCTCAATACAGGGAGATTGGACCAATTGGATATTTTTTCCTTTCCTGTTTCTAGAAAAAGATGCCACCATGCCTGCCTTCCTTCCTTCCTTCCTTCCTTCCTTCCTTCCTTCCTTCCTTCCTACCTTCCTTCCTTCCTTCCCTCTTTCCTTCCTTCCTCCCTCCCTCTCCCTCCTTCCATCCCTCCCTCTCATCTGCTTAACTGCCTTACTTTTCATGTTTATCCCTTTGAGATCAACCGATTAAAGAGATTAAGGGTATTTTTGTGACATGGGATACCAAAAATCTTATCCCTTTAACTAGTTCAATTGCGCCCTGAAAAATATACAGCAATGTTCAGCCTTTTTCCATTCTTTGCAGTGGCGTTTTATCATGGCCAACTGTGATAAATTGGGAAGGAGAAATTTTATCAAGGATGTCTTACTTTTCAAGATGTGTTTGTCTGGGGGAAGGCATATAAGTTTCATTGGTCAATGAAGAGATAAGGAAGTGGCTGAACTCTTGAATTTTAAAAAAGGACAAACAAGCAAGAGCCCTCCTTTGAATGTTTCTTCAGTGAAATATATTAAAGTAGGAACCTCACCCTCTGGTTAATTTATGCAAAAGGAAAATGAAAAAAAGGGGGGATTGGTTATTGGAAGGAAGGGAATAATAGAACAGAATGACAGAATAATAGACTTAGAAAGGACATTGGAGGTCTTCTAGTCCAACCCCACTGCCCCTATACCATTGTGGACAAATGATTGATCAATCTTTTACTAAAAGCCTTTGGTGATGGAGCACCCACAACCTCTGAAGGGAATTTGTTCCACTGGTTAATTGTCAGGAAATTTATCTTAGTTCCAGATAGGTTCTCTCCTTGATTAGTTTCCATCCATTGCTTCTTATCCTGCCTTCTGGTGCTTTGAGAATAGCTTGACTCCCTCATCCTTGTAGATTGTCCTGCTCATCTTTGTAATTTGGCTGTCATATAAATAATATAATAATATACATATAATTTATAAGTTTATATAGGTCTGCATCTTTCTTCTCTTCCCTTTGCACACCTTCTTCTTGTAAATGCATAATAATTGACTGTATTCATGAAGAACGAGCTGACCAAGGCAGTCAGTGACAGATACTCAAAGCTGACACTAGATGGAGGTAGAGATTACAAAATGCAAACTGAACACAACTGGTTTCTACTACAGGAGACCTCCAGTTAGTACAACAATCAGGCCTAGCAACTTGGTTGTGAAGTGAAACAGCGGCTAAGTGAAACCATGACTGTGCTTACCATCTTCCTTTAGCTTTCTTTTGCTTTACAGATCTGCAAAGTTCATAAATGCACAGACTGGTTGCAAAGTTATTTTTCATCATTGTCATAACCGAACGGTTAGTAATGAGGCAGCCGCTAAGCAAGGACTACCTGTATCAAGACTGTTGTGGCTCACCGGATTGGGACCTCCCCTCTTTGCTTCTAATTGCCATCTATCCCCTTCCATTCTTAATACTCTAGGAGAGTATTAGCACTTTGCACCAGAAGTATTTCATGAGAAGGTCCCTCAATATTTTTTCTTGCTTTCTGTCTCCCCAACTTATCAACAGATTAACAGAATTGGAAGGGACCTTATAGGTCATTTAGTCCAACTCCCCATGCATGTAGGAGAACCTACACTATTTCTGACAGATGGCAGTCCAGTCTCTTCTTGAAAGGCTCCAGGGATGAAGCTCCCACAACTTCCGAAGGCAACTTCTGTTCCATGGGTGGATTGTTCTCACTGTCAGGAAATTCCTCCTCATTTCCAGGCTGAATCCCTCCTTGTCAGTTTCCATCCATTATTCTTTGTCTGGCCTTCAGGTGCTTTGGAAAATAGCTTGATTCCCTTCCTCTCTATGGCAGCCCCTCACATATTGGAAGACAGCTATCCTGTCTCCCCTGGTCCTTCTCTTCACTAGATTAGCCATGCCCAGTTCCTGTAACTATTATTCGTATGTTTTAGCCTCCTTCCCAATGTGAGGGTGAAATAATGCTTGCATTTCCCGCCATGGATGTCCTTTCCTTCTTGAACCTTCCCTGTGAATATGAGACAGGATCAAGGGAAGAAAATTTGGAAACAAAGACATCAGAGAAAGATGCTTAAAGCCTTTGTGCAACAGAGAGCTGATTCATGTTTCCTTTTGCTAAATTTAAACATGCTTCTGGGTGAGATGTTTTAAGAAGGGTGATTTTGGTTAAATCTGTTGCTTTCTCTTTTTTAAATAAAAAGGCCTAAAGAATAGTTTAGAACTCTGCTATTAAAAATAAGCAGCAATATACAACAGGGGAATCCAAGAGACCGTACTGCAGTGATTTCCTTTTTATTATGGAGAGATGGCTAAGAGAATTGCTGCTTCTGCTGCTATTATGTTTGATCAAGACAGGAGACCTTATACCATCTTGGTCAAAGGATGAAGGTCCAACTTAGGGTCTCTGAGCCCTATTACCATGTACAACATGGAGGCATGGATAGCTCTGGGTTTGGGGCTGATCAGACACTTATGCAAAGCTTGTTCTCCTAAGTTTACAGAATAATGGAGTTGGAAGAGACCTTGGAAGTCTTCTACTCCAATCTTCTGTCCAAGGCAGAAGATCCTATATTCTTCTGGACAAATGACTATCCAAGCTCTTCTTAAAAACCTCCAATGTTGGAGCATTCACAACTTCTGGAAGCAAGCTATTCCAATGATTAATTGCTCTTTGTGTCAGAAAATTTATCCCTACTTCTAGGATTTATCTTTATCTTTAATGATCTTTCACCCATTACTTCTTATCTTGCCCCCAGTGCTTTGGGGCAGTGGTCACCAACCAGTGGGCTGGGGACCACTGGTGGTCCACAAGAAAATTTTGGGGATCCACAGAAAAATGTTACCCCCAAAACAATCCAGGCTGCACAGGAACACAAGGCTGCAATGCCCACATGGCCTGTGGGAACACAAGGCTTGCAAACAACACGAGGTAGTGAGGGGAGGAGGGAAAGGATGGAGAGAGGAACTTGCCCCACATACCTCACATACCTGGCCTGGCCACCTGGCTGCTTCTTTCTGCTTCTTTCTTCTGCTTTTGTCTGCATGCAAGGAAAGCAGCAAAAGTCTTTCTTTCTCTCCCCCAAACTCCGCCAGAAATGAGTCTTTGGGACCCTGCAAGGCTCCTGCTCCAAGAGGCTGCGCCGGCACAAGTCTCCCAGAGACTAATTTCTAGCAGAGTTTGGGGGAGAGAAAGAAAGGCTTCTGCTGCTTCTGCTGCTTTCCTTGCATGAAGCCAAAAGTCTCTCTCTCTCTCTCTCTCCCTCCCTCCCCCTCCCTCTCTTTCTCTTTCTCTTTCTCTCTCTCAGAACAGAGAGCTGAAGAGGGTATCCTGCAATCCCAAATAAAGAATGATCGATCGATTGGAAAACAGGGTGGGGAATTTTCATGCAGAATTTTTGGGGGATTTTCCCAGGGTCTCTGTTTTGTGGGATTTAAAATTTTGAGTTTGGCAGTTTCTGAGGTCCAAAAGGTTGGTGACCCCTGCTTTGGAGAATAAATCAATCCCCTCTGTGACAGCACCTCATGTACTGGAAGACAGTTATCACATGTTTCACCCCTCCCAAGATTGTTCTCTTTCTTAGACTTGTCCACTTTTCTACAATTGTGGCACTAAAAGGATGAAATTCTTCGGCATACTGAGGCTGTTGAAGTGAGTGTGGATAACTCTGTACAACACCCTCGGTTGGATGTACTGAAACGAAATATTTAGGATTGTGAACCTTGGAATGGAAATTCAGCAATGCGAGACGCTTTAGTGGCTGTTATTCTGTTTGTGCAGCTGTGGGTCCAGATGTTACCATTTTCCTTTGCAGATGTAAACACTGCTATTAAGTTTTGTTTAGCTGCTGCTATTTCGGGAATGAAAGCTTTGCTGTTGAAACGTAAAGCTTCCCAGAAAAGGCTTGCTTACATGTGTGTGCTCTTTCTGTTTGCATCCATGTGGGCAGTTGCTGGGTAAATATTTTATATCTACCAATAAATAAATACCAGTGGTTTAATCACACCAGTGTTACATTTGCAGCTCGTCCAGCTTCACCAAGAAAGTGATATAGACTTTAGGTTCCCAGTAGATGACAACAGGAAGGTTAGAATATTCTGAGAAGTTGCTAATGGATCCTTTCTCCAAGAGCCAGATGTTAAATTAAGAAAGCATTAATACATAAAATTGCAAAAGCAGATTTGAATCCATATTTGAATTTCAGAAATGTGTAAAAAAAACCATTTGTGTTCTTACCATCAACTCTCCTTGCAGAGGAATTTCTTTGTAAGCAAGCAGACTTTAAGGCAATGATAAGTTTCATTTATTTATTTATCTGTCCAACTTACTTGCTCCCAAGTCTCTGAAATCAAACAAGGTAATATAAACCATTGAGAAGGAGAAAGCAGGAGAAATTGTATATCAGTCTCTTTCTTTATCTCTATCTTTACAGTTCCATCTCTGTCTGTCTCTATCTCAATAACAGAGTAACAGAAGAGTTGAAAGGGAGATCTTCCAGCTCAACTCTTCTCTCCACCTTGATCCTTCCGTCCCATCCTATCTCTGCATATTGGCATGTTCTGCAGTTTGTTAAAGTGGCAACATTAATACCCAATAATATGATATAATCTTATGTACCATAATAATATAGATTGCACAAATGGAAAGGAATGAAATAAAGCAGAACTTCTGAGTTTCCTTCAAGCAAAGGAGCTTCCTCCAAAGTACTTTTCTGGAAGCAAGCTTAAAGCATTGTTTGCTCTCTTCTTTTTTCTTATGCACATACACCCCCCCCAACATCCCATACAATGTAATAAATGTTTCACCCCGAAAACATGAACCAGAGGGTTCCTGACTCTTTGCTATTCAGCCAGAGGTCCATGAGTGATGCTCAAAAGATGCAGAGGCTTCTGCAGCACCACTAGATGTCCCTTGTGGACTTCTTCAGTCTCAGAAGAAGCTTTTCCATTTAGGTTTCAGAAAATTAAAAATGGCTGCTCTTTTGTGACATTGATAAATCTTCAAGAGCTTGGCTCTTGCATCAGAGCTCATGAGATTGGGAAGATTTTAGTGCTTTAATTGTTTTGAATGATTTTTTAAAACTTAGACACATTGAATTAGTCAGTCCTTCCTTCCTTCCTTCCTTCCTTCCTTCCTTCCTTCCTTCCTTCC
>BLBF01000045.1:18340317-18353904 GCA_015471245.1 Laticauda colubrina
TCTTTCTTTCTTTCTTTCTTTCTTTCTTTCTTTCTTTCTTTCTTTCTTTCTTTCTTTCTTTCTTTGAATAATTTGGTGGTTCCAAAAAAGGAGATTTATTTTATTCCCAAGAGTAATTTTGGGGGTAGCTACAGAGAAAATGGGGTGCACAGACTTGGTTTTATAGGGGGTTGGTCCTTTATGTAGATGCGAGATTTAGTGTGTCCTTCCTTTTCATGCTGGGGTGTGTCCCCCTATGGAGCTAGTGAGATGCTAAAAGGGGGAAATCAGAGCTTTTAATTTCTATCACTTCCTTCCTTTCATTGTTTTAGCAACCTCCAGCATCTTGTGATGGCTGGTACTGAATTATTGTTCTTTGTCTAGACCTTAATGGTGATGCATTCTCAGAGTCTTTCAGATGCTCATTTAGCAGCCAGTGAAGCAGAGGGTTCTTACTTAAGCCAGCCTGCACCAAGTTTTATATTGCAAATGCCCCACTTTGGAATAAAGAATTATTAACATTTTATCCACAATTATTTCAGATCCAGAAATAAAAGATGTCATTTCTCATCCACAACAGTGCTGGATCAAATTGGGCATTTGCATTTGTGACAGATGATGAATTTGTCTTTTTTTTTTTTTTTTTGCACTTTCCATTTTCCAAACAGCTTCATATCTATTTTTCCTAGTTTCTTATTTTTCAATTAGCCTATTGGAATTTTTTTTTAAAGAAACAAACTGTCTTTTCTACTTGGTTTTGCAAACCTTTAGTTCTGACTGGTATAACTTCTTTATTTTTTAAAAAATTCACGAATGTATTTTTTTTTTTAAATCCTGGCAAAACACATTACAAAATGCAGTGAGATCCATTTTTAAGAATGTCTGAGCTTTGGTTTGAAATATGAAAAAAGTATCAGTTTTGCACTGAAACGATTTGTTAAAAATGTCTTCTCTATGCTTAGCATCTGGTGTCATGCGCATATTCCATCTTTTGGCACTCCAAAAAGTACATCTTGCACATGCCATCTGCTTCTGGCAATTAAGGATATGGCAAATAAAAATAGGGAAGAAACCGTGACCTGACCTTTTGACTATACTGACCCATAAGCCCATTGGATCCAGAAGGTTTTATGAGGATTCAGGGTCCAAATGTCCAAGAGTCAAGATCTCATGGCAAGCTTTCCCTGAAACAAGCACATTTTCTATTCATTTATTCACTGATTCATCTGAACAGGGAGAACAGGAGAGTTTTCAGTCCAGACTGGCCACTGAGATTAGAAATTATAGTTTGCTGCACAATAGAAGCCTATAACTCAGGTTTTTGAACCTCTTTTTACACAACAACATTGTGCCATGAACAGTGATTGCACAGATGTTTCAGCTGCCATTGAATGGGCTTCTCCTTCTCCAGCTATCTCCATTTCCATCCCCTTCTCCTTGGGATGAGACCGCCGCCTCCTCCTCCTCTTCCTCCTCCTCATTCTCATTCTTATTCTTCCTGCTCCTCCTCCTCCTCCTGGAGATGAGACTGCTTCTCCTCTTTTTTCTCTTTTTCCATCTGGTGGCCTACAGGTGGAGCTCTCGCCTCACAATCAGGAGGCTGTGAGTTCGAATCTAGGTAGAGGCTAATATTTGGAATAGACTCTCCTGCTGGAGCAGGGGGGTTGACTAGATGACCTCCAAGGTCCCTTCCAACTTTAGGTTCTATGAACCTATAATCTCCATCCCCTTCCCCTTGTCCTGGAGATGAGAAAGTTTTTCCTCCTCCTCCTCCTCCTCCTCTTTGTAAGTAAATGTTCAAGAAAGTGCCTACTTAAAAATAATATCCGACAAATAAGCTGCAAGCAAGCTGTAGAGCAGTTTTGGGCTGAGGAGAATTCTAACAAGCATTATTGCCTAATAAATATTTTGAAAAAAAATATTATTCCTTGGAAAGGTGTGACAACCTCCTCCCTCCCCCTTTTCTTTGTATCTAATTGCTTTAATGTTTCATGGAAATGAATATTACAGTTGGAGTTACCAGTTAATAGAGAAGTTAATATTCTGCTATTATCAGGCATTTCCAAAGTCCTTCCAAAAAAGAGTTCTCTTCTCTCTGTATTATCAGGCATCCCTGCCTCTTTCTACTGGATGTTTGACAAGAAATTAATATATTTGCCCGGAAGGAAAATATTATATATTTGCAAATTCTAGCAGGCCTGGTCAATGTGAAGTGGCCTCAAACCAAGAAAAAGAATGCCTCAAATCTCTCCATATGTACCAGAAACAAATCATGGCTTAGTGTGCAATCATGGAAAATACAATAGCAACCTAAGGGCAGGATGTACCACAAAGCCCCCCTCCCCACAATGTTAAAATTTGAGTAGGGGTCTCCAACCGTGGCAACTTTAAGCCTGGTTGACTTCAGTTTTGCTGGCTGGGGAATTCTGGGAGTTGAAGTCCACCAGGCTTAAAATTGCCAAAGTTGGAGTCCCCGATTTAGACAATTAGCAATTGATACAATCTTCATCTGGAATTCAGCCAATGACTTTTTAAAAATCACCTGAATTTGTGGCCATCCTGTCACTGGAGAGAGAGAGAGGGAGGGAGGGAGGGAGGGAGGGAGGGAGGGAGAGAGAGAGAGAGAGAGAGAGAGAGAGAGAGAGAGAGAGAGAGAGAGAGAGAGAATGAGAGTGTAGGTATAGTAGCTAAAGCATGCAGACTGCGAAACTATGAGTTCTAGTCCTACCTCAGGCACATAGGCAGCTGGGTGACCTTGGGCCAGTCACACTTTGTCAGCCCTAAGACATAGGCAATGGCGCATCCCTTCCAAAATCTTTCCAGGAAACCTGCAAGGATTAGTCCAAGTAGTTGCCAGGAGGACAAAATCTGACTTGAAGTTATTATATGCATAAGACATTGGAAGAAAACTAAAAACTAAGGAGAAATTTCCTGATAGTTAGAATAACCAGTGGGACAATTTGCCTCCAGAAGTCGTGAATGCTCCAACACTGGAAGTTTTAAAGAAGAGATTGGATAACCATTTGTCTGAAATGATATAGGGTTTCCTGTCTAAGCAAGAGGTTGGACTAGAAGACCTCCAAGGTCCCTTCCAATTCTTCTATCCTATCCTATCCTATCCTATCCTATCCTATCCTATCCTATCCTATCCTATCCTATCCTATCCTATCCTATCCTATTCTATTCTACTCTATTCTATTCTGTTCCACCCTACCCTTCCCTACCCTAATCTAAAATGCATCACATGTGTGCTGCACATACAAAGGGACAAAGCTTTGATAGCACACTCTTACTTGACTCTCTGCCTTTTAAAAACAATCCTCTCTGCCTGCAAACATGCTGATTTATTGGCTTAGTGGCATACAATCTATGCCAACCTTTGAGGAACATATCAAACAAATACGTGTCTATTGACAGCAATCAAATCAAGTTCTTTCTTCAAAGTGTTTTTTCCATCTGAAGACCACACAGTCAATACAAACAACCTCGGTAGGGGGAAAAAATTACTGTCAGGAAACCTCAGACAAAACCAAAATCTCTTCTTTGAAAACACTTGTTAATCTCCCACCCACCCAAAGAAGCCTTTAAAGCTAGTAGAAATGCACAGCAAAACATAGTCACTGGCCAATTTAATTTCAAGCTTGATCTTGGCTCAGGTTTGGGCATCATGTAGGCTACTATTAAACTGAATTAAAGTTCCCAAGGAAACTTTGTTTTTCAAAGATGGAAACTGAATATTTCCCACTTGCTGTTTAGTGTTCAGTTAAAGTTATATTGCAAAGTAATTCTGCTGTTCTTCTTGGTTTCTTGGTGTGAATCAGATTATTTTATCAATGAAATACCACTTCAAAATTTTGTAACCATCTAGCTCTTTGTGTGTGTGTGTGTACAATATATATTTTGAACAGACTTTATACATTTGTTGTGTTTCTTTCCTCTTTCCCTTCCCATCTTCTCATCTCTGTATTATTGTCTTTTGTGATTGTGGTTCCATTGCCCAGAGTTCTATGTATTTCCATTAGCTAAATGCAGGATAACCCTCTTATGTTTAGGAAAGGTTTTATATGTGTGTGGTGCTTTTTTGGCATGTTGCTCTGTTGCAGGAGGATGTCTGAAGTTCTCTTTAAAACAATTTACAGAGGTACAAAAGGTCTGATGAGCTTTGATTATTTTCCATGGAGCCACACCAATAAAATGTCTCTGTGTATGTACACAGATTAACCCCAAATTTAAGAATATTGAATTGAAAACATGTTGCACAGTTAGTTAAATGTTGTTTATCTCTATGTGCTTGTCAATGGCTGATTTGCTGAGTGTCAGGCTTCCAGGAGTTCTCCAGGATTTTTGGACTTGGCTTGGTCTAAGATGCTCACATTAGAAATTATAGAAAATATTTGAGGTCCGCATGGTAGATGTCACGATGTGGTGGCTCAGTGGCTAAGACACTGGGTTTGTTGATCAGAAAGGTTGGCAGTTCAGCAGTTCAAATCTCTAGCGTTGCATAACGGAGGGATCTCCCATTCCTTGTCCCAGCTTCTGCCAACCTAGCAGTTCGAAAGCATGTGAAAATGCAAGTAAAAAAACAGGGACCACTTTGGTGGGGAGGTAACAGTGTTCCATGAACCTTCGGCATTTCGTCTTGCCGGCCACATGACCACAGAGACGTCTTCAGACAGCGCTGGCTCTTTGGCTTTGTAATAGAGTTGAACACTGCCCTCTAGAGCTGAAAATGAGTAGCACGCATGCGCGAGGGGAACCTTTACCTTTATGGTAGATGTCAGTGGTGGTTTGTTCTCCGGGCTTACTGTTTCACTTCCAAACATTTCATCACCAGGCCAGGTGAAATCCTCAGGAAACTTCAGTTGAAGCATCACATTTCAATTCTTCTCTGCTTTTATTGATCTCATGGGGTCAAGTAGTTGGTGGGTCATGCCATGTGGCATGCCATGTGACTGGCTGGTGATGCTGTGTGAAGGTCACCCCATGTGGAAGTGATTGGTGCCATCGATGATTGCTTGCTCGGTTGGTATGTCTCCTTATAGATTCATTGGACGGTTCCAAATTGACAGGTTTGTTGATCAATTGGTTGAATACCCGGTTCTGATGAATTCACATGCATGGCATGTAAAAAGAACAAACCAACCATGTTTTGGAATGTTCATCCCTTCTGAATGTGTTCGGAGATTCTTAATATTCCAGATCATGGTTCTCGCAGAAGTACTTTTTCCAAAAGGCAAATTGACTTCCTTGGGGTTTTTTTTTTGTTTGAAAATAATCTGAGAAGAAGCTTCTTGGATGAGAAGTGAAACATTTTGAAAGGAAAAAAACCTTTAAAAAGTCCATTTGCTTTTGGGAAAAAGCATTTTTGGCATCATCCCTTTTGAGTTGCTTTGGACCAAAATTCTATTTTGACTTTCTGCTTTATAATACACTGTCACTTATGATTATGTCATTGTGGTTTATGCCCAAACTTCTGCTGACTGTGGTGGGAACACTTTTAGTTTTCCATGTACGGAAAGGGCTCTTGTTCTGTAATTTTTGCTAATCAGTAAATTTTGTAGCAAATATCGGCATTTATGCTTTGTGATTAATTCAGACTGTCACCTTAATCAAACTGTTTGGATCAAAGTTCTAAATAAGATTAGTTAATTAATGTGTGGGCTTAATAGATTGGGCTGTTGTTCATTTTCCAAAGCCTCATTAAATCTTTTTTATGTCCTCCTTCCCTTCTCCAGAATAATTAGAAGAAGAAAAAAACTTTTGTAACTTTTTCATAGCATGGATGAAAGAGTGCTCTGAAGTTATTTCTACTTCAGTCTTCTTGGTACCCTGTAATGGGTCAGACCACAATTTCTGTTATCCTCAGATAGCACTATACTTTCCACAAAATTAGATGGTTTTGTTGTATTTCATCTTGCAGTTGTTTTTTTTCTTCAAAAACTCCCTTATGAAAATAGTCTATATAATAAAAGTTTCTCCTTCAAAAAGACAAAGGAAGATGATCTTGTTCTGTTTCTACTAGTTCATTATCTACTTTTAGGATATTTTTTTTTTTAAAAAATGGACAATTTATATTTCCTGAGATAGATGGATTTCCTTCCTTGGAAAGAAAGCCTCAAGTCTTTGGGATTTGTATCAATGCTTTGTTCTTCCCAGGCAGGCCCTTCAAGGCTATTGTTCTGTTTACTTCTCACTTAGCCACTGAGTGAGACTCTTTACAACTGTTGGAAGACACACATAACCTTTTTTTAAAACATAAAGGAGAGGGTTTATTTTACTTTTCCTAAATGGCTGTTGATATGTTAGACACTATTCCCTATGCCCAGAGCTTCTCCTTCTCCCAAAAACCCAAAGGTTTAGGAGATTGTCTGGGTTAGAGTCTAACCCAAGAAGGATCAAGCTCCTTTGTGGGAACCATGATGAGTTTCATGATGTGATTTAGACTTGCAGAGTCTAAATGACCTCTAGTATTGCTGCAGAGAAACCAGTTGTAGTGTTGAAGCAAGAAAGATCAGCTGGTTTTCCAACACAGATGATAACATGGATGATATTGTACCTTTAGAGTATGAAGTCTTCCATATAACGTAGATCTGTACAAAGTCTTATCCTTCTCTTTCTCCTTTCCCTTTCCTCTCCTCCTCTTCCTCTTCTTCTTTCTCATTCTCCTTCTCTTTCTCCTCCTCCTTCCTCCTCCCCCCTCCTTCTCCTTTTCTTTCTCCTCTTCCCCCTCCCCCTCTCCCTTCCTCCTCCTCCTCCCTTCTTCTTTTTCCCCTTCTCCATTTCCTCCTCCTCCTCCTTTTCCTCCTCTTACTTCTTGAGTTGTTAGGGACAGCCACTATTTGTCATGACAAGGCTAGCCAGTATAATTTTGCAATATGTCCATAGGTACTAACAATTGCTTTGTAAGCTACCAGCAACTTACCACCAATACCCATTTTGCTAAATCTTGCACTGGGAATATTTTTTTAAAGAGACCCCTGTGTTTATGCGCTACGTATAACTGATAGAAATGCTGGTTTCTATAGTAACACAAGTGACAGCTTTGATCGTAACCTTAAGAAGGTAGAATGTGGCTGTTGCTTTTTTTAGCAATTGCATTTGGAACAGAGCATGGCTGAAAACATTCAATATGGTTTCATTTGGGAGGCTAAATTCGAGACACAGTAACAAGAATATCTAAATAATGGCAATAAATACCCAAGGGGCATGTGTGGGAAAGGACTTGGAGCTGACTATAAAAATTATGGGATGGATGTGAATGCAGCAAAAATTCTTTATAGAACAGAAGTGGTCTACCACCTTAATGAGATTGCAAATACAATTTCCTCAACTATCAACCATACATCTTATCTCCCTGTTTATTGGACTTTTAATCCCTTTTCATTGCTTTTAAAGCTTGAAATTAAAAAAATACATTTCTTTAAAAAGGGTCTGTCATGCCTGTGAGAGGAGGAACATTCAACTAACAATGTTCCATATCATCCCAATATGTTTAGCTAGACAAATTTTTACAGGATGGCAGGCAAGCTTTGGAGTTTGCAAACCTGTTCTCCCAACCAAATTCATCAATAAAAGCAGCAAAACATATGGGGAAGGTAAGAGGGATCGGATATATCTTTTTAGAAGTTAAAGAAAGGCAATTGGCCTGCACCATGCCAATTAAGTGAAAAGGAAAAAGTGGGCCGGTCATGGAAGAGGAATATTTAATAAATTAATATTGGTCAGAACAGAGCAGAGCAGAGCAAACAAAACAGAACAGAACAACAGAATAGAATAGAATAGAATAGAATAGAATAGAATAGAATAGAATAGAATAGAATAGAATAGAACAGAACAAAAATATTTATTGACCAAGTGTGATTGGAGACATAAGAATTTGTCTCTGTGCAGAAGCTCTGAGTGTACATACAAACAATCAAGTGATAAGTCATAGGTCATAAATCATAAGATGCAATCATAAATCATAAGATACAACAATGATGGATAAATCATAATATACCAATAGGAGAAGGTAGTAAGCAAGATGGGAGAGAAGAAAGATGAGAAGGATGAAAAGATGACAAGGGTAATAGCAATACAGCCTTATAACATGGGTAAATATCCTAAGACATAAGAGAGCACTGTGGTGATTAGGTGTTCTGCAGAGTGGTGGCACAAGAGAAAAAAATGTCTTTGTGTTCAATTGTTTTGGCATTCAATGCAGTGTCCTGAGGGGAGGAGTTGAAATTGTTTATATCCAGGATGTGAGGGGTCTGTAGATATTTTCTCAGCTCTGTTTCTGATCCGTGCATGGTCCTCAATGGAAGGCAGGCTGGTTGCAATTGTTTTTTCTGCAGTCCTAACTATCCGTTGAAGTCTGTGTCTGCCTTGTTGGGTTGCAGAACCAAACCAGACAGTTATAGAGGTACAAATGACAGACTCAATAATTCCTCTGTAGAACTGGATCGGCAGCTCCTTGGGCAATCTGAGCTCTCTGAGTTAATGCAAGTAATTGTAATTTAGCCAACATCCCCTTAAATCCAGTATTCAGTATCCAATGTTTGCTTCCAAACTTTTACAGAAAACTTTGAATTGCCGTGGCTTATTTCAAGAAGTCTGGAAGATAAAATATTCAGAGAATGTCAGAGACATTGGATCGTTTTCACTTGGAGAAGAGATGTCGGGGAGATCTGAGAGTTGCCTTCAAGGATCTCAAGAACTTCACGCAGGAGATGAGGCAGAACTGGTTGCAATTGTTCCAGAAGTCAGAGAATGAAACAATGATTTCAATTAGAAGGAAGTAGATTTCAGCAGGATGGCAGGAACAATTTCTTTGCAAGAGCAATTCATTAGTGGAACTGACTGCCCCAAGAAATGGGGGATTTTCCTTTACTGGAGATGTTTAAACAGGTACTAGATGATCATTTATTTGGAAACTATAGTAGCGGATTCTTGCACTGAATAAGGATCAGAGCAAATGATCTTCAAAGTATCTTCCAATCCTTACATTCTATGATTAGAAGACCCCCAAGGTCCTTTTCAACCCTATTATTTCATGTCCTAGAAGATAATATTTACAGCTCAGGGATGAATTGTGGAGTCTCTGGTACTGTCTGAGTTTGATTATTTTCTTGCAGATATTTTATGACCCTATATCATTTTGCAAACAGGCTTATCTAGTCTCTTCTTGAAAAGCTTCAGGGATGGAGCATCCACAACTTCTGGAGCAAAGCCATTCCACTGATTAATTGTTCTCATGGTCAGGAAATTTTTCCTAAGTTCCAGGTTGGACCTCTCTTTAATTATTTTTCATCTGATACTGCTTGTCCTGTCCTCAGGTGCTTTGGAGAATTTTACAGACCACCTCTTCCCTGTGACAGCCCCTCAAGTACTGGAAGACAGCTGATCCTTCTTTTTGTTGGACTAAACATATCTAGTTCCCTCAGAAGAACATCAATTCTATTGGTATTCAGTTTCTCTCTTACTAATATTTGATTCTAGGATAAGACGTTCTTCACTGTGAACAATTCACATCTGGTCTGAGAGACCACACAAGTCATTAAACCATAAAGCATTGTTTACAAACCACAATGGTTGGCTTTGCACAGCACACCAAGCTCACAGTCAAAGAAAACTATGGAATGTCTTTCTTTCTTTCTTTCTTTCTTTCTTTCTTTCTTTTCTTTCTTTAAAGCATTTTTTTTTATTTTTAATAGTTACAATAATTCCATCTTTCATTCATACAGTGGGTTGACTGGGAACATATATCTTATGCTAACAATCATAATTGATATTTTTAACCAATATAACTTTAATCACATTTAATCTGTAAGTTGTAAGTCATTTCCTCTTATATTTGTTTTCTTTATAACCATCTTAACGACTTTCTATCTATATTTATCTATACAATTTTAACTCATTTTATTTTCTAACCATTGATAAAATAAATCCCATGTCATATAATATTCAGTTTCTTCTTTTTCTTTAATTTCCAGTATTAATCTATTCATCTCTGCACATTCAAATATTTTCTCAATCATTTTTCCCTCTGCTGGTATATTATCGTTTTTCTAATTCTGCGCAAATACAGTCCTACAGTAGCTGCTGTTTAATATGTGTATAATTAAATATGATTCTTCTTTGCTATAATTAATCTTCAGGTACCATAGGAATATATGGTAGGAATATTTCCAGTTTCAAATCATGTTTCTTTATCATTTTCCCCAACCATGTATGTGATTTTGTCCAATATCTTTTAGCTTCTATACATGTCCACCACATGTGGTAGTATGTTCCAGGTTTGTGATGACATTTCCAGCATTTGGCTGATTTATCTTTAAACGTCTTTGCTAATTTTGCTGGTGTCTTTCTAAGTTGAGTGAAAACCAGCCCCAGGCTCTTCATTCTCTATTTTACAGACTGCAGGATTGTGGATGGAAGTCTCCTCTGCGTCAGAGAATATGCCATAGTAGCCATCCTAAGTTAAACCTGCTTTGGATTTTCTACAGCTAATACAGTCAATGGAGGCTTCAGATTGGCTGCTTGCCCTAAATCCTATTTTTGCAGCCTTGAAAACTGCTTCAGCTACAGCAGCCAGAAAAGAGGCAGCTGAGTTTCTCACCTTTTGAAGCACATTTTTTTTAAAAAAAAAAAATGAGTGCCAAGCTTTAAATGAGGCCTCACTGAATTTGAAAAACAAATATTTTAAACCTCAGACAAATTGTCATTTTTTCCATAGCTTTAGATTGGTTCTTTATTTAATGACTTCTTTGATCAGTTTATATCCTGCTCCCTCCCTCCCTCCCTCCTTTTCTCTTTTCCTCCCAAAATTCTGTGAGATTCATTGAGCTGAAATAAAAATGGATCCAAAAACTGAGAATCCAGTTGGGAGATGAGAAGTGGGAAGTGGGAGTTTGGGGGAGAGTTGGAGAGTTTAGCAGAAAGCTACTTCCTGGGCCAATCCATTTCTTTGACTTTAACACCAACCTAAGTGTTGAAGTAGAGAAACCAGAGCTGGTATTCAGCAGGTTCTGACCAGTTCTGGAGAACTGGTAGCAAAAAGGTTTTTTTTTTGAGTAGTTCAGTGAACCAACAAATCCCACCCCTGACGGCAGATTTTACAGTAACCTTCCCCTGCCATGCCCACCAAGCCACACCCACAGAACTGGTAGTAAAAAAAAATTGAATCCCACCACTGAGAGAAACCCCTTCTTCTTCTTTTTTTTTTTTAAACAAATTTTATTGATTTTACAATTAAAAAAGAAAAACACAACAACATAATAACACGTGCATAATTGAAAGGTAGAAAGAAAAGAAAAAGAGGGGATGGGAAAAGAGGACCAGAAAATCAGAAAAAAACAAAAAAGAAAATACAAGAAAGAAAATTTGTTAAAATTATTCTTACTTTCGACAATTTGTGAGATCTTTTCTTCCTTTGGTTTTACTATCTCTAAACACTTTATCTTTACAAGAATTTATACATCACTCATATAAATTTATCTTATTCTTTCAATCCTATATAATAAAATTCATCTTTGTTATAACCACTTATACCAATAATTCCAGCTATTATAATATATTGTTTTTTAGAGCTAATGTTAATCTATCAATTTCTGCGCAGTTTGAAATTTTTTGGATAATCATCTCCTTTGTAGGTATCTGTGGATGCTTCCAACACTGAGCAAAAGACAACCTAGCTGCTGTTAATATATGTATTGTAATATATTTTATCTTTTTTGATATTTGTTTGTCAAAAATCCCGAGTAGAAAAGACTCTGGTTTATATTCGATCTGTTCTTTAGTAATATCTTCTAGCCAATTTCTTATTATCTTCCAATGTTTTTGGGCTTCTATGCATGACCACCACATGTGAAAAAAAGTTCCCTCTTTCTTTTTACATTTCCAGCATTTTGGACTCATTTTGGGGCACATTTTCACCAATCTCGAAGGAGGAAGGTGCCATCTGTAAAACAGTTCATATGCATTTTCTTTGTATGCTGCCGATTTTGTAATCTTATTATTACTTCCCCAGACTTTTTCCCATTCATTTAAGGTGATATTACGTCCTACATTCCTACTCCAAGCAATCATATTTCCTTTTACTATTTCTTCTTCTAATTCTACTTCGAGTAAACAATTGTAAAATCTAGTTATATTCTTTTTTCCTGATCCCATCAGAATTTTATCTAGCTGCTGGGGTTTATTTCTAATTCTGAATTCTTTTCTATCCTGGTTATATCTACTATGAATTTGTAAATATGCCCATTGATCTATTATAAATCCCCGTTCTTGAAGTTCTTGACGGGATGAGAAACCCCTTATTCTTACTGATCTCCCATCCAATTACTCACCATGCCTGATCCTGCTTCGCTTCCAAGTTGAAACGAGATCAGCTATTTTCAGAGTAGTTATGGACAAACCAGGGAAATATGGCCTTAGATTTAAAATGGCATTAACCAATATAAAAGAATAGAATATTTTATTGGCCAAGTGTGATAGACACATAAATAATTTGTCTCTGATGCATCAGCTCTTAGTGTATATACAAAACAACAAAGTAATAATAATCATAATATCTAAGTAATAATCATAATCATAATGAGTAGGGACGTGATGGCTCAGTGGCTAAGATGCTGAGCTTGTTGAACAGAAAGATTGGCAGTTTGGCGGTTCGAATCCCTAGTGCAATGTTATGGAGTGAGCTCCCATTACTTGTCCCAGCGTCTGCCAACCAAGCAGTTCAAAGGCATATAAAAATGCAAGTAGAAAAATAGGAACCACCTTTGGTGGGAAGGGAACAGTGTTCCATGCATCTTTGGCATTTAGTCCTGCTGGCCACATGACCATGGAGACGTCTTCGGACAATGCTGGCTCTTCGGCTTTGTGACAGAGATGAGCACTGCCCCCTAAAGCTGGAAAGGACTAGCACATATGTGCAAGGGGAACCTTTACCTTTACCTAATAATAATGATATCAATAAGAGAAGGAAGTGGAATAGATGAGAAGGATAAAAGTAATACTACATGGGTAAAGATACTAACACATAAGACAATACTGTGGGAATTAGATGTTCAGCAGAGTGATGGTACGAAGGGAAAAAAAACTCTTCCTGTGTCTAGTTGTTTTGGAATGCAGGGTGCTATGGTCATGTCCCAGGGGGAGGAGTTGAAACGGTAATAAAATAAAATTAAACATTTATATTTATAATTTATTTATGAATATTTATATTTCCAGAACGCCATCACTCTGCTAAACAAATAATTCCCTCAACACTGTCCAACTTTTCCTAAGTCTGCACTACTATTACTATTAATCTTCTCATCACTCCTCATCACCCATCCCCTCCCACTTATGACTGTATGACTGTAACTTTGTTGCTTGTATTAAGATTTATATTGACTGTTTCCTAGTATGATTTGATTGCTTATTGTACCCTATGACTTTTATTAAGTGTTGTACCTGATGATTCTTGACTCTTGACAAATGTATCTTTTCTTTTATGCACACTGAGAGCATTTGCACCAAACTCCAATCACACTTGGCCAATAAAGAATTCTATTCTGTTCTGTTCTGCTCTGCTCTGCTCTACTCTACTCTACTCTACTCTACTCTACTCTACTCTACTCTACT